>CM075885.1:2785000-3143315 GCA_038021265.1 Cyprinella venusta
CATGGTGTTTCTCTTGCATTTAATAGCTGTTTATGCATTATGAGTACTAAAGACCCATAATTATGACTGATGCTTGTTCAGGTGCAAAAGAAGAACTACAGGGAAGAGAAGAAACGCGCAACTAAAGAACTGCTCAGCACCATCACTGATCCGTCTGTCATCGTCATGGCCGACTGGCTCAAGGTGTGTCATTAAACTGTGTTTATTCCTATAGGCCTTTTTCATACTGGAGGTTTCAACGGGTAAACATGAGTGTTTGCGGTACAGTTGCACAATTAATCGCTAAAAGATATTAGTCTCGATTCAAACGCAAATCACAGCGATTCGGCTATATGTCCATCACAGTACGATCACAGCGAACCGAAAAGGGTTCCATATATGTAGCATAGGGTTCTTTACTCAACTCCAAAGGACATTTAATGCTTAAAAAAAGGTTCTATAATGACAAGAAAGAACACTTTTGGCACAAAAGATTCTTTATAGGCCATTATTCATTCATATATTTCATTATTCTGCAACATTTTGTAATTGTAATTAAATTATTGTTTATTAAACTGTTGTAGTAACTTAATATCACATTTTAATCATGCAGATTTTTGGAGGATATAAACTGAAATGGCACTCTTCGTCTGATATCGATTAATTACATTTTTTAACCCCCATATCTTGAATTTTGTGATCATTCACATGCATTGCATTTTAGGGGTTCCAAATACGTAGCGCTTTAGAACCTTTTAAGGTTCTATATAGAACCTTTCCTTCTAAGAGTGTAGCAGCTGTCATTTATTGGTCTTTTCAACCACACAGTATCATTCAAATTATCGCAGAAGTACTGGGATAAAAGTTTATAGATAAACACTAGGGCTGTCAAAACGATTAATCGCGATTAATCGCATCCAAAATAAAAGTTTGTGTTTACATAATATATGTGGGGGCACTGTGTATAATTATTTTGTATATATATATATAAACACACATGCATGTATATTTAAGAAAAAAAAATATTTATATATAAAATATTTATATTTATATATAATATAAATTACATATAAATCCATATACAGAATATACATGAAAATATTTCTTAAATATATACAAGCATGTGTGTGTATTTATATATATATATATATATATAATAATTATACACAGTGCCCCCACATATATTATGTAAACACAAACTTTTATTTTGGATGTGATTAATCGCGATTAATCGTTTTGACAGCCCTAATAAACACTGATAGTGATAAAAATAGAACAAATCACCAACTTGATGCTTCAAATAAAGATTGTATCAATGACATCGGTGCACCAGTAGGTGGCGACAAGCAACTGTTAAAAATGTATTTGTCATTAAATCATTCAGTCAACAGATTCGTTCGAAACGCTGAAGTCTTGAGTCATTGAATCAATCACTCGAACTCGATTTATTTTTCTCAATTACACTGCAGCAATTAACGTTTTCTCAGAACCACTAGTAAATTCATCCACACCAGACAGATGCAAGTGCTGTGCTATTACGTTGTGGTGGACAAAAACATGATTAAAAAGTAAATTTTCATTTTGACGTCTCTTCCTCTGTCTTTACATCGCTGCAGGGGTAAACAGCTGATTTTAATAATCACACTGACACTCGCATTGATTAAAGCATACAAAAAAGACCTGCAGGGACAGGAGAAAGGGGAGTTAAATCGATCTTATGTTTGGATCAAGTAACACACCACATCCTTTAAATGACCTCCCGTCTCATATGAGCCGGTTTTCTCTCTGTCAGATCCGTGGCACGTTGAAGAGCTGGACCAAGCTGTGGTGTGTGCTGAAGCCAGGCGTCCTGCTGATCTATAAGACCAATAAGAACGGCCAGTGGGTCGGTACCGTGCTGCTCAACGCCTGTGAGCTCATCGAGAGACCGTCGAAGAAGGACGGGTTCTGCTTCAAGCTCTTCCACCCCCTCGAGCAGTCCATCTGGGCCGTCAAGGTACATGAGAAAACTCGGGAGTAACCTGAACCTTTTTGGATTTGCATTGTTTTGCATTATCATTTGAAACTTAAATGTTTAGACATACTGTCACGATCACCTGTGAAAGTTCCCCTTGATTACCATCACCAAAGACTACATTACCCATAACCCACTGCCCAGACTATCAGCCATGATTGTATTCAGCTCTTGCTTGTTCGTTTCTGCCTATATAAACCTGGTTTAAATGACCGTTTGCAAAGCCCCGCCCCCTTTAGTTACTGTTGCTATGTCCGCCTCTTTCACACCATGTTCTCACGCAGTGAAAAATACGTCGCGGAGCAGAGAGGACACTGACAACGCGCTGACGGACCAGGTTACTTTTGATATGAAACAAAGTCTCACCTTTCAAATTTGGTCATTTTTTTAAAGAGATTGAAACATTAAATACTGTTTTGTGGCCCTTTAATGTGTCTGACAGATCGCTGTAGAGCCTCAGTTAAAGCTTCCTTCTATCAAATAAACATGAGTGAACATAAGGAATGTGGTTTTAACCGCAGAAAGACGTCAGTACACTCCGTTTTTTCAAGTTCAAATCCTCCAACGTTAATCTAGCAACTATTTTGACCGCTTTGTCGGACAAATGGGCGATTCGACTGATGGCGGATTATGATTGGTCAGATCACCTGTCAATCAAACTCCCTTGGTCTTTTTAGTATGCAAGTACTGCATTTCTGAGCTTTGTTCCCTGGATTTGCTATTTCAGTTCCCTGGTTTTGCCTTAGCCCTGGACATTTTGTCTTTGTTTGGACTGCTCATCTGTGTTTCGACCTTTGCCTGGCCTTGTGTGTGTGTGTATGTCTGTGGATTAACCCATTAAACTGCGTTTGGATCCTCAACCCTCGCGTCTCGGAGCTGTTATGTTACACATACCTCTAATCTTTGAAGTGCCAAAAGAAGTCTTAAAGGCATAGTAAGACAAAAATTATATAATTATCTAAATATAAAAATAATATAGTGTAATATTTAAAAACACACAAACGTTTATTAGATTGGGGTGTGGGGTCTCTTACTGCTCACCAAGGCTGCATTTATTTGAAAGAGTAAAAAATGTGAAATATGTCTACAATATAAAATAACTTTTCTTTGTGAATATATTGTAAAAAATGATCTCACATGATCCTTCAGAAATCATTATAATATGCTGATTTGATACTCAAGGAACATTTCTGATTATTACCAGTGTTAAAAACAGTTGTGCTGCTTCATATCATTGTGGAAACCATGACATATTTTATTTATATTTTCCAGGATTTTTTGATAAAAAAGTAAACCTTTATAAATGTCTTTACTCTCTCCTTCGCTCAATTTAATGTGTCCTTATTGAAGTATAAAAAAAATCGTATTGTTAACTAAAACTATTGACTGGCAGTGTATAAAAGAAATATAAAAGTATATATAAAAAGAAAATGCTATGAGAATACTTCTAATATATTCTTTTATTAGTGTAAAAAGTGCCATTTGGAGAGTGTGATGAAGTGTTTATTGTGTTTGCGTGCGTCTCAGGGCCCTAAAGGAGAAGCCGTGGGGTCCATCACACAGCCATTACCCAGCAGCCACCTGATCTTCAGAGCGGCTTCAGAATCTGACGGTGAGACACACACTCAACAGACTGACAAAATAAAGCGCTGTGTTTTTCTGCGGCTTCAATCTTGCGCGTGATGTGTGCAGGCCGATGTTGGATGGACGCTCTTGAACTGGCTCTGAAATGCTCGAGTTTGTTGAAGAGAACGATGATCCGAGAGGGCAAAGAGGAGACGCCGCAGACCGCAGAGCATTCGCACATCAACTTCTACAGTCTCCTGCGGGCGCACAACATGCAGGGCTTTCAGTAAGAACACTTTAACACATTGAGCTGTCATGTCACGGGCTCTTTAGATTCATATTTTATTGAGCATTGATATAAACTGACACTTCATAACCTTGCGTATTCATTTTTAATGATGGACGATCAGATGCAGAGTGCACATGAAATCTTTAGTGAGAGTTCAGTCTTGGCTATTATAATAGAGAGATAGTTATTTTTTATTTTATAACACATGATAACCAATAATACAAATCTTTGATGACTACGTTTCATGCACATTCACAATCGGGCACATTAACTTTTTCAGTGGTGTTGGTTCTGGAAGTATTTTTTCCATTCTTTTTTCCCATAGAGATTTGGAAATAGTCTTTATAAAAGCGTTATACACCATGAACTAAAACAGCCAGCAATGCACTCTAAAAAATGCTGGGTTGTTTCAACCCAAATTTGGGTCAAATATGGAAAAACTCAAATGTTTTGGGTTAAAAAAAAATTTTAAAAAAAAGTTTGGTTCAATTTTGAAATTACATTTTTAACCTAACATTTGGGTTCAAACAACCCAGCATTGTTTTCGAGTGTACGAGGTGAATCACAACATTACAAACTTTGATTTGAAGCAAAAAAGTGTTTTGATAATCGGACTAAAAGATAAAGGTACAAGACTGCGTACTTAATGGCTTTAGCGAGGAAAAGAACTACAAAAGAAAGCATTGCTATTACATTAAAATATATATATATATATATATTAGGGCTGTCAAAACGATTAATCGCGATTAATCGCATCCAAAATAAAAGTTTGTGTTTACATAATATTATGTGGGTGCACTGTGTATAATTATTTTGTATATATATAAAAAACACACATGCATGTATATTTAAGAAAAAATATTATTTATATATAAAATATTTATATATAATATAAATTATATATAAATCTATATACAGAATATACATGAAAATATTTCTTAAATATATACAAGCATGTGTGTGTGTTTATATATATATATATATATATATATAATAATTATACACAGTGCACCCACATAATATTATGTAAACGCAAACTTTTATTTTGGATGTGATTAATCGCGATTAATCGTTTTGACAGCCCTAATATATATATATATTTAAGTTTATTATAAGCATAGCAAGACCGTCATGCTTTCAGCTAAAGAGCTCTTATGGCGTATTTTGCTTATTGCAACACTCTGATTGGGGGAATTTTCTGTGCTGCATCATGGGTAATGTAGTTTTTCATCACAAATTCAGCTGGCAAACATGATTATTTAAAAAATAAGTTGAAATAATGCGGGCTGACAGCTTCAACAAAAGCCTATACAATCGATTAACAACCTCTTGGCTCACAGTAGGTCCGTCTTTAAAGGTTTATTAAAAAGCATTTTCACTATTAACCCACAGTTTTAACATCCAGGATTCAGCTTTTGGACTCTATACGCCTAAATTGTAGCCTGATGCCATCACTAGTCACCGATTAATGCAAGTCGTGTGTTTGTGTACTAACTGAGAGTTTGCGTGATCCACCAGGTTTAATGACAGCGACCAGTTTAAGGATCCAGACCTGTATTCTGACAAGTCGGACCGTGAGAATGAGCAGGAGCCGGAGGAGTGGGAAAATGAGGTGTTGGATAAAAGTGAAGAGAGCGACAGCGACACGTCGGAGCGACAGGAAGACTCGTACGTCGACATGGATCCCAACGAGACGCTGCGGGAGACGCCGTACATTGAGCAGAGCCACGAGGAGCTCGGAGAGGTGTGTGTGCCCGTGAAATCCAGCTATATACAATCCCTCACTGTAAATAAAGACATTATCGTGATGAATTGTCATATTATAAGTTGTTTGGCTCAAGTGGAGTGCTATTCATGCGCAGATGCTAACACATTATTCAGACGTCTATTTTTACAGCCGACAGCTGGGGAGATGAACTGAAAGTCTGTGGTGGATATGACACAATCTGTTCACTCAATCTGTGTGTGTGTGTTGTGTTTATCAGGCTGGCGAGGCGGCTCAGACTGAGACGGTATCAGAAGAGAATAAATCTCTGATCTGGACTCTGCTGAAGCAGGTCCGGCCCGGCATGGACCTGTCCAAAGTCGTTCTGCCCACCTTCATCCTGGAGCCACGATCCTTCCTGGACAAACTATCCGATTACTACTACCACGCTGACTTCCTGTCGGAGTAAGATAACACACACACACACACAGTGACGTTCAGAGTATTCAGATGGTCCTTTATATTCCCAAATAAATTGGAAATTAATAAAACAATTCAAAGCTGAATGAATATATATTAATGTTTGTTGAAAAACTAAAAGGAAAGTGAAATATATAGTTGAAGCACTACTAAAACTGAAATAAAAATAATGCAAAATATAAATAAATTAATAACAATTACTTAAACACCAACAATTAACACATGAAAATAAATATATCAATTTGAAATATTATTAACTAGTAGTGGTTTATGAATAATAATAAAATGACACTGGTTACAAATCTAAAATTATAAAATTTTAAAATTGTGTTTTTAAAAAAACATACGTTGTTCTCAAATTAAAGTGATTTAAAAACCATGAATTTTGTTTAAAAATAAAAACAAATAATGTGTTAATTTTTTTAACATTTTTAGATTTTCTAAAATGTTTAGATTTTTTCAAATTTATATTCAAATATTATATTTATATTTTTTAATATTTTTTTAGCATTATTAAGGATAAAGTGGGACAAGCATGGTAACTAAATAATAATCCAATTAATTAAATGACATTTATTCATATTAATAATCACAATAAATTGTTTATTATTGTGATTATTATAATAAATAAATGTACTTTATTTCATTGGGTTGTTCATCCACATGTAGACCATTTTGCAAGATGTAAACAACACTGGTCCAGAAGCACTTCCTGTTTCAGTTTTTTAACACTACATAAAAGCTGGGATAAAATACAACCAACAGAACATTTAAAACTGAATCAAAAAGTTAAACAAACATCTTTAAGATGTTTTCTTTACATGTCAAATAAAGAAAACAGTTACAAACTGAAACAGGAAGTACTTCCGGACCAGTGTCGTTTACGTCTTGCAAAATGGTCTATAGTCCTCAGTGTGAAGGCAAAATAAAATGTAAAAATATACATGACATCTGATTTTAGTTTGTTTTATTACATTTATCATAATTGTCTGTGGTTCATGTCATCAGAGCGGCGGTGGAGGAGAACGCTTATAACCGTATGAAGAAGGTGGTCAAATGGTACATTTCTGGATTCTACAAGAAGCCAAAGGTGAAGACAGATTCACTAACAGCCATCAGGCGTCTCAGATCTGTCATTTGACTTCATATTTTCGTCATTGACAGGGTTTAAAGAAACCGTATAACCCCATTATCGGAGAAACATTTCGCTGTTTATGGATCCACACCAAGACAAACAGCAAAACCTTCTACATCGCAGAGCAGGTAAGGCAGTGACATCCACTTTGATTCCAGTTAGTATATTATTAAACTACACACCAAGATAATGCATATGTTGTCCTCCATCCAGGTATCCCATCATCCTCCAGTTTCAGCCTTTTATGTCAGTAACAGGAAGGATGGCTTTTGTCTGAGCGGCAGCATCCTGGCCAAGTCCAAGTTTTACGGTGAGAAAGAAGGTACACTATTAAATCACATGATTTTCTATAACACACACGTCTAAATTGTGAGTGTGTTGGTGTTTTTTAGGAAACTCTCTGTCGGCCATCTTGGACGGTGAAGCCAGGTTGTCGTTTCTGAACAGAGGGGAGGACTATGTGATGAACATGCCCTACGCTCACTGCAAAGGTCTGTCTGCGCACATGCTCATACGCTAATGTGAGCATATAGCTAACAGTCGTACTGCACCACTAACCCTATCCCCGTTGTCTTCTGTAGGGACACATCTTGGTATGTTTACATGTCTAGTCACTCGTTTGGACAGGTTTAGATGCGTGTGCAGTGTCCAGGCTAGATTTTGCATTTTAGTTTTATGATATATCATTTTAGTCACGTTTTAGAACATGACGGTTTGGTAACACTTTATACAGTATATCTCGTAATAATAACAAGAAAAACATCAGTTCATTATGTAACGCTTAACAGATCTTTAGCTATTGTACATTCAAATAGTTTTTAATTTATATTTTATTATTTTTTTCATAATTATATTTTATCATATATATTCTGTCTCTCTCTCTCTCTCTCTATATATATATATATATATATATAGTAAATATTGTTATATATATATATGTATATATACACACACATTGACATGTTCATAATAATACATTTTTGTTTTATATTTAGTTATATGGATATATATTTATGATTTATATTTATGTAATTTACTTGTAAATTATATTTATAATGTAAATATATGTATAGTATGTTCATTAAAAAAAAATATATATATATATATATATAGTTTTAATTATTAATAATATGATTCGTGAGTATGATAAACATTGTAATTTAAACAAATAATGTAATTATGGATATTTATTAAAATTGTGTGTATATATATATATATATATATATATTTATATATATATTTAATACAATTCATAATTGTATTGTATTTGACATATATAATTTTAAAGTTTTATTCATATGTGTATATATATATAATGCACATAGTAATACATATAACAAGATTATACTTTTTATATATGTTTGTGTATAAATACATGATTATAACAATATTTATATATATAAATATATATATATAGTTTTAATTATTAATAATATGATTCATGATTATTATAAATATTGCAATTTAAACAATGTAATTAGGATATTTATAAAAATTATATAAATGTATTTATATTTAATACAATTCATAATTACTTATAATTATATATATAGTGTATATATTAATACATATAACAAGATTATACATTTTATATATGTTTGTGTGTACACAATTATAACAATATTTTATATATAATATGCATTTAATAATATACTTTTTTCATATCCGATCTGTTAAGCTTTCGCTAGTATTTGTTAATGTTGAATTGTTATCGTAGAGTGTTACCAAACACTCTATGAGCTTTGGCTTAGCAAGCACATGCATTACGGCTGTTTGTCCAGTAACGTGATGTGTGTTTGTGTCTGTGTGTCTCTCAGGGATCCTGTACGGTACTATGACTCTGGAGTTGGGCGGTCAGGTGTCCATCACCTGTGAGAAGACGGGCTACAGCGCTCAGCTGGAGTTCAAACTCAAGGTCTGTGTGTGTGTGTATGTGTGTTTTTGAGCTTTTGTGACATTTAGAATAACAGTGGAGCGCAGACAGAAAGGTCACAGACATCACATTGGTAACACATCATACCAAATGCCACACTGATAGCGGCACAACATCCACAAATGGATGATGCTCTGTATGACCTGTTTCAATGGCATGACTGATGTTTCCCCGTCATCTCAGCCGTTCCTTGGCAGCAGTGATAGTGTCAATCAGATCAACGGGAAGATCAAACTTGGGAAGGAGGTGCTGGCGACACTCGAGGGGCACTGGGTGAGTTGTGTGTGTACTAAAGTAACAAGAAATCAACAGGAAAAGTCCTTGCACACTGAGTCTGAAATGTTCCCATGTTAAAAAATAAATACGACCTCACGTTGTGTCAATCACAAAATTTTCGTCCGCATCCGTAACAAGCATTTCAGAGCCACCGAAAATTTCGGACTCGGTGTGCAAGGGCCTTGAGGATTGCATGTAAATCCCAAAATGTCAAAGTGAGCATCTATTGCCCGGAATAGTCAAAAGCATGTCTAAAGCATGATGATTTTAGCAACATATGTTGACCTGAAACTAAGGCTTCTTAGAGCTCTTTGAGACTGAGATCGTCATTTTGTGTGTTTTCTACAGGACAGTGAAGTCTTCATCAATGATAAGAAGACGGGTGAGATGGAGACGTTCTGGAACCCGACGCCGGAGCTGAGGCAGCACCGACTGATCCGAGGCACCGTTCCTCCTGAAGAACAGAGCGAGTTTGAGTCCGAGAGGTATCCATGCTCGTCACATGATGCGGGATCACGAAATTCATTCGTAAACACACACTTATATATATATATATATATATATATATATATATATATATATATATATTAGGGCTGTGCAAAAGTTAATTGCGATTAATCACATCCAAAATAAAAGTCTGTGTTTACATAATATATTTGTGTGTGCTGTATATAAATATTGTATATATTTATATATATATAAATACCTATGCATGTATGGGTAACACTTTACAATAAGGTTCATTAGTTAACTACATTAGTTAACATGTACAATATGTGAACAATACTTCTTCAGCATTTATTAATCTTAATTCCAACATTTACTAATACGATATTAAAATCAAAGGTTGTGTTAGTTAACATTAGTTAATGGACTGTGAACTACAATGAACAGCTGTATTTGTATTAATTAACATTAACAAAGATTAATAAACACTGTAACTAATGCACTGCTCATCTTTAGTTCATGTTAGTTAATGAATTTACTAATGTTAACTAATGAACCTTATTGTAAAGTGTTACCACATAATCTATATTATATAAATATTTTATATATGAATAACACATTTTCTTAAATATATACATGCATGTGTGTGTATTTATATATATACAAAATAATTATATATACAAATATTATGTAAACACAGACTTTTATTTTGGATGCGATTAATCGCAATTAATTTTTGCACAGCCCTAATATATATATATATCAGTGGTGGGCCGTCAGGGCCAGCAAGGCCTTCTCTGCTGGCCTAAACATTATCAGAATCACTGATTTGTGCTGTAACATATTTTTTCCATGAATGAGTATTAAATTATTCCCAATAGTTCGTTATTTTAATATCATAGCTTTTCTCTTGGTTGCGCTGCTTCCAGTAGTGTGTTTTTATGTTAGAGCTTGTATCCAATCATATTTCAGCCATCATGCGTTGCCGGGTAAATAAATCTGCCTGGAGGCCTTCAGAATCGACAGAGCGGGCGTCTGTAACTTAAAATGAATGCCGTTGCTTTAACCAATCAGATAATCCGTCAGATTTAATCAGCCAATAAGATTTCGCTTTGACTGCAGTGGGGCCATCTAGCTGGCATTTAATAACGTCTGTATTTTCTCGTTCTTTGATTGGATGCTCAGAGCGCGTAACGTTACTATCAGAGCCATATCTGCGTGCTATTACTAGCTAGTATCTGCATCTGTAGCGAACTGCTTAATCTAAATATTCCTGTCGATGTAATAGTTTTTCAACCCACAAATTAATGTTTCTTTCTCTCCTCGACCCTCAGCAGAAAAAACCCTTTATTCAGCCCGAACTAAACGCAGATACGGAACTCTATTCGATCTCTCCGGGTAAAAACAGAACTGACTAATGTTAAGTTATACCACGAATGGTTCTGAAGGCAAAAGTCCCGCTGATCGCGTTGATTTTGTTCAAAACTCTGTGCGAGAGCATGGGGCAGCTGTAAACATCGCCATGTTTTGCGGTGACTGTGTGTGCTTCTGTCGAGCAGGCACTCTCAGCCATAAAGTGAATTAAAACTGCTAGAAATATATGACGAGACAGACACGACATTGATGGAACTGAAACGCAGATAGAACCTGCAGTCTTCTTGAGGAAAGAAATAAGAATGGATTTTGTGTAAAAATAATCTTGGTGAATAATATGCTTTCCCCCCGTGGTGAATATGATATTCTTCTTAATTTTTCTTATCAATTTACGATCGAAACTTTTTTTTTTCAAACATGCATACTATTGTAACGTCTGAAAAGGGACTATTGTAACCCTTGAACGACAAGATAAGGGAGGCTCCGTTTCTTAATTTATAATCTGATTCGGAACGCAAGAACCACTGTACAAACGCACCAACTGAACTCACGCGCTCGTTTCTCGCGGCCTTTCCCCAACTCACCGCATTAATCCAATAAATGCCGGTGCAAAATAAAAACAACAATTATAGAGAGTCTTTGCGCTGATACACTATTGAAAGTTATTAATTCAGGTAGGACAGAAGGCCTAAGTGTGAAATGCACGGCCCGCCACTGATATATATATATATATATACACATATATACATATACATACATATGATATATATACAGTCACCTGAATCCGCAGCCAAAAACAAATCATTCACCTGCCCCCAATAATTTAAGTATCCACACCCGATGGTCACATTATAATAATTCGTTATGCGTGATGATAAATGGATGATCGTCACCTTCAACAGCGGACTCGGCGACGGTTGATGCGCGCATCTCTTATGGTAACATTATACACTGATGAATGAGCGCTGCTTTTAAGTGAACATTTCTTTAAAACAAAATTTATTTGACAGAATTTAATTTTCTTAATGGCATAAACAGGCTTTAAACTGGAATGTCATTGTTTGTGTCACTGCAAACACACACACACTCAAACACCTCACACCCGTTGCATATTACATACCTAAACAGCATTTTATTAATCCTCGTTGTAAAACGGTTAGTTCCAATCCTTGATTCTGATTGGTCAATAGTTGTGCTTTATTCATGATAAAACACGGCTGTGACCGCTTCACCCAACGGTTCTGTTCATCACTGCGCAACACTGCAGTTCCTATGTTGTTTTATTTGAGCTTTCATGGAGTGTTGTTTTTGGTAAAATAAAACTGATTTAATAGGGCCCTAAAATTTCAATTTTTTTAGGCTTTAGATTTAATTTTACCCTTAAAATGGAAACCAGAAAAATTACAACTAAAAAAATCAGAATCTGGGAAAAAATCAAACAGATTTCATAGGCCGCTACGTGATTGCTAATGCTCAGTGACGCGAGAAATCACGTAGTTTCACGATTATTATGAAAAGGAACACATTTCCAGAAGTCTATCTCTCTCATCTTCAGGCTGTGGCAACATGTGACACGGGCCATAAATAACAAGGACCAGACGGAGGCGACCAATGAGAAGTTCATCCTGGAGGAGGTTCAGAGGAAGGCGGCACGCGAGCGCAAGGCCAAGTGTGAGGAGTGGATGCCCGCGCTGTTCGAGCAAGACCCCGCCACCGGAGAGTGGCATTACCGCTACGCTGAGTAAGCTCAGATTTATATCTCATTCATCTTTAAAAGATTCATTCAAATGATATTATGTGTCTTCAATTGAATGCCACTGTGTGCGCTGAAAAATATAGAAAAATATTCATTAGGCTCTATTATTATTAAATTATTAAAGTTTGATGAGTTCTATTGATTGGACATGATTTTTGATGATTTAATTATATTTTTATTTAAAATTAATTAATTAAATATTTTTCTTTTATTTATTTAACTAAACCATCAAAATGGACTGCAGAAAATTCGAATGGAGTACAAGGAATTTGGGAAAAAATGGCCCTTAAAATCTCATTTTTGTTAAAAAATTGTTTCAACACAGGATTTTAAAAAAAATTACAGTTCACAAAGCCTATTGTTATTTTTTTTTTATTGGTTGTTAGCTTTATGTTAATTCAATTGATTGGACATGATTTTTGATTACTAAAATTAATTTTATTTAATTTAACCAAATTGAATCCATAAAAATTCTAAAGGAAAACACAGAAAAAGGAAACTGATTCCATAGGGCCAAATATATATATATATATATATATATATATATATATATATATATATATATATATATAATTTTTTTTTTTTTTTGATAGCTAAAATTGAATTGAAGTATTAAAATAGATTTTGAGAGCAGTTCAGCCAGCACTCACTGTTGGTTTTATAACACACGCTGCCCCCTGCTGGACAGGAAGTGCATTGTAGCGTGTCCCGTTTACTGTGAGGATGGTGTGTTTCTCTCCGTGTCCTAGCACTCGTCCGTGGGATCCTCTCAACGATCTGATTCAGTTCGAGAAAGACGGCTGTATTCAGACCAAAGTGCGCCACAGGACGCCTATGGTACGTTCAGCCAGTGTAGTTAGTCTCAGTACCCAGCAGGGCTCCCGGAGGGACAATTACCTGAGCCAGGTACGTCCTTCTGTCCCCACCATTCCCGCCTTCTACCCACAATCCCTCTTTCTGCTTCCATCTCATCATCGCCTGCCGTCGCCTGCGCTCTGTCCATTCTTCAACCTACCATTCACAGTTCTGCAATGCAACCAATCATCTGCTGCCTGACCTGGTCACATGACCACCCTGCTTCATTTTCAGCTTTTGTTTTTTTCTTTGTGGTCTTTGGCGTCTGCAACTGACTCGCATGCATGCCTGTGTTATGGGATGCAGGGATGCATCTTTGAAACTTGGGTCCAAAATTAATTGTATTGTGAATCTTGAGATTATGTATAAGATAGGAGTAAATGTCCCCATTAAATCACATTAAATGGATATATATATATATATATATATATATATATATATATATATATATATATTCGGGCTGGGAAACGATTAATCATGATTAATCGCATCCAAAATAAAAGTTTGTGTTTACAATATATGTGTGTGTAATGTGTATGATTATTTTGTATATATAAATACACACATATGCATGTATATTTCTAAGAAAAATGTGTTATTAATATATCAAATATTTATGTATAATATTAAATTTATAAATATATATAAAGTATATACATGCAAATATTTCTTAAATGCTTATGCTAATTATACACACTACACACACATATATTATGTAAACACAAACTTTTATTTTGGATGCGATTAATCACAATTAATCATTTCCCAGCCCTTATATAAAAAAAAAAATATATATATATATATATATATATATATATTTGTGATATTCCAGAATTTTAAATAGATAATAAATGTAATAATAATAGTTAGAAATGTTTAAATAAACAATAAATGTTGTATTAAATTTAAAAAGTATAAATGAGATATACATTTAAATAAATAATAACTAAGATTTGAAGGAAAAAATTACAATAACAATTCAATTAAATAGTAATATGTAATAAAATAATAATTAGAAGTTAAATTTGCATTTAAGTAAATAAATGTAAGATTTAGATACATACTGTAATAATAAAAAGTAGAAATTAAATATTTGTCAAATTTAAATATATATCTGCTATATCATCATATATATATATATAAATGTAATAACATGTATTAGAAATTAAATGTGTTTTCAAATAAGTAAAATGTAATGAATGCAATAATAATTATAAATTACATTTTCATTGAAATGCATAATAAAATGTATTTAAATTGCATTTAAACAAGTAATAAATGTAATAATAAATGTTAAAAAAGTTAATAAATAGAAATGACATTTCCAACTTAGATGTAAACATTGCTAATGGCACAAATATGCAAAATCCAGCTTCATGGCCAGTATTATATATTTATGGCTGGCAAAAAGTTCATTTTGGACCCTGTTTGCAGCCTTTCAGAAATCTGAGATCTGAATATATAATTCATACTCTCATAACCACAGTATAAAGAATGAAATGTGTGAATGTTCGGCTCTCGTGTGCGTGTGTTCCTTAAGGTGACGGGACCGAAACGGAAACATAAGAGTGATAAACCTAAAAGTCCCGAAAGTGGCTGCTCGTCTCCAGAGCCGGACCATCAGGACTCGTCAGGCAGCGAGAGTAGGTCACACACACTCACACACACACACACGTCCTCAAACATGCCAAACACCTGATCATGGTCTTTCCTTCAGGGCACAAAAGCAAACACAACAGCCGCCTCCGGAAGAAAGGAACGGATCTGAGTGAAATCCAAAGTGCCATTGAGTCGATCAGAAAAACCCAGGAAGACATTAACAGGTGACGCCGCATCTCGAAGAAACACTTCCTGCAGATGAACAACAACAATATTCACCTTTGTTATCTTTACATCCAGGAGCGTCAACGCCCTGCGGAGTCGAGTGGCGGGTCAATCGACGACGGAAAGTTGGTTCCTCACTCACAGAGATTTCGCCATCGTCCTCTTCCTCATCTTCGTCCAGGTCCTCCTCAACTTCATCTTTAAGTAACGAGTCCAGGTCTCCTCAAACGGGAGACCCTTCATTCCTTTAGCTCCACCTCACCACACATTCGGGGTTTTTTTATCAATTCGTATCGTCGGCTAACACCAGCCGTTGGTTGAAGTGCATTGTGGGATGTTTTAGAAATGACTGTTTACTTTTATTCTTCAAAAAGAGGAAATTCTCATCAGCCTCCAATGGTTTTAATTTATTTTATCACTGTTTTTACCCTCCATGAGCGTGGTGGAGGACGTCAGAGTTAATGGGTGAAATCTAGGTTCATTTTCATGACAAATAAGCACATTTCACCTCAAATTCTCATGACTGAAGTGCAAAAAAAAACGTTTTCGTTACTATAATCCACAAAAAAATATAGTATTTGTACGTGATGGTATTTATTGTACTGCCTTTAATTTGTACTGATTTAAATAAAATTTGCGAATGGATGCATTATAGCTATGAGAATTTGGAAATGTTATGAAAGTGAATATGTCTTAATGCATATTAGTCCTAAAACTCTTGTTTTTTTATTTCTTTTGGGACTGAAATGTGATCTGAACACCCGAGTATAAATCGTAAAAGGTTCAATATTGCTGATGTTACTGATATTTTATGAACATTTTATTAAATGAATGAAGGACGTTGTGAGTCGAGGTCAAATTTTGTATTATTTAAAAACTGTACCGGGAACAATTTCATTTTAAATCTTCATTTTTAATGGAGTAGATCACTTTCGAAAACACTTTTGCTGATAATTTACTCACCCCCATGTCATCCAAGATGTCCATGTCTTTCTTTCTTCAGTCGAAAAGAAATTAAGGTTATTTTTGACAAAAATATTCCAGGATTTTCTTCATATCATGCACTTCAATGGGAACCAAACGGTTCAAGGTCCAAAAGAGAGTTTCAGTGCAAACTGTTCAAAGGGCTTTAAATGATACAAGACGATGAATAAGGGCCTTATCAAGCGAAACGATTGCTCATTAAATAAATAAATAACAATTTTAAGTTTGAGAAGCTCAAATAGGATTTTCTCCATATAATGGACTTCAATGGGAACCAAATGGTTCAAGATCCAAATGAGAGTTTCAGTGCGGCTTCAAAGGGCTTTAAACGATTCCAGACGATGAATAAGGGTCTTATCAAGCGAAACTGTCACTCTTTAAAAGTAAAAGTTTTATAAGCTCAAATGCTCGCCTTGCTCTGTTCTGTGACGCACGTTTGTGACTCTCCTGTTCGAACTCGTTCATCAAAATGAACAAATCTTTTTTGAGTCATTTGGTTCATTCAACGAACCAAACGAATGAATTGACTCAGAAAAAGATTCAATCATCAAAATGAACGAATCCTTTTCTGAGTCATTTGGTTCATTCAACGAACGAAACGAACGAAATGACTCATTTTGATGAACGAGTTCGAACAGGAGAGTCACAAACGTGCGTCACAGAACAGAGCAAGGCGAACCTTTGAGCTTATAAAACTTTTACTTTTAAAGAGTGATCGTTTCGCTTGATAAGACCCTTATTCATCGTCTGGAATCGTTTAAACCGCTTTGAAGCTGCATCGAAACTCTCATTTGAACCTTGAACCGTTTGGTTCCCATTGAAGTCCATTATATGGAGAAATATCCTGGAATGTTTTCATCAAAAACCTTAATTTCTTTTCGACTGAAGAAAGAAAGACATGGACATCTTGGATGACACGGGGGTGAGTAAATTATCAGCACGTTTCAAGTTTTTTGAAAAGTGAACTACTCCTTTAACAGCACAGTATGTGGATCCTGCATTTCATACGTTCGCGAGTCGTGTTTAAAGGTAATGATGTTTAATTTATTGGAAGGATACTTGAGGAGCGTGTACAGTATCTCAAGCTTCACATTTAATATTACTCGGAGGAAACAGTAGATCTAGGCGTAGTAAACCTGTAGCAGGGAATACTGTTGCGTACTTTTGTAGTTGCTTGACTTTTGTCTGCCAATGTTACATCAGACTAGATGTACGATTAACAAGCCAAATAGTCTGAGAGTAGATTAGTGTTAACGTCTCATCTGTACATAGTAAAGAACCCATTTCGTTTTGTACTTCTAATCTAGAGAAACGTGTGTTAGCCAGACGCCGTCACCCATAACCCCCGTCACGTGTCTTTGTTGGGTCACCTGATCACTTGCACAGCGTCCAATCAGATGTTTGAATGTGCTCACGTCAACAATAACTACTAAAAAAAAAACCACGTGCCTTTACAAGCGGGTCCTGCAGCCGGAGTCTGAGGGATTACACCCGACTGTTTAATTCCCACCATCGTTTGTCTTTATTTCTCACTCTGGAGTGAATGTGCCATACTCGATCTCGGAGACGTTTCCGGCTCGGCGTCTCACTGTGAGTTTTAGATTTCGTCCCGGAGCTCAAAGCTGCCATAGATCTGCCATCGTCTGCCACCAAACCAGGGATCAAACTCTATGTCACATGCACTCTGTTCAGTGTTCATCTCCAGGTTGCACACTTCAGGCTTCTAGTTGAGGTCATTGTTCGTTTTGTTCTCTTTTTAAAGGTTTTTACTCCTGCTGATCCATGTTGTTGTTGTTGTTGTTGATAATTTCCTGCAGCTGTCTCTCTGTACAGGTCATGCTTTATTTGTATTACAGAAATAACTTCCTGTAAGTTTATTGTCACCTGTGACATATCACCAAATAAATCGAAAAGACTGTACTATTGTTTCTCCTTCCTTTGCACGCTTTCAGTTTATTTCAATTTCCTTGTATTTTATTTTTTATTTTTAATGTGCTTCTGATTGGTTTCGTTTAAAAAAAAGTATTAATTCTTGTGGGATTGCTTGAATTTGGTTGTAGTTTTATGATTTATTACATTTATCAAAAACTCTCTGGTAGGTAGTTTTAGATTTTTTTTTCATCCGTATGTGAGTTTATATCAGTTTTTTGTTTAGCTTTTTTTGTAGTTAGTTTTAGTCATAAAAACATTTTTGTTGTGTCTTTTATTCAGATTTCATTGAACTAAAATCCTCTCATTTAGCTTTCATGACTGATACCGTTTTGTGTAAATAATGTATTGGCAGTAACTGTGAATGTCAGATGTGTTCACTGTATCTGTGTGATGTTTTCAGTAATGCTTTGTATTTACTTTAATAGCCAGCAGAGGGCGCTTCAAAGTAGCTGGTCAACGTGTCAGGGTTTGTTTTTTTAAATAATGGTATTTTAGGCATTTTGGTTGAGTTTATAGAAGTTAGATGATGTTGTTTTGGAGGGTTAGTGGGTTGAATGCATTCAGCCTGATGTACTAATTGGGTTTATCCACACTGGCGTTGAAGCCAAACAGCTGGAGCCGTCATTTAATCCACATGTGTGCTGATGCATGCTGGGATAGCAGCTTCCAGAGCAGTGGGCCATCTTCCCACCCGTCACTGAGATGTCATAACCCTGGTGAGTTCACACAAAGATGTCATAACCCTGGTGAATCACATGATGATGTCATAACCCTGGTGAATCACAGGTGACTTCACATTGTGATGATGTCATAACCCTGGTGACTTCACATGATGATGATGTCATAACCCTGGTGACTTCACATGGTGATGATGATGTCATAACCCTGGTGACTTCACATGGTGATGATGTCATAACCCTGGTGACTTCACATGGTGATGATGTCATAACCCTGGTGACTTCACATGGTGATGATGTCATAACCCTGGTGACTTCACATGATGATGATGTCATAACCCTGGTGACTTCACATGGTGATGATGATGTCATAACCCTGGTGACTTCACATTATGATGATGATGTCATAACCCTGGTGACTTCACATTATGATGATGATGTCATAACCCTGGTGACTTCACATGATGATGATGTCTTAACCCTGGTGACTCGACATGATGATGATGATGTCATAACCCTGGTGATTTGGCATGGTGATGATGACATAACCCTATTGACTTGACATGGTGATGTCATAACCCTGGTGACTTGACATAGTGATGATGTCATAACCATGGTGACTTCACATGGTGATGATATCATAACCCTGGTGACTTGACATGGTGATGATGTCATAACCCTGGTGACTTGACATAGTGATGATGTCATAACCCTGGTGACTTGACATAGTAATGATGTCATAACCCTGGTGACTTCACATGATGATGATGTCATAACCCTGGTGACTTCACATGACTGGTGACTTCACATGATGATGATGTCATAACCCTGGTGACTTGACATGGTGATGATGTCATAACTCTGGTGACTTCATGTGCTTGACTTGGCAAACAGCACTAATATATGCATTAATTAATGTTTTTTGAGTGAAACTATGGTTCACAGGATAATTTTTGTACTTTCTCCTAACCATAAGAATAATTACTGGGTTAGAAATGTGAGTGTTGCTCATCGAATGGCCCTTGATGAACGAACACAAAGAGTGAATCATGCTGTTCATTCTGACTGTATTGTCCACACAGCCTGAAATGCGTGAAGTGGATTCCTGATTTAGAACTGAACACCGAGGGACTTCGAGAACGATGTGTGAGTGAATGTGTGAACGCTGTGAAAAACACAGGTGACTGATCACGTTCACTCATATCCGTCGTCTCAGAGGGACCAAATCCATGATGGAGATCAAACAGAGTGCTCTCTTTCTCATATTAAAAGTCATTTATTTTGGGTTTGGATGCTTCCTTGGTTATTTAGAGCGTTCCATCAGAAGATCAAATCCCACAATGCAGCGGTAGATCTAAATGTGCTCACAGGGAAGAGAGTTGAGCATTAATGCTGCAGAATAAGCACTGGATCCACTTCTGTTTCAAGGAAAGAGAGTCAAGATGAAACTGCTAGGGTGTTGTTAGGTGGCCTAACTGACAAGTGACTAAATCATTAAATGCTGAGCGGATGTAGCTTGCATGTCACCGGTTAGTGACTTTGTGTTAGTTTGCGCAAAATCAGTGTGTTTGCTTTACCAGGCTGACGTAAATGTGTGAAATGAGAGCGCTGTTGAATGTGCTTTCCTCAGACCTGAAAGTTAATCTTCACTCAATTATTAATAGCGAGGCGAGAGGTGGCACAGAAATGCCGCGGTTGGGTTGATCTCCGCTGTCACGCCGAACCCCGCGAGCCTGTCATCTCTGAATCTTTTCCAGTCCAATAAATGGATTTCCTCCGCATCCATATTTGGAGCTCTCGACTCATTGTCTCCAGTGCCACCGTTGCTAAGAGACCGTCTCCGACAGCATCTCGAGATGTTGAGGCTTTGGTCTAATCCCGCAGGACACGAAGACTTGAAACAGACCAAAACAGCTGGTCCCGCGGATGCCTACACGTGCTGGGAGAGAGAGAGAGAGAGACATGCAGAAGTGTTATTATGTAATCACATCATCACATGCAGCCCTGCAACTTCTGTCGTACGCTTTACAAAATACACCAGAATAGCAGTCATTTTACATCACACATTTTATATGATAATCTTTGGGGGTTCCAAATCAAAATAGAAATTTTATACATATAAAAATTATGCTCTTTTATGTTATCACACTTGTTCCTGCTCACCGCGATTACTCTCTCCTTCACTCTTAGAAGAAAAGGTTCTATATAGAACCTTAAAAGGTTCTATCAGCGCTACGTATTTGGAACCCATAAAAGGTTCTATACACTCTTAAAAAAAGGGTTCCTCTGGGTTCTATATAGAACCCTGGGGTTCCATACTTGGCCAATAGAACCTTTTACCAAAAAAATGGTTCTATATAGAACCCTGGGGTTCCACACTGGGCCAATAGAACCTTTTACCAAAAAAATGGTTCTGTATAGAACCATTTTGGAGTTCCATATATGAAGCGGGGGATGGAACCATTTCTGGTTCTAAATAGAACCATTTCTTCTAAGAGGGTGTTATTTCAGCCCTACTTCTGTATCCGCTATCATCAGTGTTAAAGTCCGAAATGTTCGCACATTAAAACATAAATATCACCGTATGTTGTGTGATTCACGTTCACACACTTTCGCCTGATCCAAAAAAAATTCGATCGGGTTCGATTTTCAGTGTTTTCCGCATCCGTGACAAGCATTTTGAGAGGTGTTTTGACAATTCAGACCCACCGAATGACTAATATAAATTTCGGGAATTTGGCTATGCTATCTCACAACCAATTCGTACGAATTCGACGCATGATTAAAAAGTGTTTAATTCGTACTAATTTGTACGAATTTGTACGATTTGTCTAAACCCACGTGATGGTTAGGTTTAGGGGCGGGGTAATGGGTAGGTCATTCGTATGAATTCATACGAATTGGCCAATTCGTAAAATATGTACGATTTAGCAAAATCGTACTAATTCGTACGAGTGAGGTTGTACGAATTAGTACGAATTAGACTCTTTTTAATCATGCGTCGAATTCGTATGATTTGGTCGTGAGATCGGGTTGGTTTTGGACTTAATAAAGACCGTTTTTGTTCCGTACTCGTTTCATCATGAGCTTCCCAACAGCCAAATTACATATTAAACTAAATGAAGGCATTTTTCTCCACAAGCCTGATGTTTCGCCTCATTTGCGCCGGGTGCAAGATAGGACCCTGAGTCTTAAAGGGTTGGTTCACACAACAGAAGAGGCGTAGTTTTTGTTATTTTTGGACCAAAATGTATTTTGGATGCTTCAAAACATTGTAACTAACCCACCGATGTCACATGGACTGTCTTTATTTCCTTTCTAACATACATTTTCAATGGAGAGAGAAAACTCTCAGACTAAATCGAAAATATCTAACTGTGTCCCGAAGATGAACGGAGGTCTTGCGGGCTTGGGACGACATGAGGGTGAGTCATTTTCATTTTTGGGTGAACTGACCCTTTAAGGTTAAATGAACTGTTCCATATCAAACGAAAGCACTGTATTTCATGTGTCATGTTTTCGGGGTTAGTTGCATTACAAACCTGCAACCCACCAACATGTGTGCACTCAGAGATGGAGGTCGCCAGGTCTGACCTCCTCTGTTTCTTCTCTTTTAGCTGACCCTGAATAGAGTTCCCCACACATCCACGTCTCTTAAACAGGGGTGAGGGTGCGAGCTGGCAGAGACAGCGCTGGCTCAGCACAGTTTTTATCGCAGCAGAGAAAAGAAGTGCTGCAGCCGAGCTCTCTTTCAGCTCAGGGATTAAAAGAGCATTAACACGGACGTCTGTCACAATAGCGCTCTGCGGCGTGTGCACGCACACATATACTTCAGTCTGTGGTAATTAAACATATATCTGACTGCGCTGGGCTCTTGTGATGGTTATAAATAGCGGATGAGTTGTTAAATGAGGTCATTATTAGCCGCCAACTACGGTTTCATACTCATAGAAAGGAGCAGGATGTGAACCATCCTCCATTTTGGTCAATTTAATATCTATAAACCACTTTTGATTCAGTCATGCTCAATCATACCTGTCAGCCTCATCTCATTTCAAGAAGTATATATCAGAGATATATCAATCAGAGACAGAAGGCATATAGATTGTGCAGAGCTTTGATCATGTTGATCATTTAGAGGCCTTAGAAATTTGTGCATCAAATATGAAACAGAAGGCTTTGTAAGGTTACAAGACATCCGAGTCGTATATATTGAGACCAGAAAACTTTGACGGCAACTTTTACATTACAAAGTTGCACCAAAATGACTCAAAAGTCATCTCTCATCTAGTGAATCAGTCATGTAATCACTGTCTTTGAGTTGCATGCTGGGCTTTTTTGTGTTCGGTGAGTGAATTAGTGTGACTGAACAACCTGGTTTGTTCATTTGGCTGCTGAGAGTGACTCACTGTTCCTTCAGAGCTCTTCAGAGGACATGGAGACTTGAAGGACAGCAAAGCGTTCGTTCTCCTGTGTCACTTCACATTCGTGTCTCCCCCGCCTTTTGCTTAGGAATAGAGAGAGAGTGGGTGAGTCTGAAAGACACAAAGAAATAAGAGATATCCACAGAAGAGGCAGATTCTGGCTGGCACAGACAAGATGGCAAGAGAGAGCGAATCTCCATGGGGAGCTCGCATAAAACCCACAATATTGCACATTATGCCCACCTAAAACAAAAAAGAAACTCTAAATTTGTTCTTTAGCATGTTCAAATGGTTACGGCCTGTTGATTAAATCAAGCTGGAGGAGCTCATGATATCAAATTAAGAGTTTTTGTGGCATTTAACGTTAGTTAGCTGACAGTTAGCTGTCTTTAAGTTTGCTATATGCTAGTGATTTTTTGTGTGTGTGTTTTATCATTTAATGTATAATTTCAATATTTTTTGAAAGTCCACAGACTTAATCACAAACTTAAATATAATTTTCATCCACAATAAACAATACTAAAATTTCACTTTAATAACTCACAATCAAAACGTACCAACATTCAAGCACTTTGCGTCGTGTTTCTCCTAATTTTGTTCTCATTATTGAGTCAGACAAGACGAGTTCAGCTATTTTCCGAGTCGTTCACTCGATACCAGATGCAATCAAATCATTAGTTCGCGAATGAATCGTTAAGTGCGTTGTGTGAACCGATTCAAAAGATTCACCAATAAAAATCGACTCGTTCACGATTCGAAGGTCACGGCTCGATTTCTTCAGTTCGAAATAACGAGGAACAATATTTTCAACATTGTAAAAAGTAAACTATTTGCCCATACATTTGTAATATAATAATAAAGTAAAACGTGTTTTAAGTGAAAATGGCCTACTCACAATCCCCTCATCTTCAAAAACTACAGTAAAAAAGTTGATAAATACTTTTAATCGAAACTGTGTATTTTTAAAGGGATACTCCACTTTTTTGGGAAATAGGCTCGTTTTACAACTCCTCCAGAGTTAAACATTTGAGTTTTACCATTATCTAATCCATTTAGCCGATTTTCTCATATTTAGAAGAACATCAACCAGACAGTTTCTGGTCCCATTGACTTCCATTACACTGACTTCCATATGAAAGTCAATGTAAAATGAGCCCATCCCCCCCCCCCCCCCGAAAAAAAAAAATAAAACATAAAAATTAACATTTTTTTTATTTTTGTTAAATTTTCTATTTTAAAAAAAAATAATTTCCTCTTGATTCATGATGATATTGTTCCCATCAGTCACATTAGCATGTAGTGCAGAAAATGAATATAGTCTATTAATTAGTCCATAATGAACACCACAGAAATGTGTTAATTCTATGTGGACTTTGCCGACTGTGGGTTCAAGGAATTATTCATGACGATTAAAAGCGTGAAGGACTCTATGAGCGGCGAGGCAGCTCTTTCACGCTGACAGCTTTCCAGACAACTCCATATGGCTGTTCTGTGAGCTGCCTCTTCAAATAAATCTGTGTTTGTCAAGCATATTTAGTGTGGTATATGCTTATACTTTATGAGAAACAGACCTCCCACACCATTAGCTTATACATATTTTATTTGTGGTTTTAGCTAGTTAATTAATTATAACACTGACTGTTAAAACAATCAGTCTTTAAAACAGTAATGTCTTATACGGAACAAAAAAGGAAGTTAAGTGTGTATGAGGTCAGGTTGTGTGGTGCAGAAACTTCTACTGGCAGTGCAAGAAGAGTGTGAGAGTGCAAAGACGAAATCTGCATGAATAAGTCATGAGGAGGTGAGGGAGGTTTGACATCTAACAGCTTCTAGGGGAAACACCCTCTGATACAGCAGAAATATCAACACACACCCCAAACCCTCACCTGCACTCTTAGAAGAAAAGGTTCTATATAGAACCCGAAAAGGTTCTATCAGCGCTACGTATTTGGAACCCCTAAAAGGTTCTCTACAGAACCCTTCAATAATAAGAACCCTTTAGGGTTCTTTGTAACCTTGAAAAAGGTTCTATATGGAACCTTTTGGGTTCATTCATTCTCATTTGTTTTTGTCCCTTCCAGATTAAATATTTCATATAATTGACAAACATCAAGACAAAAATGTATTTATGAATGCATGTGAATGATCACAAAATTCAAGCTGGGGGTTAGAAAATGTATATATTTATATAATTTTATGTAGTTAATCAATATCACAAAAGAGTGCCATTTCAGTTTTTCTCCTCTACAAATTAGCATGATTAAAATGTTCCTACAACAGTTTAATAAACAATAATTTAATTACAACTTGCAGAATAATGAATAATAGCCTATAAAGAACCGTTCTTGTCATTATCGAACCTTTTTAACATAAAAGGTTCTTTGGAGTTGAGTAAAGAACCCAATGAACCCTTTTTTTTCTAAAATGTATTCCATGTTAAAGGTTTTGCCTCTCAAAATAACAAGGTATATTTGCACTGTGTCCAATCAGCTCCAGCCTCTGTAACAGTGATGTCACGTTTCCTCATCTCTCCTCTGGCTCTACAGGACGGGCATGTTGCCATGGTGATGGCGCAGTACCACAGTCCTCCAAATGTACTAAGATTATCCCATGGTCCCGTGTGGCGGGGGGAATCCTGTTTACGCTCTAGATCTTTTTTTGGAGGGCACATATGTGCCATCTTTCTCTTTTTGCTTCTTTGTAGATGCGAAACAAGCGCAGCATTTCCACTCCTCCCATGCAATAAAGGTTTCAGAAGGGGGTGGATGGAGACGGTCCTGTCGTGTTTTTGCGGTGACGCTCTGTGTCCCATGTTTTGGTTGCAGTGGAAGACACTGATCTTTAAATGTCCTGTGCCAGTGGAGGTCATGTGACAGTGACAAATCCAACACAAGGGTTCTGCTGAGTCTGATATTATTGTACCTGATGTGTTTCATCCTGACTAAAACTTTGACCCACAACCAGGTCATTTACTGTACAGTTGGCTACTGAGCAAATACACCATCTGCATCATCATGTCCTATTAGGCAAGGCAAGGCAAGGCAAGTTTATTTATATAGCACATTTCATACACAGTGGCAATTCAAAGTGCTTTACATGGAAGAAATTAAAATAATCAAAAGAAATCAGAATAATTAAAACAATAAAGGACATGTAGGGCTCAAGCTTGGGTCAAACTAAATCTCTGGACTAGAGAATATCACTGCTAATTGTTTATATCATCTTCGTTAAATATTATGCATGCATTCCTTTAATTGAAATTTTTATTTTAATCTGTTTTTTTTTCATGTTTTGGCACTTGAAATCGCAAAAGTTTTTGCCATAAAGCTTTATTTATTTTGTTATTTATTATTAATTTTAATTTATGCATTTGACAACATATTTACGTTTTCGGAAAATGTGTGCCACTTATATATAACGTGTATATGTGTGTGTGTGTGTGTGTGTTAATCAAGTACATTTCATCAAAGGAATTTTTGTTTAGCTTAACGTTAAGGGTTTGTTTAAATTACTGTAAAAAATAATTGTGATTTTAACGGTAAAAGACCACAGTAAAAATGCTACAGTGTACAACTGTTAATTGGTTAATAGAAAATTTATGTTCTATATACGGTAAATAACTGTGATAGATCTCATGGTACATTTAATGTAATTTTACTGTAAAATACCATTAAATTTACAGTGTTCAAGTGAAAAAGAACAACTCATTGTATAATTTACAGTAAAAAAAACGTAAATTGACATTCCCACAATTCCCTGTGTGACACTTTGACATTTTATGTATTTTTGTTGAAATAACTATGGTTCCTCATAGTTTTTTGTGTGTGTTTTTTCTAATCCGTTATGTTCATTAGGGTTTTATGTTACATTTAATGTTAAATTAATGTTAATTTCATGTGTGTTACCATGATGGTGTTTAATGTTTGTGTGAATGACACTGTGCAGCTTCTTTATAATATCTATTACGGTAAGTATTACGGTAAGTTAATGTAAAACTGCTTGAGATGAGCTTTGATTGACAACTTTAATGATGATAGTTGGTATTCAGTTTATTACAATTGTACAAAACAGATCTCAATTCTTCAATAGGTTTGTAAATTAACATTATATAACATTATATGCCATTTTTTTACCGTAAAAATTACGGTTTTATTTTTTAGCAGCACTGATCTAAACCAGACAGATTTGCTCAGGTGTTTTGCACCTATATTTATGCATGGGTGAACACCTGTCCTTCCCTCCACGGGCTGCTTTTGGTTATGTAACTCTGTCACTACGTTACGGTGTGTGTGTGTGTGTGTGTGTGTGTGTGTACACAGGTACAGCTACTGATGGGTTAACTGTGTCTCTGTCATTGCATTAATTTTTAAAAACTGTGGGCATCTATATGTCAGCTCCTCTTACTGTCAGCAGGAAAGCGAGCAGCAGGTTTGAAGTCTCAGCGCTAGATGATAGTCACCGAGAAGGTGAGAGGCCGACACGCGCTTTCATGCATACACTCGGACACAATTAGCTCAAATATTGTTAAAGGGAGACTTTTTTCCATTTCCATCATCATTTACTCACTCAAATGCAGCACACAAGTCATACAGACTACTTTTATGATGCACGAATGATCCTTTTTGGAGCTTTTACCATCTACTTTTATGAAGAAAGCAACCATTCCTTTAAAAGACAGATTTTGTTACCAGAAGCCAATGAAGCGATGCGAAGTGATCGGTCTCCCAGTCTGCAGTGAACTGTGGATGCTGATTAAAAGGTCATGTGTAGGTTATTAAATATCAGCAGTCTCACTGTGAACATCCTCCAAGTTGTGAAATCATTTGAATGAAATGGTGCAGAAAAGACAGAACAAAGATGCAGCCGCAGCAGTCGTGTTCATGGCTTGAGGCATTGAAGAACTTTCTATTATAGCTGATATCTCTGTCTGCATTTGAATATAAAAAAATAGTTATCCAATTATATATGAAATGATGTCATGCAACTCTTCAGGTTTAAATAATATCTAGGCTGCAATATTCTGGCAATCATCTTTGACTGCATGATGACAGTCTGTGAGGCTCATATCATAATCGTTGGGTTTTATAGACCCTCTACAAAAACATTTTGATTGTATTTTAAAAAGATCAAGGCTTTTGCAAAAGGGACTTATTGTTTATAGTTTAATATGACACTTTCTGCAATTGCTGTGAATTCAATGGCATTTACGGCGAAACAACCTTAAAATCTAAGCTGAGTATTGCTGCAGTTTCTGGCATCCATGCCCGCTTCTTCTAATCACACAGAACAATGACTCTATTTATATTCTTACAAATTTGATAGCGGCCCAGGAATGCTTTAACACACCACAAGAAATGTTTGAAACTTTGACAGGATCAGTTTCAACAAAAATGTTTCAAAGTTTGTTTTTCTCTACTTCACTCGACAGACAGATAAATAGATTGATGACAGACAGACGGACACAAACACACACACACACCCATAGATTACAAGATAGATAGATAGATAGATAGATAGATAGATAGATAGATAGATAGATAGATAGATAGATAGATAGATAGATAGATAGATAGATAGATAGATAGATAGATAGATAGATAGATAGATAGATAGATAGATAGATAGATAAATAAATAAATAAATAAATAAATAAATAAATAAATAAATAAATAAATAAATAAAAGAACATGTTTCGTCGCAAACGCTTTGGCGGGAACCTCCACCCCGGCCCACTCTGGAACAATGGCATTCCCCCCTAAACGTTTTCCGGCAGCCCCTCCTTTTGCGCTCGCCGTTGTCCTGGTGGCATATTTCCGAACCCTACTATGACACAAGACTTGGCTCATGAATATTAATGAGCTAACGTGCGCGCCAACGTATGCTTTTCAACCAATGAGAATAGCCCTCCAGGCGGAACAACACGGTGCGTAATTAATATTCATGAGCCCCGCCTATTCCATAGTAGGATCAGCAAAGCGCGACCTGTCTTACGTGCTGACGCCAGATGTATATGAGCGCACGCGGCGGGATCTTTTTCCCCTTTTAGCGCCATCAGAGCGGGAGTCTCGCGCTGTTCACTGCGCAGTAGCATCTCCGCCTCAGACAGACCTCTACTCGTCGGCTCCTCGGTAAGGACATATACCGCTGAGGGACTGCATGTCCGTGTTTATAGACGTCTTTTTGTTCATATTAGAAGATAAAGTACGACTTAAGTCGAGATTTAAGTCGTCAGAATGGGATATTTAGCGCGCCAGCTAACCGTTCAGTCAGCAGCCATTGAGACAGACTCCTCCATGATGGAGATGAAAATGGCTGTTCGTTTTTTAAATATCGTTTTAATCCAAGTTTAACCGTTAAATAAACTGCAGTTTTAACGTTTAAACGTTTCTTTGTTGACGGACTTGATTGGTTACGGTTGTTAGAAACGTTGTCTTGTTCGTCTTTTCTCGTGTTGGTGGATGATGGTAACATTAGTTGGTCTGATCTGGCGGGTAAGTTTTTTTTTAGGGGGTGTCTCATCACGTTTTCGGGAAAATAGTAATGAAACCATTTTTTTTTTATTAAACCGTCTTTTTAAATTAAAGTCTAATGGAGTGACGTAAATATGGCACATGTTCGGTCATGATTAGGATAAAATTATCTGATATTTTTTACGTATACTAGTTTAATTCAACGTACTGTGAGGTTTTCCTCATTAGCTTAAATCTGAATCGTTGAATGGCTTTGGTAATTTCATAAGTTTTCTCTTGTTGTGAGTGTTTGGTTATAAGGATGCTGTGCTGCTAACAGCTTTAGCCGGTGGATCTGTGGAGGAAACACGTGGTGATGTGGCCTGGTGAGAATTGACCAATGCACTGACCCGTGGATCAAATTCTAGATCATTAACCCAGTTTAAGAGTTAAACAGCTGTTTTAAATGGTAGCTTTGGAAATGCCTGGACCTAGTTGGTTAGTTTGATGTTTAATTCGTCACATCTGTATGATATCTGGCTGGTTAGTTAGTTACCAAGGGCTCTTGTTGGATAGAATAATGCTGTACTGAAGTCAGCCAGTATTGTTTAATTTTCTCTTTTTTAAAATTTGTATTATGTCTGGCTTATTCTTTGCAAGTCTTATGTTGCAATTATTATGATTTTGCGATAGTTTGATCAAACGTTACTGGTCAACATTTTAGAAACCTTACTATTTTTAATGTTTTTGTAAAGTCTCATTCTAATCAAGCCTGCGTTTATTTGATCAAAAATACAGGGGGAAAACAGTAATATTGCGAAATATAATTTCAATTTAAAATAATGGCTTTCTATTTTAATATAATTTATATCTTTGATACAAAGCTGAATTGTGTGATGCTTTTGGAACCTGTGATCCCTTTTTTCAGGATTCATTGATGAATAAAAATAACATTTTATTCTTTTTATTCTTTTATAGAATAAAATGAGGGAAATACTGGAAGTCAGTGGCTACCGTCAACTGTCTGGTTCTGATCTGACCATTTTCTTTCTTTTCTTCATCTTTCATTTTTGGGTGAACTATCCCTTTAATTTGTGGCGAGACAGACTTCCTCCAGTCATGAAATAACAATGAATTGTGGTTTTTAGGTGTGGGAAAATCATGCACTTTCTAGTCTACTTTGTAGACAGCAATTTATATGAAAAAGTCTGTGGTAAATCATGGCGAAAGTCTTGGAAATATAAGGTTTGGGAACCTTAGAGAGGCTTTTTAACAAGTGCATTTAACCTTTGCTCCAAGCTCGGATAACTTTTATTAGGTTTAAAGGCGTTCTGTCAGCTTTCACTGCTGACGAATGGTTATCAGAGTCTGGAGGAAACATCCCAGGAACTTTGTCCCGGTATTGTGGCGCGCCATGATCCGTAGCTGCCATTGTTTGGGAAACTCTTACCTGTCTGTATTGACGGGTTTCAGCTGTCTGATCTTGACGCAGGCAGACAGAGAAAGAGATTAACCTTCAAATCTGTCAAGAATGGATGCTGCCAGGTCTTCATGTTATTGATCATCTACAGGCGAAGAGCTTCCTGTCTGTAACGATCAGCTCTTGAATGAAGTTGCTCAGTGTTGCCGCTGGAGGTCTGGACGTGGGCGTCTGAGGTCGTGTTTGATCCGACTGGCTCATAGACTTCAGATTTGGAGGCGGTGGAACTGGCTCGTATGCAGGAGTGCACTAACAAATGGATCCAGTCAGATTTAGAGATGATAATGGAGGCTTCACACCTTTAATTATTGCTAATCTATCTCAGAAACCTTGCGATATTGAATTTCTGCCATTTAAGTTTTTTAGCTCAAAGACGGCAGTGTGTGCGACTTTCAATGCATTTGCATCTCAAAATCCAGTCTGATTGGACCTTTGGATGCATCGGGATGCTTTTACGCTTTTGACAAATGTCCATTATGTAAATAGTTAAACTTCATATTGAATCACGCCAGTGCAGCGGGTATACGATCACCTGACATCAGCGACCGAATTTGGCTTGAGGCTGCTAAACATAATGGACAACATTAACATTTTTCTTTCTCTTTCTCCTCTAGGAATCGTAACGGTGAAACAACATGGCAGATCTCGACAAGTAAGTGCTTGTTTGTCTATTAAAGATCTTTTATTTTAGACTGTCAGTAATGGTTTGATCATGTATCATTACCCAGTTTGACAGCAAATTGGATCGACGCCCTTCTCCTTATCAGCTAAAAATCTCTTGGGTTGTGTTAAATGGCATTAAATGGCACATAATAACCCTCTCGGCTGATGCTTGATTAGCTTCACATGACTGTATGGTCCTAACCTCTCTCCACCCTGTGAGAGACACTGAGGCCAGCAACATGTGCTTTCACCCTCAGTGTGGCATCCCAAGCATCTATGCAATGCCTAACACGTGTTTGCAACTCTACAGCTCTGGGTTTACTCATTCGACACATGATGGAAGCGATAGATCACCTGTTGCTCACCACAGGAACTTCCTGTCTCTTAAGAGCGCCGTATTTGTGATGCTGTTTCACATGCACCTGTGTTTTTTATTTCAGCCGAAACGACAACTAGGTCCTGCTTGAGTTTTAACAATGTACATAAAAGCTTGAATGCATAAACTTTTTCTCGTTAGCAATTTTTTTTTAATAGTAAACTAAGCTTTTAACTTTTCAAGAAGATTCTCATATGATCTCTTTTAGGAGAAAGACGTGTTGATCTCAGTAGAAGCAAATGCAAGCACACTATTTAAAGGGATACTTCACCTTTGGAAAGAATGTGTATTTTTATACTTGAATGTTTAAAAAAAATGTCTATAAAGATTGGTTGGCTGGAGCGATGTGTTGTGATTGGTCAAGCACTTCAAGTGTGTTTTAAGTCGACACATTAAGTCGAACACGCCTACAACCTACTTAACCAGGCCTCGTCCCCCCTTTTTTTTTTGCATATGCTTTGTGTAGGAATTATTTAAATGAGTAATATTGGGATGTTCGTTCCCGGAAGAAAACTAGGAAGGAAGACGAGGCGTTTTGGGGAGTTCAGAAACACTGATATTAAGAATAACTCCCTATAGAGTGACTTTGTGCTTTATAACTTTGCAGTCATTTTTCATGAATACACACTAAAGAAAGATGAACATAAAACATAATAGAACCTCTATAATGTGTGTATTTGCAGTAAAGACCAAACTGAAATGGACCCAGCAGATATAGAGGATGTTGAAGAGGTGGAGGAAGAGGAGACTGGGGAAGACAACAGTAAAGGTATGACCTTTGACTCTTTCATGCATGTTTTTCTCCTCATTTCCGGTGTAAATTAAAGGTTAACCAATAGTGAGTTGTTTTTAACTAATATAACAATATGGCTGAAAACCAATTAAACGATCCTCCTCTGCCAGTGCTTGATGGTTTACAAAGGAATTAAAAACTATTGCAACTGATGTTTACTAATAACAAATAGTTGAACAAAGCAACTTTATGTGCATATAAATCCTGTAAAAACAATATATTGGTTGAGTGTGACCCCCACTCGAGAGGACAGGTTGACTGATCCACTTTATTTGCATTATAAATCACAACCAGACCAGGTTTGTGCATCACATGTTGCAATGATGTCAGATTTTCGAAACCATAAAGCAAATATGTAACAATCAAAACGGCAGTATTTTGTCACAAACGATGTGAAAAGGTTACAAGTGAAACTTTAATAATAATAATAATAAACTTTATTTTATATAGCGCCTTTAAAAAGTATCTCAAAGCGCTTCACAAATATAGAAGTAAAACAAACAATGGAATAAAATATGAAATAAGAACATTAAAAAATATAGAATTAATAATACAACTATTATCAACAATTAGGTAAAAGCTACCCTAAACAAATACGTTTTAAGTAATGATTTAAAAACACTAAGAGATGTTAATGCTTTTAAAGCAACACTTCGGACTTGAAACGAACCGATTTGCTAAAATGAATCCGAATTGAGTTTATAGTGTCTTGTTGTTGTTTTGAGTCCCTTTGCTGTTTTCCTTCACTAGGCTGCTGGGTAGGAAAATTAAATGCGTCTGTCATGGATTCTTATCGCTGACACGCACACCTGACAGTCGATCACAGTCATTAGGAAGAGGCTGTGCGCACATTAGCGCTGGCACTTTTTGTGTTGGGTAACATGATATCAGTCAGTAACCTCAGCGACCTTAGCTTTGTTTAGCAGAGTATTAGCGCAGCTCAAAGCGTGTTTAATATCAAGTAATACGGACATTAGATGTGCGCTTGCTCTCTGAAGATTGCTTCTGTCGCATTGACCTCGCCTGTGTTGTTTTTGCTTTATTTTTGGGATGAAAAGTGCATCCGTTTTGACCCTTGGTGAAGAAGGTGCCCTAGTTCTGAGAGTTGTTGATTCCGCCCCTTGTCATTGTTTGGTTCTTCCTACTGTCATTTAACCCTTATGTTTGTTTGCTCTGATTTTAGCACGTCAGCTGACGATGCAGATGATGCAGAACCCCCAGATTCTTGCGGCACTGCAGGAGCGATTGGACGGACTCGTGGGATCTCCCTCAGGGTACATGGAGAGGTATGTGTGAACGCACCCACACACACACATATGCAGAGCACAACTTCAAATAGCTCCCTTGTTTCCCATTGGCTGCGTCTGATTTTCCTACTTTGCTAACACAGACTGAATTAAGCGTTTCTAATTTTGGCCAGATCCCCTACTTGCTACTTTGCATCAGGGTTGAAAATTAACGTGAGCTTGGCATGCCATCAAAATGAATAAAAATGCTACAAATTGTAGATATGAGGGGAAAAAATGCCTCTCTGTCAGTTTATTTTTAATGAGATTGAATTGAAGTGTTTTTTTCCTGAATATCAGCACATTTGCAAATTGAATTGATGTATAAAGTTAATATTTAGTGAGTTAAATTTGACAATATTAGGGGCCTTTCACACCAGTGAAACGTTGCCATAGTTCATATTACTATTTTCAGTTGTACCAATGTTTTGGTGTGTTCGCGCTGCATGTACTGGGAATGATATTGGTTATAGGAACACCTTTTTGAGGACTAAATTACCTCCTACTTCAGAGTAGGGTCTAACCCCTTTACAACAGGAACTACCAGTGATGTAAGTGTGTTGATTGGCTGAAAACTTGCCATGCAAAAAAAGAAATTCTAGTTGAATTTCATTTTAAGGGGTCATATAATGCCATTTTTGTACAAGTTAATCTGATAAACCACTGGATGGATTTTTTTATCATTAAATGATGGTTGTGTACAGGCACTGACAACACGCATTGCAGTACAATCAACTTCTAAAAGTGCATGTACCATTATATGACCCCTTTAAATGTAAGATTTTGGCATAAAAGATGTAAAATGTAAAAACTGCCCTTATAAAGGTATTAAAAGAATCTGAAAATCCATTGAAGTGTGCTGATATTACATCATGGAGAAGTTAATTTCTTTCTTGTTTACAAAACTATAATTCTGAGTCATTCATGAATTATTCATTTACCCCTTGTGACGTTGTTTGCGCAGTTTACCAAAGGTGGTGAAGAGACGCGTTAATGCCCTTAAGAACCTCCAGGTCAAATGTGCCCACATCGAAGCCAAGTTCTACGAAGAAGTCCACGAACTGGAGCGAAAATACGCCGCTTTGTATCAGCCTCTCTTTGACAAGGTGAGTCCATTTCTGCTGTCCATTTCTTTCATCCATAAGGAATGATGTTGGATTTATTACTGTAAAAGGTGCAGTTTAAGATCAAACAACTTGCTGTTGTGTACCAGAAGACGGTACAGAATGTTAAAGGCGTTTTATTGACCTGCTGCTTCAGCATTTCCAACTGCAGCAAACACCATTGTAGTGTTCTCCAGTGCTGAGATCCTGTGGTCAGTCGAGGACACGAGACAAACAGCAGCCAAAGAAATGTCTTCCAGAAAATAAACCTGAGCTGGAACGGTTTATCCTCTCCCATAGCACTTTGTCTCTCCCAGAGGAGTTGTGATGAAAAGACAGGGTTTTAAAAGACAGGGTTCTTCGCGATATCTACGCCTGAGAACATTGCTTTAGTTGTGAAAACTATTTAAATCTTACAGCATTAAGTTTGCAGTTTATTCTTGGCAATTGCTAACCACCTATATCTATACTATTATATAACACGCACATTTCAATTTGTTTTAGTTAATGCTACTTGGACCTAAAGAATAGCCTTTTATTGTTTAAAGCTACGATATGCAGGGTTTTTGCAGTAATATATCCAAAAACCGTTAGGCCAATGTTGCATATTTTGCTTTGTTGATTACTTACAATATCCTCAATGTTTCCAAATATTTGTAAATCGCGAAAAAATTGCGTTTTTTAACCAAGGAAACGGGGTGTGTGTGCAGGGGTGAGTCGCCGCCAATGTCGTCATATCCGTGTTAGCCTTGGTTTCCGCCAGATTTGCGCTCTCACTGTGATGGTAACCATGGCGACAGACGTGGAAAACCGGGTTATTGTCGTTATACCTAGCAAGGCGCTCACGCTGTTTTGTTTAAACATTTTGGACCATGGCAAGCAGACTTTGAGACAAAAAGAGGACTAAAATGAAGATCGACATCTTTCGAGATGCCAAGAGCTCAACGTCCGCGACTAACTTCGACTTAACTGATGCGAGTGTTGCATGTATGCTTTATTAGACAAGTGAGCAAATGTACTAAAAACTAATCAATTTTATTTAGTGCAATGTTAGAATATGATCTGTATGTTATTCTAATGTTGATCTAGTCAACAAACAACCTAACTAACAACATTCAACACACTCAAATGCCGTTTAGTGTGATAGTGTAACTGTTAGAGCAAGTGAAGCAGCGCTGTTACCTCAAGTTAATTAGTCTAATAACCTGACCTGTGTGTTAATTCAGCACGTGTAGTTCGGTAGTATGAAATGTCCTTATTCTTTTAATCGCGTTGTGTGTGGCGCTGGTATACGTCTAGCAATCACCCCCTGCTTCACACCACAGTCATGTCTAAAACATCAATTTTTTCTCTCATCCTTAAAGGTTCTATAAGCGATGTCGAGGCAAAACATTTTTTGTCACGTACAGCAAACGTCTCCTCACTATCGGCTAGCTGCCTGTCCCCTAAACACACTGTAAAAAAACGCGGTCTCTGTAGACACCACAGGCTCCACAAACGGCAACAAAAACAATCATGTCTTACCCGGACCACGAAACCTAACAAACAGTGTTCCAGCCAATCACTGGCAAGAAGTATTTGAGGGTGGGTCTGGGGGTTAGTGCGCGTGCACATGAAGGGGGTGTGTGTGAAGGAGAGACCTACTGTCTATGGGAGAGACGAGCGTCAGAGGGAAGTTTGAAAAATGCCCGAGACACGACCAAAGAGACGTCGTTCTGAAGAACAACTAAAAAGAAGAAGGAGTCGGATAAAGAACGTGCGAAGTTCCGAATTTACATCGGTAGCAAAGCTTTTGAACGATGGCGAGAACTCCGGCGGCAGAAGGGCTTCCAGTCCGACGGTTGCAATTATTTCAGGAAGCACGGAAGGGAGGGGGAGGAGATGAGATGCGGAGGAGGTAGGGTCTAGCTAGCCTCCGATTTGTTTGAAAATACTGCGAACGTCAACACTCCCAGGATCGCTTTGAGAACCTTTAAAATATCCATCAGCTTGACGACAAGGTCCATATTTGCGCTTAAAATTCGTCATCATTACACGCCTTTGTTATTGTAAGAAGTTAGCGACCCCTGCTGGCAAAAATTCCTGCATGTTGTACCTTTAATGGCAGTTTTGACCTCTAAAAATGCATTTGAACTTGTGTCTTTAGCGGAGTGATATCGTGAGAGCGTCATACGAACCCACAGATGAGGAGTGCGAGTGGAAACAAGATGAAGAGGAAGAGCTGACAGTAAGTAAGCAGGTACAGGTGATCCATACCTGCATGCTCTTCAAATACCACCTCTTATATCACTCATGTATGATTTATTCTGGAATAACGTGACCCTGTCGGCTCTTTGCCTTTATCAGGAGGAGATGAAGGAGAAGGCCAAAGTGGAGGAAGAGAAGAAAGACGAGGAAAAGGAAGACCCTAAAGGAATCCCAGAGTTCTGGCTCACAGTTTTCAAGAACGTCGACCTTCTCAGTGAAATGTTGCAGGTAGGGAGAGAACGGCCAAACGTGGGCTCGAGGGAGTGATTGTGACCGTTGTAGTGTTCAAAAGCAGGTCGTGCAACATGGGAATTTACAGCAAGTGATTTCTCTTTCAAAATATTGGTTTTGTCGTTGCTGCCATCTAGTGACGTGAAAGTGCAACTTAACTTTTTTTAGCTAATGAGACAGGCATCATGACTTTCCTTCCAAATATTCAGTTTCGATCACGAATTAATATATAATTTGATTATCGCGGTTTTATCAGAACATGAAACTTGAGCTGGTTGATCGGATTATTATAGTTAACTAAACTAAAACATTTTAGTAACTTATTTTATTTCAGGTAGATGACAAAGCAACATTTCTCATTTTCATTTGCTCCTGCGTGCATTGTTTTATTATTATAATGTGCATTTATTAACGAGATTAATTCGTGTTTATTTGCTTTTTTTCGGTCTAGGAACATGATGAACCAATCCTCAAGCACTTACAAGATATTAAAGTCAAATTCTCTGACGCCGGCCAGCCAATGGTGAGCCTGAAAGTCGTCGTTTTCTGTGTGATGTCTTTAATCTCACAGTTCATTCACTGTTGTGTGTGTTTGGTCTCTTTTCAGAGTTTCACATTAGAGTTCCACTTTGAGCCAAATGATTTCTTCACACAAACAGTCCTGACAAAGACCTACAAAATGAGGTCCGAGCCAGATGAGTCCGATCCCTTCTCATTTGACGGGCCAGAGATCATGGGCTGCACAGGGTACGGCTCAGCTTTCCACTTTAACTCCATTGAGAGCATTGATGCGCCGACGTTAACCTGTGAGACTGAATATCTGTGTTTTCAGATGCACGATCGACTGGAGTAAGGGCAAGAACGTCACACTGAAAACCATTAAGAAGAAACAGAAACATAAGGGACGTGGCACAGTGAGGACGGTCACCAAGACGGTCCCCAATGATTCATTTTTCAACTTTTTCTCACCGCCTGAAGGTAGAAAATCCTCAATTATACATATTTTATTTATCTTTTTATTGTTTTTGCTGATAATGACATCGTTTAAACTTTCTTTCCTTTAATTTTCTTTCCAGTTCCAGAAACCGGTGAACTGGTGAGTAAACCTTCTCTTTTTATTTTAAACTATTCTAAATTTGGAAACACTTACAAAAAGGTTCTTTTGACATTAATGGTTCCATGAATCTTTTTTGGAATGGTTCCATTCCACAAAAGATTCTTTAGAATTTTTAAATGTTCTTTACACTCAGAATAAAGGCTCTTTTTAAAACGGTTCATTAAAAGATTCTTTGGGAACCATAAATGCTTCAATTTAAGCATGCATGGTGATTCATCTGGGTGAATAATCTGATATTTTGTCCATTAACAATGTAATCTGGAGGTTATACATCAGTGTGTGATGGTTTGTTTTTGCTGCTTGTTTAGGACGAGGACTCAGAGGCAGTGTTAGCAGCAGACTTTGAGATTGGTCACTTCATCCGCGAGCGCATTGTTCCCAGGGCGGTGCTGTACTTCACTGGGGAGGCCATCGAAGACGACGATGATGACGTGAGTGAACAAGACATCCTTTGTCATAAAGTGACATGCTTTATTTCCAAACATCTGACCTCTTGTGTTTCTGTTGTGTTCGCCAGTATGACGAGGAGGGAGAGGAAGCCGACGATGAGGTTCGTTTTCATTACGATGTTTGTTTTTATCTTAAGTCGCCCTCGCTCGACCGTTTGTTGATTGTGTTTGTAATTCGCAGGAAGGTGAAGAGGAAGCCGATGAGGAAAACGATCCAGACTATGAGCCCAAGGTAAGAGTCCGGACGTCTATCAACGCTCCTCAAGGCAGTCTGATACTGAGATCTCAACATACAGAATACATACGGTCACCTCCACTCATGCATCTCCGCCTCTCGCCCTCAAATGCTAAAAAACAGATTCTTTGATTTATTATTTTCTAGTTTATTCACAGCAGTTAGGAAGAGATCCAAATTGAGGAGTAGATGACAGACTGCAGTGTTGGTGTCATCTCTGTTTGGCTGATATTGCAGGAGCGTTCAGACCTCTAACCTTGATTTATAAATACTACAGTGCAGCTTTAAAACTTAATGCGTCAATTTTGAAAATATCCTGCCCTACAAGGGTCAATTTTCTTATTTTTTACTTAATCTGTAGATATGCATCAGTATTTGCTCCAAGGGGTCTATGTTCAGGATGGGATTTCTAATGAATGGTTTTCCTGACTTGTAGGGCTGCACGATTTGGGGGTTACATCTAATTATGTTGTTTATGGCATAGTAGTAATAAAAATTACTAAAACAGTGAGGAATATTACTGTTGTAAAAATATTTGAGCATTTAAGAAATCAACTATATTACCACTGTAAAAATTACTTTCAAAGTCTTAATTTCACTCTGAAAGGCTTAAAATCAAAAGTAACAATGACTTATCGCGATTATTTCAACTAATCGTGCAGCCTTGCCTCCTTTTATTATAATTAGGGCTGTCAAAACGTATAAAAGTTTGTGTTTACATAATGCATTATTATTATTATATATGTGGGTGCACTGTGTATAATTATTTTGTATATATATATATATAAATACACACACATGCATGTATATTTAAGAAAAAAAAATATTTATATACAAAATATTTATATATAATATAAATTATATATATATCCATATACAGAATATACATGAAAATATTTCTTAAATATATACAAGCATGTGTGTGTATTTATATATCTAAAATAATTATACACAGTGCACCCACATATATTATGTAAACACAAACTTTTATTTTGGATGCAATTAATCGATTAATCATTTTGACAGCCCTAATTATAATACTAGAATATTATACGAATCACTGTTCTGGGTGAGAGTGACGCATCACTGCACGTTCCTCTCGGCATCTGCGTTTTCACAAACTTTCGTCAGCATGTCAAAGTTCTGCTCGTGCATCTCATCTTTTCTTAAAGCATGCACTAAACCACTCTACATTGTTCAATTAGTCAAGATCGACTTTTGTAAGCGACGACATAATTAACATGTTAACTTTTCAAGCACTTTGGCACCTTGTGAGTTCCTCTCTAAATTTCTCCTCACTAGGTGTAAGTGATGTCTGTAGTAACCCTGCCCTGGTAGGTAACGCTCCTGAATCCGTGTCCCTCCTGTTGCGTTTTGAATCCCTTCCCATGATTCCACCCCATCCTCACACTAATCACTAACACACTCGGTTGTTGTGCTTGTTTTTTTTTTTTTTTCATTCTTTAACCTTTGTGAGTTGGCATTAGCATCTGTATTGTTTCTGTATGTTGAAGCATCCGGTTTGCTCTCCAATTTAAACCCTGATTTGGTTTGACTTGTCTGCTGGAGTCTTTTCCCGCTGGGGGAGGAAAAGACCGACCGCACTCGTTCTGTCATGCCATTGGTGGAGCCCGGTGTCAGTCATTGCTGTGCCATCCCTAGGGCCCTATGAAACGTTTTATTTATTCTTCTGGATTCACTTTTTCCTCTCATTTTGGAGGTTAAATTAAATGAAACTTACAATTCAAGTTAAAAATTAGCAAATCACTTTAATTCTGTGGCATTTAAATTTTTCTGGATTCCGTTGTAATGGTTTAATTGGATTAATAATGAAAATATCTAATCAAGATATACGTTTTTTTTTTTTTTTTTTTAATAGGAACTTATGATTTCCTTTTCCCCCAGAAATTGTTTCAATGTTTCCTGATTCATGGTGTAACATGAATGTTTAATTAAAGGATTAGTTCACTTTTAAAGGGGTGATGAACTAAGAAATCCAATTTTCCTTGAGCTTTTGACATCTAAGAGGTCATCATATAATAAGAATATCCTGTAAGTTTCAGAACTGAAAACGTCCTTGTTCGTCCAATAAAAGCTTTTATTGACACCAGGCTCAGCAAACGACTCGTTTTTCAAAGTGGGGAACTATGACGTCAAAGAGGACAAAAACCACCCCCGCAGAAGATCAACGCCTACTTCAACACGGCCGGTTTAGCCCCGCCCACCGATTCGCTAAATAACATAGATGCCTACCTCGTGGTAACAAACCAGATCGAGAGTGAAACTCATTATAATATGCAAAACTGTTATCCACTCACAGCAGTGGGCGTTTACTTCCAAGTCTTCAGTGCGAGACGCCCATAAAAACCCAGTGTTTTTCAGCTAGGCTCAAAACTAGGGTACAAAATAACCTATTACTTATTCATTTTGATGTAAAACCAAGCGAATGTCATAAACTGACCTCAGACAACAATATAAAAAAATTAAAAAGCCAGTTCATGACCCCTTTAAAAAAATTGCTGAATTTACTCACCCCCATATCATCCAAGATGTCCATGTCTGTCTTCAGTCGAAAAGAAATGAAGGTTTCTGATAAAAACATTCCAGGATTTTTCATTAATTCATTGAACGAAATGACTCGGGGAAAAAAGATTTGTTCATTTTGATGGGAGGTCTGAACAGGAGAGTCACGAACGAACAGAGCAAGCCGAGGATTTGTGCTTATAAAACTTAAACTTTTTTTAAATAAGCGATCGTTTCGCTAGATAATAATAATAATTTAATAATTCGTTACATTTATATAGCGCTTTTCTCGGCACTCAAAGCGCTTTACATAGGAGGGGGGGAATCTATAGTTAATTATAATTATCTATTATCTAATAGATAAGACCCTTAATCATCGTCTGGTGTCGTTTAAAGCCCTTTGAAACTCTCATTTGGACATTGAAACTGTTGGAGTCCATTAAATCCTGGAATGTTTTTTATCAAAAACCTTAATTTCTTTTCGACTGAAGAAAGAAAGACATCTTGGATGACATGGGGGTGAGTAAATTCAGCAAATTTTTTTTTTAAAGTGAACTAATCCTTTAAATGCAACCAGGCCGTGTTTTCCGCATCGTGTAAATCATAGGGCCCTGTGTCCCCTCAGTTTGTGGCCGTGTGATTTGATTGGCTGAGGTCCCAGCTGTTGGTTTCACATTTGAAGTGGGTTTTACGTGCGTGGATTGTAACTCTCCCTCCTTCTGGTGCTTTACAGAAGGATGCCAACCCCCCAGAGGAGTGCAAACAGCAGTGATGGCGGCGCCCGCCTCCTTCAGGATCCCCTACACTGTAACGGCTTCAAACAAACATAGTTACTTACCGCCTTACAATGTTTTGTATTTTTCTTGGTAGAAATAATTTGAAAAATAAATAAAAGGGTTTCAAGATTTTTGTTACAAAAAAAAAAGAAAAAACAACCGTTGCTCATGACGCATAGTATTTTACTAGACCGGTTTCTTTCTTTCGTTTTCCTTTTCTCTCTCTCTCTCTCTCTGTGTACATGGTTAGAATGCAGAAAATCCCTCAAAGCATGACACTTGTTTCTTCACTGCTAAACTAGTTGGGTTCTCGTGAAGTCTTTTGTATTGCTCTTAGACAACAGCTGTGGAAAGACTGTCCGGTTTACAGGAAAAGTGATTCCTTTACGCTCGGAGCAACCAAAGCCGAGGCACACTCAGCTCAAACCCCCGTGTGTAATCCGGTTAAAACATTCCACAAAGCGTCCCACTATTTTTCCTTAAGTTTCAAAGACGTTGTGTCGGTGGTGACTGTACATTCCACATCCGTGTGAAGGAGTTCGTCCTTCGGTAGACGCTCTGCTGCATGACTTTTTTTTTCTTCTATGAGCACTTTGTACTTTGTCATGTGTTGGTAGCGTCTCTTTCCAACGTCGATTAGACCAAGCGCTTAACGTCACGCTGGCTTGCCGTTATTCAGGTGGGTTCTGCTCCATGCATCTCTCCAGAAGGCATGATCCCAACGACCTCATTGGAGGATTAGACTTAATGCGAGAACCTGATTGGAGGAGCCAGTCATTGGTTTGTTTCTCTCGGCCCTGAGTGATGTTTGTTGAGGAGTCTGTGGTGACACGCCACCCTCTGTTTGGCAGGCCTATCACTGTGAAGGGGTGCGACCGACTGTGTGTGTGTGTGTGTGTGTGTGTGTGCACTCAGAGGAAGGTCTCCTCTCACTCGTAGCGCAGCCCAGCAGGTCTGAAGCAGATAGAGCAATATTTTCACTCCGAATCCCCGAACGCCGCAGTATCCCGTGTCTCGTAGCCCCACATGTCTAGCTCGGACCGTGTGGCTCGTCGATTAGCAGCGGGGGTCTTTCTGGGTCCCCCTCAGCAGCTGTTGTCAAAGCAAAATGCCATGCTACAAAATACTAATGTACTCAATAACTGTACGTGGATGTATATTCATGAAATAAATTGGTAAAATGTGCAAGCCTTGGTCTGTCTGTTTCTTCGCATGCGTCACTTTAAAAAATGCTGGGTTGTTTGAACCCAATTTTGGGTAAAATATGGACAAACCCAGCCATTGGGTTAAAAATGTAATTTAAAAATGTAATCCAATGGCTGGGTTAGTCCATATTTTACCCAAAATTGGGTTCAAACAACCCAGCATTTTTTAGAGTGTGTATAAATCCACCACACCAATATCGGCACACAAATCTCTGTAATGTGGTAACATTAAGTCTTAACTGTAATTGTCAATGTCATGATGGTCTGTGGCAATTTTTGTATACAATTGTAATCATTCTTTGACCCCACTAGGTGGCAGCGTTGAGTTTAAATTCCCTCAATTATTCAGTTTGACGACTCAAATGATTGCATGTCAAACTTGATCATTTTACCTATTATAAACTTAAGTAACCCATAATAAACCATATTTACCTAATGTTACCAGAAATATAATCTCAATTGTTTTAAAGCTGTAATGAATGAGAAATAAAAAAAGGAAAAACATGCTCTTATCCTTATACTTAATTGCTTTTTTAAAAATTTCATTTCAGTCTTGCGCTCTAAAAAAGTGCTGTTTTTTAACCCATTTTTGGGTAAAATATAGACAAACCCAGCCATTGGGTTAAAAATGTAATTTAAAAAATAACCCAATCTCTGCGTTTGTCCATATTTTACCCAAAATTGGGTTAAAACAACCCAGCACTTTTTTAGTGTATTATAGGAGATTGTAGATGCTTATTGATTTGACTCAAACATCACAGTAGTTTAATATATATATTAACATATATCTGTATCATAAATTAAGTGCAATCAACGTTTCAACTTAAATGACTTAAAACAGAATTCAAAAGAGTTGAATCTTGTATAATTTGAAGTTGAAAGTTGCTTAACTTATGTTAATGAGATAAAGCAATGTAAAAATTGCATAACCGAATGATCATAATTTATCTTTTACAGGAAGGTTTAAATGTTAAAATAAATATTTTTATTAAAGTGCTTTGCTTTATTAATACATGGAATATATAAATTCTCTTAGTCATTTAATACAGCTGTTTTAAGCAGAAATTTAAATGTTGGTTTGCATTTTATACTTTTCGGTATTACTGTTGTAATTTAAACAGATATCAGTTTATTTAATCTATATGTTCACAATGTTTAATTGTACATGATGCATGCACTACATATTTCAGGCATTTATGATATCTCGCTCTAAACGTTCGTTTATATGTTCGCATTAAATTACATAATGCAACATATGATTCCCACAAATGATGCATAGACACCTCGGTTGGTTTTGAGACAGTCCGTGATGAACTCGACTGTGTGTGTGTGTGCGCGCGTGCTGATGTTGCCGAGTTGAGCGCGCGTGCAGTGGGCGGTCCGCGCGTGTAAGAAAACCCCCGTGCGCGCTCTGTCCCGATCATCGCAGACCCGGGACATCCATCCGTCCGCCTACCTAGGCTGCTACACTCCCAACCCGAATCCGAGCCCAGACCCAGTCCCTCACAGGCTCGTTTCATGCGCGATCTGACGACATGCTGGAGTCCGGTGGCGGCGCGCGCGTGCTGAAGGAGGGCGCGCTGGAGAAGCGCAGTGACGGGCTGTTGCAGCTGTGGAAAAAGAAGCGCTGCGTGCTGACCGAGGACGGGCTGATGCTTCACCCACACAAACACCACCACCACCACCACCACCCCCACGACACCGGCTGCAAGGTGAAAGAGCTGCACTTCGCCAACATGAAGACCGTGGACTGCGTGGAGCGCAAGGGGAAGTACGTGTACTTCACGGTGGTGATGTCCGAGGGCCGAGAGATCGACTTCAGGTGCCCGCAGGACGAGGGCTGGAACGCGGAGATCACGCTCCAGATGGTCCAGTACAAGAACCGCCAGGCCATCCTGGCCGTGAAGTCCAGCCGGCAGAAGCAGCAGCAGCTGCTGATGGTCTCCTCGCAGAAGATGCTCCGAAACGCGCAGTAGGACGCGTGAGACCCGCGGAGCCTCTCCGGAGTGCGCGAGATCAAGGGACACTCCCGCGTGGAAGCGCGTTGCAGGAGCGCGGAGCTCGCGGGCGTCGGTTCGGTGTCACCTTGTGCACTTGGACGCGCGCGCAGACGCTCTTCATGCATTGAAAGACATCACGGCTGAGTTATCATCATATAGCTACCGGACGGGAATATCGCCTCGGAGACTGTAGGGGAGGCCGGGGCAAGTTGTCACACTGAGGTTTATTGTCTAGCACTGCTTATGCGTGTTGGTTTCAAACATCAAGGACAGTAATATATTTGTTTTGTTTATCTGTAAAATCACGCTGGGATGTAAGGTGAGAGGAGCATATAATGAAGGTAGATTTGAGATTGTATTCTCCAAAAATGCAAGGTTGGGGCAAGTTGTCACATGAGGTAGGCTATTGAATTAAAATCCTTTTATATATATGAAGAGTTCAGATGCAAAAGCCTCTAAGTGCCATTTGAAATTTTCTTCTAAAATGATCATTTTTTTCAAGCTTGTATATTTAAGTTCAGTAATTTCACTTAAATGACAATAGGTAATCTTCATTGCCATTTAAGAGAAATTACTGAACTTAAATATACAAGCTTGATAAAAATGGTCATTCAAATGGCACTTAGAGGCTTTTGCATCTGAACTCTTCTTTTATATATATATATATATATATATATATATATATATATATATATATATATATATATATAAGAATTATTTTATTTAGGATTTAGGTTCCCATTGTGACAACATGCCCCAATTAATTGTATTTTCTTTTTTGGGGGCTGCAATGGTGTAAATGTTCATATGATTTCTGAAGCAAATACTTTAAAAGTCTGTATTTATACAGAAACTGCCTGAAAATACCCCGAGTGAAAGGTGTGACAACTAACCCATGGTCTCTCTTCGATGTGTATGGGTTATAAATGTGAAATGCCATCACCGTTCATCTGTCTTCAACAGAAGTGCCATCATCACTTTCCTCTACACACCGCGGTTTCATTTGTCAGTCTCTGGACGTGTGATCAATATCTTCCAGGAGAGCGAGAGGCTAATTTGTCACGGTCCAGATCGCAGTCTGCATGTGTGTGTGCTGGGATTTTAAAGAGACCACCCGAGTGCCACACATCCAGTGGAAAACTGCAGACTCCGGATCCAACACCAGATCTTTATTGATCGATTTATTAAATCACTCCTGCGTTTGATTATATATTTATTTGTATATATTTTGTAACTGGTCATTTGCATATCCGAATGTTGGGTTATGTCTCTTAATGCATTTCACAATCTCAGAATAAGCTTTTTGATTACTTTTTTTTATTCTTGTAACTGGTTTGGATGGAAGATTCACATTTGACCAATGCTGTTTTTGAAGATGCATTATTGGTTCGCGTTGTTGCATTTCAAACCAAAGAATGTACTTCATTTTATTGGGTGGATTATGTCGACATGACGTAACTCATACTCTGTTAAGGTTCATTCATTTGAATTATGAACGTGACCTCAGTCCGTGTGCTAGACGCCATATTTGATGCAGTGTTGAAACACTGGGAAAAGTCTCAAATGTCTTCTCTTCATTCCCGCCGAACTAAATGTGGCCTCTATCCTGACTGAGGATGTTGATCTGTGTGTCCCGATCGATAGTGCATTACATAAAACGTCTCAGTTGAATGGAGCAACAGAACAGACCTGGATATTGTTGATTCATCAGATGATCTCTGTCGAGTCCTGCGTGACAATGACATTTTCTGATGGAAATGCCACATTGAAATATACATTCCATTTCAAATGAATGTTGCATCTTTGTCTTTGCTGCTGATTTTGGGGGGATTTCATGGTACAGAAAGAACAAATGGCGATGCACACGGTTCGGCCAGAAACATTGTGTCAAAGCTAACTTAAACTAGGTTCCCAGCTCGCAATAATGCGTTTAAAAGACGTCTAATAGATGTCCAAACAGCCCAGGCTAAACTAGACAAAATTTAGGCTGTCAGTGGAAATGTAATAGACATCTAAAATGCTGGGTTGTTTTTGTCAATATTTGATCCAAATTTGGGTTGAAATAACCCAGCATTTTTTAGAGTCAACCATGTCCATGTCTTTCTTTCTTCAGTTGAAAAGAAATTAAGGTTTTTGATGGAAACATTCCAGGATTTTTCTTCATATAATGGACTTCAATGGGGACCAAACGGTTCAAGGTCCAAAAGACAGTTTCAGTGCAAACTATAAACTGTTCAAAGGGCTTTAAACGATTCCAGATTCAGTGTTTGTGACTCTCCTGTTCGAACTCGTTTATAAAAAAGAAACAAATCTTTTTCGAAAAGATTTGTTCGTTTTTATTAAGGAGTTCGAACAGGAGAGTCACGAACATGCATCACAGAACAGAGCAAGGCGAGCATTTGAGCTTATAAAACTTAAACTTTGTTATTTATTTATTAAATGAGCGATCATTTCACTTGACAAAACCCTTAATCATCGTCTGGAATCATTTAAAGCCCTTTGAACAGTTTGCACTGAAACTGTCTTTTGGACCTTGAACCGTTTGGTCCCCATTGAAGTCCATTATATGGAGAAAAATCCTGGAATGTTTTCATCAAAAACCTTAATTTCTTTTCGACTGAAGAAAGAAAGACATGGACATCTTGGATGACACGGGGGTGAGTAAATTATCAAGTTTTTTTTTTTTTAAGTGAACTACTCCTTTAACCTAGACGGTGAAATGATGACTATTGTTAGCTTGCTACTCTGCCTCGACCTAAAAAATGAGTCGTGGAAGAAGATGCTGAGAGTGCAGCTCATATTTGCATTGCATTTATGAATTGCACCCATTGCACAGCGTTTGGCTTCACATGCTCATGTTTCAGGTCGTGTGGTTCACTTTTCCAGCGCGTCTCGTGTCTCCTGCCGTCAAATCACTCGTCTGTCTTCCTGAGCTATAAGTGGAAGCCGTTTCCTTGAATAATATTTCTCTGTCAGAGCTGTCAGTAAGACGAAGTGTTGGCCACGCATCTACGCCTCCGAACGCACCCGGAGAAGCCGTCCAACTTAATTAAAACCCGAACGCTAAATCAGAACGAGCACCCGATGCAGGACCACCGTGAAGGGTGTGTGTGTGTGTTATTGGATACACATGACCTTTGTAGACGAGGAGGACGGCTTCATTACATCACATTACTGTACTTCAGTGTCATGTCATAGTTCGGATTTGGAATTTGATCAGCAATTGTGGGTGGAAAGATGTGTGTGTGTTTCAGTGCATGGCTGAGATTCTTTCAAAGGCCTCGCAGGGGAGTGTGTAGAAATGGCAGACTGCCTCATTCTGCACCCCAATTATCTATTTTTATGCCTGTACACCTCTGCAATCTGAGATGTGTCCCTCTTATAGATGCTGATCTCACGTGTTTACGAACCACATCCGTTTGTCTCAGTATCGTAAATGGTATTTATTGCACAGGCCTGTTACAAAAATCGTATTTCTGGACCGCAAACCAGTTTATTGTTTGTTTCTTTGCATTTACACATCCTCTTGAGACTTGCATACATTTGTATCCACAATCAGTTCCTAAAATGATCCATAAAATGCTGGAACCACGTTAGGTTATGACATCATTGCACCAGAAATCACGGGCTCATTACTGAAGTTTGTAGTTCGGCTGGAGCTTCAGCAGTGTTTCTGTTACAAAATCATTGTAATTTTCTAAATGCCAGCTAATCGGTGTAATCATTTACTCCTTCCGGCAGTCGTGTGGAATTAAACCAAAGCTAATTATCATAGCAGAAGGTGTAGGACGGAGAGATGCGCTGAAAACAAGCCAATGACAGAGCCGGAGGGCGACTGTGAAACTTCAGCATCTGTTTCATATGTGTTTGTCTTTTTTTCTTTCTTTTGTATGACATTAGCTCTGTTCCAGAACCATGTGAACTGTCTTGCTGTCTACATCTTCTAAGGCAGCATCCTTACTGAAAACTTGTGCTCTTGATTCGAAGCAAAACAGCAAAGCAACTCCCAAACGATTCAGAGTCTGATGAGTCAATTTCAGTATGTAAGCTATTGCCATCTATACACTGTACTATAGCCTTCAAGTTGGTCTATATGAAGCATAAAATCATAAAGCATTAACTAATCAACATGAAGACACATATGAGACATATATTGGTTAAAAGTGTATTTCTATTTTTAATTTTTTTTTAAATATTTTTCAGTTTTGCAAATAAGAAAGTTGGAAGAGTTATAATTTGCTTTCTCCTCAGATAGGCCTACTTCTTGAGGCAGACTTTTACAAACCCTTGTGAATGTTAGCTGATGATAATGATTGTCATATTAACCATGAAACCCCTAGCTAGCTAGTTAGATATTTGCTATTAAAAGGATATTTGTTATTAACTTCATGGCTGTTGAAAGTGCTGACAAAGACACAGCGGGTATGTTGTCTTCCAGTCAGCTGCCTGTCAGATGATGAACAAAGTTAATAAATAGTGTCTGGTAGGCTATTTTAAAAGCTGATAAAAAGATTAGACTAAGGGAGAGAAATGTAGGCGTACGTTTCTTTAGGCTACAAGCAGAACGTTTAATAAATTGTTAAACTAATTGTCTTTGATTAAATAGCATTTTATGGAAATTGAACATTTTTGGAAATGGGATTTTAAGGGAATGTTGAACATTGGTGACCTTGAGTGTGCTCTTATTATGACTATTGACTAAGGGGGTGTGAGTCTAAGGGGTGTGGTTCATTGTGTTTCAATTTAATAAAATGACTGCATGCTCCTGTGTGTGTGTGTATGCACGACAGTCAAACGAAATCTGATGGCTATGTGAGTTTATTCCTCCGTCATGTTTTAGCCGGTTTTCCACCCTTTATGTTATGATGGCAAAATCAACAGGGAAGAGATGTAAATGAAGTCAGTCACTGTATTGGCTGCTTTAGGTGCAAAATTAATATAAAGAATGAACAACCTTAATAAATTTCCGTTTGTGGCACTGCATGTGACGTGAAAATAACCGATAAATTAATTAATTATTGTAACCGGTTCATTGTTTGAAGAAACCGGTTCGCGGAAATGAATCACATTTTCAATAATCGAATCATTACAGGTTGAAGTGAATCGGACTCGATTCGACTGAATGAACCGTTAAAAAACGAGGTCAATCGCATTTTTGATAATTGCATAACTTTAGTTAGGCTACAATAAAAAAAAAACCAAAAACGGAATCTCTCGAGGACGTCAGTATCTAAAACCGTCACTCGACACACGGCGTCTGCATGTCCCCGTCTATGTAGGCTAACGTTAAGTTAGCAAACAAGCAACACACACTCATGTTCAGTTTAGAGTAGGCTAATTACAGCACTCAAGATGCGGTTGTGAGTTTTGAACGATAACCGAACTGTATAACCGTGTATCAAACACCCAAATCTCCTGCGTGAACATGTCTTCCGACTTAATTTCGTGAAAACAAACAAAACACTGAAGCTAGTATTTTTTTAAAGCACATATTAGGGTAATGGTTACGTAATATTACAATTAAACTGTCTTAATATTCCTTATTTTAAAGGGTTAGTTCACCCAAATATTTTATTTTTTCCACTTTGGAAGTCTCATTAATGAGCCCCTGGGCCTGTTTCGTTACCCATATTCTTCAAAATATCTTCTTTTGTGTAGTTCAGCACAAGAAAGAAATTTATACATGGTTGGAAAAATTTGAGGGTGAGTTATTGATGATTGAATTGTCATTTTTGGGTGAACTATCCCTTTAAGATTATTCCTTTAACGTAATATTTCAGATGTGTTATCAAAATATTTTCAGAAGTACTATGAAAATATTGTTGTTGAACAGCTAACTTTAAATCTCCTGTCATAACACTTGACTTTGGCTCTTCTGGGTGAGTGATCTCTGGAACAGAGGGCTCTCTCTCTCTCTCTCTCTCTCTCTCTCTCTCTCTCTCTCTCTCTCTCTCTCTTTCTTTCTCTCTTTCTCCCCCCTCCAGCATGCACCTGTTCCCATTCACTCTGAAGCCAGTCACACCAGTCTTCATTAGCACAGCTGCTGCCGCCCCTCAGTCCACAGACAGGAAGTTAGATTAGATACAGAATGTCACCTTGCCCATATCAAGCGCTGGCGAGCAGAATAAGGCACATGATCATGCTGGTGATTTACATCAGTGAGTGAGCAAACACTTCTTATCTAGAAGTAAAAACAGACTTCCCTTAGAGGAATATGCCTCTATTAACACTTTACTTGAGGCCTTTATTGTAATAATGCATTATTTTCATAAATAATTGTAAAAATGCACTATATTAGCAGATTCTGAACATGTGTTTGTCATGTTTTTAAATGCATTAGATTTTATGTGTAACAATGAATAGACAAGTAGCACTTTACATTTGTTAATATTAGTTAACTACACATAGTTAACATGAATGCATCTTAATCGCAACTTTAACTAATGCATTTTTAAGATCAAAAGTTCTAGATAATGCACTGTAACTAATCTGAGCATCTTTAAACTATCATTAACAAAAGGTTTATATACTGTAAAATATGGTGAATGTGTTAGCTAATTTTAATAAATGAGACCTTTTTGTAAAGTGCTATCATAAAGTCATACTTTGTATTATAAGATGATTTAATCTTTTATAATGCATTGTATATAAAGGCTTCAAGTAATGTTGTAATGTTGTAAATAGATGGAAACAGTTTTGGACACTTTTAGGGAACTTAATCCAAAGCCAAAATCCAATGTTTAAAAGTTCTTTCGTATTTCTGGAGAATTAAAGGAGTAGTTCACGTTCGTGACTCTCTTGTTCGAACTCGTTCAACAAAATGAATGAATCTTTTTTTGAGTCATTTGGTTGATTCAACGAACGAAATTAACAAATTGACTTGGAAAAAGATTTGTTCATTTTGATGAACGAGTTTGAACAGGAGAGTCACAAACACGCATCACCGAACAGAGCAAGGCGACCATTTGAGCTTATAAGACTTAAATTTTGTTATTTATTTATTAAATGAGCGATCTTTTTGCTTGATAAGACCCTTATTCATCGTTTGGAGTCGTTTAAAGCCCTTTGAACAGTTTGCAGTTTGCACTGAAACTGTCTTTTGGACCTTGAACCGTTTGGTCCCCATTGAAGTCCATTATATGGAGAAAAATCCTGGAATGTTTTCATCAAAAACCTTAATTTCTTTTCGACTGAAGAAAGAAAGACATGGACATCTTGAATGACATGGGGGTGAGTAAATTATCAGCAAAAGGTTTTTTTAAAAGTGAACTACTCCTTTAATGGGAATGCATTTCATTTGAGTATCTACTGACAAATGATGGTGGAGCTGTAAAATGAACGTGGGTTGCATCTCAGATCAGACTTTTAGTTGAAGACACAGTTTGATCCATTGTTGAGATCTCTAGAGGAGACACGTGTGATTGCTGGGATCATTTTCTCAGGGGAATCATGCAGGCGAGTCAGTTTAGAAACCACTGAGGACAATGTCATGTACATGTTTTCTACATGTTCAAAATTCAAAGCACTTGATTTGCTTGCTCAGAGTTTGGTGAAAGTGTGTTCAGTAAAACTCTCAAGGATTTGTTGTCAGTTTTAGTTCTGCGTTTGTCAGCAGAAGTGAGTTTAAGTGCTTCCTTGTGTGCGTTTAGTATCAGTGTTTTCACACACCCACACAGCCCAGGTGTTGCTTACTTCACGAGTCCGTCGTATTTCACAGCAAACCGCTCAAGGTCACTGATAAGACGGCGCCTGAGAGGAACACGGACAAGGATCCGTAACTGTGCCTCTTCCCAAATGATACACACACAAAAACCTGGAATGATTTTTTCATCTGACTGAAATAACTAACTAAGCACATTATTAGACGGACGGACTAGTAAAAGCTGATTCACGTCCGACATTTCAGCTCTGAAATGAGGCGAGAGCGCTTGACATTTCAGATTATTACTCATGTTCAGCTTCTCTCGGCCTATGAGGTTTCTCGGTAATGAAATAACTCCCAAACATACACATTCAAATTATCTTTTGACATTTAAATCAGCCGAGGCTTCCCCTCACGCCCAACTCATTTGAATAACAGACCAAGGAAAACCTGCCAGACGGCCGTCCTGGACGTTAATGTGCGTTAAAGTGGAGTATCAATATCCTGAAGATAGTTTTGCATGCACAGCAGGGTTCCCACACTCATGCTTTTCTCAGTTAGGGATTTTAGTGGAGGCAAGTGGCTGTTTGCTTTTTTTTATGGCAGTAACCGCAATATAATAAAAGAGACTAAGGAGAAGTAATTGCACTTATTATTAATAATAATAATAATCACAAGTGCTGTTTTTGCTTTATATAATACAAAAATAATCAGGAAAATTACTTAATGTTGCAAAATTCATAAATTATGAATGAACTTCAATTCCATGGTATTGCTAATTAGCTCAGTTTATTTCAAAATGGATTCAGTGATAGTGTTAATGTTGTAAAGTTCATTAGCTACACAAAAAAGTAGAATTTACTGTGAAACTATTTTCACACAGAAATTGCTCTTAAATTTCTCAAATAATTACAAAGAAACGGCAACTGAAATGTTGATTTAGAAAGTCTGAAATAGTCTGAAACATTGGTACTCTTAATAGTTCTGTTTTTACAGTCATGGAACAAATTTAATCGATCGTTTCGCTTGATAAGGCCCTTATTCGTCGTCTGGAGTCGTTTAAAGCGCTTTGAACAGTTTGCACTGAAACTCTTTTGGACCTTGAACCGTTTGGTTCCCATTGAAGTCCATTATATGGAGAAAAATGCTGGAATGTTTTCATCAAAAACCTTAATTTCCTTTTGACTGAAGAAAGAAAGACATGGACATCTTGGATGACATGGGGGAGAGTAAATTATCAGCAAAAGTTTCTTTAAAAGTGAACTACTCCTTTAATTCAGCTGTAAAGCAAGATAATTGTTTTGTAATTCAGCTCAATTTAGTTTAATGTTGATTGACTTGCAGCTCTACAGAAGACAATAGTGTCAATATTCAGTTGTTCTGAGCTGTTTTAGTGTCAATATGTGGGTTGTTGCGTGGTTTCTTACTGGCCCAAGTCTATGGAAATACTAAAAATGCATGAATGAAGCACATTTTTGATAGTGTTTCTCAAGGAATGAGTGCGATTTCTTCACTGGTTTTGTGAGTCAGATGGGAGATGAGCGGTTGTTTATACAGGAGTCTAGGGGTGTGTGAACGCAACGGGACGGTCCCACCCTTTCCTCCCACTCATAACCTCTCAACAACAACGGCCGCTGACTATGATAATTGTTCTTTCATTGCTTTGTATCTCTCAACCCTTAGATACTGTATTTTCACCTCAGTGTTCGTAAAGACCAACGGCATCCTTTACACAAAACGAATGTTAAAGTCGCCCTTTTGGACTTAATAATAATTATGTGAGAAGCAACATTTGATAAAATAATTAGACTTGAATATGCAGTCTATAAGTGAACAATATCTTATAATCTTAATCGTATGGATTGTTGCTTCTCAAGTGAACTTTTTTAAAATATGATTTTATTATGAACATGCACTGTTCCACTAGGACATTTTTATTTTTGGATGAACTATCCCTTTAAAAGTCACGTGGAAAGTCTAAATTCAATCTGTGCTTAAGGGGAAACATCAATAGGAATCATGTGCTTTTTGTTGAGGGTCAGATGACCTCAGATCATCTGAAGATAACGCTGCTCTGTCATGAGCAGACGATGAGATCTGTGTTCAAATGAGCAGTCTGAGATGAGCAGATACGAGTGAATATACCGTGGAAATGGGTATAAATCTGACTCGTGTTTGTTTTGAAGGTGTGAGCCGTCTGACTGTGTGAATGAATGTTACGAGACTGTGGTTCAAAACCGCAATGAGCAGCCTATCTAGTCAGCATCACTTCCAGTGTAAAGACTGATCCAGATAGGGTTGCCAACTTCAGAAAAGAAAAATGTGGGACAATTCAATTCAGTTCAGTTCAAACTGAAATGAATTGTCCCACATTTTTCTTTTCTGAATCGTGGTACTTAAAATATTTGTAGGCTACTGTAGCCTATCACACAGTATATGTCATTTCAGGTTTGACATAAACACCTTTTGTTTTGCTTGACCTATTTATGTACAATTTAATTCTAAAACTTAATTTTAAGGTCATATTATGCACAAACCATAGTTGAAAATAATAGCATTTGTCTGAAATGACGATCTTTTGAAACATTATACATGCACTTCATTTTAAAGAAATTAAAGAAAGATAGCCTACTTTTATTCAGCAAGGACGTATTAAAGTAGCTAGCCGTCACACACACCGGCCGTCCGCCTGATGTAAAAGAAAACGGGACTCATCGTAAAAGGCGACCTTCTTCCTCTTCAAGGTTTATTTTTAACGTTTATGTGCCTAGGCGCTTTGATGGTGGACGGGGTCATCATAGGCACTGTGATTGGATATATGCAGTACTGTGTTTAGACACATTCCTCACAAAATTTTGTGTGACTTGTGCAACACTGATCTCCTGGTCTGGACCAGATGGGATAGCCATTGTTGTCTTTGTGCATCAAGAATCCTTGTGTCTATTGGCTTCTGGGTAGATTAAATAACATTAGGACATAAATGGGAATCCTCTACTCATGTAAATTACATTTCGTGTGTTCTAGATTCATAAAAAGGGCCTGGTCTTGCAGTTAGCTCATATACAGACAGGCAGCTCACTAGTGTTGGGAACAGCTGTTTAGTTCCCCATCAAATATAGTCACACTGTGAAATACAGTAAACTGGCAGTACCGCCACAACGACCCGCTGCCGGAGCAGAAACTCTCTCAGACGCACCACATGCTGCCAATCAGGGATCAAAGCGCAGGAAGTGGATTAGAAGGGCGTCCTCGTGCATGCTGGGAGATTAGAGGGCATGATGTGCCTCAGCCAAGAGCCCACTTCCAGCTGCAAACACACAGTCTCGTGCTCATAAAGACAATTAGATCATTCAAACCAAACATCCGGTCACCTACTTACTGACACGCAACACTAAAAGTTACTTTGCAAACAAGAATTTTTGCCGTGGTTTACAGTAAAATGTCTAAACATTGTCAAGTACATTTACTTGAGAAGCAAAACGGCAAGATATAAAGTCTAAAAAGTTAATCAGATCTAAGATTGAGGGAACATAAAATATTCTCTGAACGTTAAAAAAAATCCAGTTTTTAAAATTTAAAAACATTTTTTTTTTTGGGCGAACATTAAGGAAACGTTCCATTTGATCATTCTTCAAACATTACGGAATTGTTACTTTTGAATGTTCTCTGAACATTCCGACACAAGTAGCAACATTTAAAAAGATCAACTAAAACATTGCAAGAAATGTTTGCATTTTTTAAAGTTTATTTTTTTTTTTTGGTGCACGAACATTTCTTCATAACTTTGAGAGAATCTTGCCTGAATGTTTGCCAAAGTTAATGTGGATTATGCTTAAAATAACAAAACTCATTTTCTCTATGAATTATGTTTATGTTAGAAAACTATACCTATTAGCTTTAGTGTCTTTGCTTCTCAAGTAAATGTATTTTGATTTGAGAATGTACTGTGAAACAAGTATTTTTTGCAGTGTGGTTTAGACAGAGATCCAGTGCGAAACAGGAAGACGATCCATGCATTCTCTCAATATCAGTGTACTGGTAGAGAGTGTGTGTTTCTGAAGAACTGGCAGTGAAGTTCACACACTCTTTCAGCACCTGCTGTCAGACGTGCTGAGCCGAGAGGAGATTTGTGGCTCTTCTCAGCACAATCTCAGGCGCCATTCAGTCACTGAGAGAGAGAGAGAGAGACACCCATCAGCACCAGTGATAAACTCACTTCTGCTCCTCCACCTTTCACACAGTTGTTTTTATCACTTGTTGTTATTACACACTCACATATAATGTGGCCACTAAATACACAAAGGCCAGAAAACATACACAGACGTGTGTCCTGTCCGACATACTTTGCGTACTTGTGTGGCGTAAGTTTAGGGTCTAACACTCAGGGCAGGAATGGAATATAATATGTAATAAATGTAATAAATATAATGAAGCAGTTTGCAATATGCAATGACAAACATTTCAAACAGTAGAATGCAATGTTTAGTTATCTATGCATGTTCAGTTCAGCAAGTGACATAATTATCTTGTGTATTGTCCCAAAAGAAAATCCCCAAATTAGTGCAGAACTTTATTGTTACTACTTCAGGGCAGTTAGTTTTATTATATTTTCATTACAAAAAGGTCAAATACTATATTTCTTTTCATGATTTTTTTTAATAATATATTTTTTATGCACATCTCTAGCATGTCTAGATTAAATAATGAATATTTGCGTTAAACAGATGTTAAAATAATTTGTGAGAACTTTCAAGTCAGAAAATGAAGCTGTTTGACCAATTTTTTGGAGTTGTTCTCATGTCATGTCTTTTATTTTGAAGTTCAGTTGTGTGTTCATACTTCCCCTTTTGTTTTTAGGGTGATTTGACTTTGGTTTACTCTGTTTCTAGTCCAGCTAGTGAAAGTCTAGTTTCAAGTCTATTTTCTAGATTCTTGTTTGAAAATAAATCTGCACTTGGGCTCATTCCTCAACAGTTTCCACAGTGTTATATAGATGCATCAGTCTCTCAGTACAGTGTGTGTGTGTGTGATCACAGTGTTTCCTTTCACATGAAGTATTGTTTTCTGTTTTTCTTTGCTTTTCTTTTTTCACTCCATCTTTTTCCTTGTACTTTTCCACAGACTGCTGTTTCTATGGAAACAAAGAGCAAGAGGCCGGCCTGGGTTTGATGGAGCGCTGTCAGACAGCGAGGGGGAGGTCGGATCGTGTGTGTGTGTGTGTGTGTGGCCCAGAGGGATCCTGAGGATTGTGCTCTATAGAAACGGTAAAACTCCAGAAGAAGCCGTGCTTCCTCGAGCCGGTTCTCCATCTCGCTCACAACCTCCATCGGTGGGTTTCGCTTTTATCCAGGGGTCACAGAATCTTCCAGAAAACACCTGATGTAGCAAATAAATTAAATGTTTCTCCTAGACTGCTATCGGATTAAATTGAGACGTTTCTCCTGAGCAAAAAAAAATAAAACTCGAGAAATCACATGTGTCGATAGTTTGAAAAGAGATCTCAGATTGTGATCAGATCAATTAGATCCCGTAGTCAGACATCTAAATTATCTAAATTATCTTCCGAAATGAAGCATGTAAATAAAGTATTTTACCGGTATTTAAAAATTATATATATATATATATATATATATATATATATATATATATATATATATATATTATGCTGTCAAATCAAATAATCATGATTAATCACATCTAACATAAAAGTTTGTAAATATTTACTATATGTCTATGTACACACACACACACACACACACAGATATGTTAGGTGCAATTAATCGTGATTATTCAATTTGACAGAACTAATGTACTTATTAATATTATATATATATACAGTCACCTCTCATGTACACAGTGTATTTTCACTTAAAGGAGTAGTTCACTTTTAAAAAAACTTTTGCTGATAATTTACTCACCCCCATGTCATCCAAGATGTCCATGTCTTTCTTTCTTCAGTCGAAAAGAAATGAAGGTTTTTGATGAAAACATTCCAGGATTTTCTCCATATAATGGACTTCAATGGGAACCAAACGGTTCAAGGTCCAAATGACAGTTTCAGTGCAAACTACAAACTGTTAAAGGGCTTTAAACGATTCCAGACGATGAATAAGGGTCTTATCAAGCAAAATGATCGCTCATTTAAAATAAAAATTACAAAGTTTAAGTTTTATAAGCTCAAATGGTCGCCTTGCTCTGGTCTGTGATGCGCGTTCGTGACTCTCCTGTTCGAACTCGTTCATCAAAATGAACAAATCTTTTCCCGAGTCAACTCATTCATTTCGTTCGTTGAATGAACCAAATGACATGAAAAAAGATTTGTTCATTTTGATAAACAAGCTCCATCATGTCTCTTGAGCTACGGAAAAGCAACGTCTGAGCAATAAAATGTCCTTCTGAAATACATTATCATAGTAAGAGGGCAGATAGTGGAGCCTGAAGCACACAGAGCACTAATACAAGGAACGGTCCATGAGAACTATTGTGTTAAAGGACAATAATTATGTTACAGAAACATCCATTTATCATCCACTTCCTCCTCAGCGTTAATAGACTGGAGTGTCTGTTAGCCTGAGGCACGTGTACCACATGTTTTCTGTGTTTAAATGACATTCGGCCCACAGCTGCTGTGCGATGGATCAGCTGGATTGTAAACTAAACGGCAGATATCAGAAGTTTCATTGTCACACACTTTTGTTAACTTTGGCTCAGTTATATACATAGTCCCACTGCTCTAATAGATCAGCAAACAACCGTACATGAAGCAAAGTTACACGTTAACATTCATTTATTTGATTTATAAAACGTTTGCTCTCTGTAAACAAGCAGACTTTTAGATGCCAGTCTGATAATGGTCATAATTTCTTAGGTGATAATGCTGCAACAGTAGTTTTTGATTATTTTTTTTTCTCTAACATAAGTGCTTTTTAAAGCTTTTAGGATTTATGAAAGCATTTGATGATGACAACATGTCATTTCTTTGTTCATTTGTCTTGCAAACGCTCAGACAACTCAGTTTATTAGACAATAAAAGTAATTTGTTGCACGTTTTCTGGCGCAGTGGGAGCTTTGTCCTCCTGAGGAGCGTCTTTCACTGCTCAGAGACTGGAGGACACATGGACGCTTTGTACACTGACATCTTGTTTCTGATTCAGTGCCAGGAAAGCCTTCTCAAACCGCCAACTGCTGGATTTGTTTGGTTACGACTAGGTTTTTGCATTTTCTGAAGAAACAAGTGTGCCATTTGCCCATGCAAAACTCGCTGCCCTTATGCTAGCGTATTTTGTGGATGGGTGCTCTGCAGATGAGGGTGTCCTTGGGTGTTTAGAGGGTTGTTGTTAATGGGTGTTTTAGGTGGTTTCTAAAGAATTGTAAACTAAGATTATTTAGGTGATCACTAGGGGGGCTAGTGATCACCTAAATAATCACTAGGGGGTTGATATGATGTTTTGGGTGGTTGCTAGGGTGTTTGTTGCTAGGGTATCTTAAATGGTTGGTATGGTGTTCTAAGTGATTGATATGGTGTTTTGTTTGGTTGCTAGAGTGTTTGATTGTTGCTAGGGTGTCTTAAATGGTTGGTATGGTGCTTTAAGTGGTTGATATGGTGTTTTTTGGGTGGTTGCTACAGTGTGTGATTGTTGCTAGGGTGTCTTAAACAGTTGGTATGGTGTTCTAAGTGGTTGATATGGTGTTGGGTGGTTTTTAGAGTGTTTGATTGTTGCTAGGGTGTCTTAAATGGCTGGTATGGTGTTTTGGGTGGTTTTTAGAGTGTTTGATTGTTGCTAGGGTGTCTTAAACAGTTGGCGTGGTGTTTTAAGTGGTTTATATTGTGTTTTGGGTGGTTTTTAGAGTGTTTGATTGTTGCTAGGGTGTCTTAAATGGTTGGTATGGTTTTCTAAGTGGTTGATATGGTGTTTTGGGTGGTTGCTACAGTTTTTGATTCTTGATAGGGTATCTTAAATGGTTGGTATGGTGTTCTAAGTGGTTGATATGGTGTTTTGGGTGGTTGCTACAGTTTTTGATTCTTGATAGGGTATCTTAAATGGTTGGTATGGTGTTCTAAGTGGTTGATATGGTGTTTTGGGTGGTTGCTAGAGTGTTCGATTGTTGCTATTGTGTCTTAAATGGTTGGTATGGTGTTTTATGTGGTTGCTATAGTGTTTGATTGTTGCTAGGGTGTCTTAAATGGTTGGTATGGTGTTCAAAGTGGTTGATATGGTGTTTTGGAGGGTTGCTACAGTGTTTGATTGTTGCTAGGGTGTTTTAAGTGGTTTTTAGGGTGTTCTATGTTGTTCCTGAGTGTTTTGGGTGGTTGCTATAGCGGTTGATTGTTGCTAGGGTGTCTTAAATGGTTGGTTGGGTGTTCTATGTCGTTCTTGAGTGTTTTGAATGGTTGCTACAATGTTTTGATTGTTGCTAGGCTGTTCTAAGTGGTTGATATGGTGTTCTATGTTTTGAGAACCAGTTTTGGGTGGTTGCTAGAGTGTTTTTAGACTGTTGCTAGGGTATTTAGGTGGTTGCTAGTGTGTTGTGGGTAGTCAGATTGGTGGAGTGTGTCAGATCTCTAGGGAAGCTCTAGTGAAGTGGTTGAGTCTTAATGCAGGAGGTTCTGGTGAATCTCTCAGTTAATGTCTGCTCTTTCACAGACCCAGAGGAATAGAGCCTGTCCAAATAACACTCCTCATGCTCTGTATGATGCATTTTTAACAGAGTTTGCAGCTCAGTGAACTAGTGTCTAAGATGTTTAATCCATCGCTGCCAGCATGGAGCACAGTATTTCATCCCAGTGATATAATTGTGTTAATTAACCTTTATTTTCCCCACTTCTCATTTCATTAGAGTATCATTTGATTATCGTTGGAAATTTATGGAGACGTCTTGTCAAACTAATATATGTATATGTGTCTAACAAATCAATACCTCACTTTTGTACACTGTATACCAGAAGTCAGTCATATTAGCAATGCAAATTTTTCTATTAAGGATTCTTGAGGTGTTGTTTGCTTTTTTTTCTCCTTAAGTGAATTTTATTATAAAGCATGGTGTGTTGGAATGGTGTAAAATATGTGTATGTGGAATATGATTTTTTTTAATGTATATATATATATATATATATATATATATATATATATATATATTTTGTTTGTAATGTAATGCCAATGCCAAATGCAATTGCCTCTTGTGGGATTAATGAAGTGGTTAACTTAACTTAAATATTTTACAGTAGGCAGTATGCATTAAGTCTGTGTGTAACGTCATTGAATCCGTATGTGTGTCTGCATTAATAATGTTGATGTTCTTCATGTGTTTCCTGCAGATCCTCAGCAGCTTATCATCCATCAGATTGAAGCCTAATTGAACGTGACTTCGTCATTACAATCTCTGCAAGTATTCCATGCATACAAAAACAATGTACATACACCATATGTAAGAATAGCATGCAACTCAACACACTGCATTCTTGTCATCTCCGATTCATTTTTTCCTGTTGTGTGACCAACGTTAAACTCGGTTATGGAGGCGTGTGACCTTTCCCGCTCAACATGATTGATATTTTATGCTGCGCAATTTGAAGGATGCTGAAGAAAGCTAAATATCCTCTAGAGATCTGACACCTGTCAAAGTCTAACCTGATATTACTTATATGCAATTATTTAATCTGCATGCAATTAAAGCCCCTGGGTGATGAATGACGTGGAATAATTTATGAACCCATTGTTTCAGCGATGCGTGATGACTAGCGATTATGCCAATGCAAACTTGCTCATTTTAATATTCATGAGCTCAGAAGAGGATCTGTTAAATACACATGGAGATATTAGCATCTCTGAAATCTCATTGCCTCGACACGCCGAACAATGTTCATTCTGTGTTTTTGTTTCGATTCTTAACCCTGCCGCCGTCTCCGATTAGTTCTCATTAACTAGTGGCTAATGAACCTCCATTCTTCTCCTCATAGACGCTTTATCTTCAGCGTGTTTGAAGCAGCTGAATAATTAAGATTTGCAAATTGGCTGTTTGCATTGTCTCCAACAATTAATTGTTTGTCGGCTGTCTGGTGACAAGACGAGACGGCCTGTGTGTTTTTGTTGCGTGAGCTGCCGGCTGTAGATTTTATTGGAAAAAGTGAGAGCCATTCAACAGACCTTCAAGGTCAAGAGCGCAGGATATTATTGTGTGTGTGTGTGTGTGTGTGTGTGTGTGTAGAAACACTTCTGTTTCTCCCCTTTCTGCGTTTCTGGCCAGAGGACCTTTATACACTGACTTTGTCTCATTTAAGCATCGTGTTTTTTCTCAGATGTTTCAGCTGCTCAGATCATTTGGTCTTTGGAGAATTTGATTAGAAATGTTTAAGATCTCTGACTTTTGATCGCAGAATTAGGGATTTAATTGGTTTGCCTAAAGTGTTTTTTTATTTTTACATTTGATCTTATCTTATCTTGTCTTTCTTGGGTTGCGAAAAGTGGCTGTTACTTCCAAAACAGAGCCAACTTTGAATGCGAGTTTACTAAAACGGATTATTTTATTATACTTTTGTTTGATTTTATGTTTTATATTTCATTACAGTACATTTTGTTTTGTTTTATTGAAAATTGTACGCAGCACAGGTGATTATCAAGTTATTATATTTTAAAAGATTATGAAGACTAAAAGATTAAAAGATTATTCACAATATGACCTGGAAAAAGTAGATTTTGACATTGACTTCATGTCTCCTTGCTGGCGATGAGAATCGAGTGAGATATTACCCAGACAGACGCTCTCTTGTGCTGCGGTATCTGGTGGACATCTGACTCTCTTCTGGACGCTGGCCGTCTCCTCTTTTGTTACTCTGAGGTCACAATGACACTTTTATCACTCTGAATTTTCTTTCTTTCTCTGACAAAAAGCGAGGCGAAGCGTTCCGGATGGACAGGGAACAGTGAAGCATCAGCCGTCCTGTCCCAGATCATTCATTGTTCAGTGTTCAAAACAGTATTTCATTCAATATGAGTGTCATTCAATAGATAAACAGGTCACCCTTCAATCCGATTGTCCACATTTTTTTTAACTATATAAGAAACTTTGCAACTACATGTCAACTAACTCTCCTTAAAATATTTTTTGCTTTTTTTAAATATGAAGTATAAAACTTAAAGGAGTAGTTCACTTTTAAAAAAACATTTGCTGATAATTTACTCACCCCCATGTCATCCAAGATGTCCATGTCTTTCTTTCTTCAGTCGAAAAGAAATTAAGGTTTTTGATGAAAAGATTCCAGGATTTTTCTCCATATAATGGACTTCAATGGGAACCAAACGATTCAAGGTCCAAATGAGAGTTTCAGTGCAGCTTCAAAGGGCTTTAAACGATTCCAGACGATGAATAAGGGTCTTATCAAGAGAAAAGATCAGTCATTTAAAAAAATAAATAACAAAGTTTAAGTTTATAAGCTCAAATGCTCGCCTTGCTCTGTTCTGTGATGCGCGTTCGTGACTCTCCTATTCGAACTCGCTTACCAAAATGAACAAATCTTTGGTTCATTCAACGAACAAAAGGAACAAATTGAGTCAGAAAAGATTCAACTTAGCAACATTCTTACAAAATCTTTAACAAATTTGTAATAATATTTGAATGAAGTGTGAGGACGTCAATTTTCCTAGGCTGGATATCACTGTCCAGAATAATTTTTATAATTTAAGAATGCTTAGATATTTGTGCTTTAAAACAAGATGTGCAGTGCAATTATTCCCTAATTTATTTTCGCCAATGCATGACGTCCACGCGTATGGAAGCACGTGGTCACAATAGAGCCTTGTTCTCGATGCCTCGGGGTAAAAGAGTTAATCACAGCGGACTGTTACATCCCTCCATGTCCGTCTCAGTGACATGTGTCCTGCAGTCCTGTGCCACTTTAACTCTCTCTGCGAATTATCTGACTGCACCTGGCCTCCGCCCTGAAGTATTTTTGGGATGGAATCGGGTCAGATGGTCGTCATCCGAGGCCTCGAGACACAGCATGTCAAATCTGAGACGGTGCCCTTGTCACATGGTGAGCTGAATGCTAACCGCAGCGCTAAGCACACAGAGCTAAATGACGGCCATTATCGGCAGGGCATCACGGGTCGAGCTGGAACGGCCCTCATGGCCATGAGCCATAATATAACGCCGCATACAGTGACCCGTCAACACAGAACAGAGGCCAGTGAATAAATCAAACCCAAAGAAGAGACTGTGCAATACATATAATATATATATATATATATCGCCGTATATTGTGGCCTCGAAATTTGTTCTCTCGTTTTAGGGCCACGAAATAAAAATGAACTCCCACAACTTATTCATTTGTTTCCTTGTTTTAGTAAATCATGTCCAAGTTTGTACTTATGCATTCCTTCATTTTGATTTAAAGCGTTAAAGCATGAAATTTCTGTTTAAAATAGGGGTTGCACAGTCTTTAAGGGCCCTATCTTGCTGGGCAACTGACTTTGTACACCGACGCATGCATCATTCCTATTTTGCACCCACGCAAAGTGGACTTTTCCCTCCACAGATGCAAGCTTCACAGATGAACAGATTGAATTTAGACTTGCATTGCATAGCAACACACCAAAGCGACGCCCTAGCAACCGCATCCCATTGCATTAGGATTCACACATTACTGAGTGAATACCCCGAACACACCGGTTTCGAGGTGGTAAATAACCACTCACATTTGAGTTGACAAGGAATATTTCAATTGTACTGTGATCTGGACTGGGTGCCGGTCCCCTTCTCTAAAACTTCTGAACTAATGCGTCCACATGATGATGATTGAGCCGATGACCAGATCAACAATAGTGAGGGTTAATGGGATGCAATGAACCACTTCACATCTACAAGTCTTTTCCTCAAAAATTGCTTTTTGTTTTGCTCGCTCTCTTGGAATCATCAGAACTTAAATTGAAAGGATAGATGCTCATAAAATTTGAAAACTCAAGATCTTTCACAATGTTTTGAGTGAATAGGACAATCAGAAGCTCTTATAAGTATAAATTTAGCCTGGTACTGTTTTAGCTGCTGTGTGTGTGTGTGTGTGCAGTGCATATAAAGAGTCTTTTGTATGGAGCGAGTCGCAGGCGTTGTTGGCCCGGGGCGTATTTCTCCTACTTCATTAAAGCAGAACACATGTCTGTGTGCATGACAATCAGCATTAGAGATATGAGCAGCCTTACAGTCCCTGCGAGTGTTCATCTGTTTGACAAGAGCTTCACTGTTTCCTTACAAGGTGATTTCTGATCATGACACTCCTGCTGCTTCAACATGTACGACTTACACACCTTTTCAAATTTTTAATTTCTGAACATGTTTGTTTGTACAGTATTTTGCAAGATCCTGATAACCACTCCACCACAACACCCCAGCATCTCATTTCATCATCTAGCCTTCACAATGCACCTATAAGTATGAATTGTGAAAATAATGCATGCATTTTTAATAATGTAAACAAAATGAAGGTTTCCGCTGGGTGTGGGACGCTCCTTCCTTTAAAGACCTCATTGCCTGGCCTCTCCGCACACGCTGCCATTCTCATGAATAAAACATGCTGTCGTTAAGCTTAGTTTAATAGTTTCAATAAAAGCTCCTTCCAGAGAGATAAGCTGTCACATTAACTTAATATTCATTTCCTAAATGTGCCTCTCCGGCTTCCATGGTCAAATTACATTTCGATTCCTATTTATACTTTTCATGTCTTTATGAACTGTGTCAACCTGGTTAGGAAATATCGCTGAATTAGATGGTAATGTTATATACTGAATTTTATTGCATTTGAACGAACTGAGAGGTGAGGGCAGGGGACAAATGAGCTAAAACACACAGTGGAAAATAACACAGAGCCCACTATTTCAATTTATAATATTAAAACTAAATTACTATTAAAATAAAAAAAGGTGTAATATATATATAAATTATTTAAATTGAAATTTAATGAGGAGAAAAATTGTACAGTAATATTAATATAATAGTAATGTAATTAATAAAAATAGTTCAAATAAATGAATATAATCATTAATTTTATAATATTTATTAATATATAAAAAAATAACACACACACACACACACACACACACACACACACACACACACACATATATATATATATATATATTAGGGCTGTCAAAACGATTAATCGCGATTAATCACATCCAAAATAAAAATAATAAAATAAAAAAATAAAATAATATATATGTGGGTGCACTGTGTATAATTATTATATATATATATATACACACACATGCTTGTATATATTTAAGAAATATTTTCATGTATATTCTGTATATAGATTTATATATAATTTATATTATATATAAATATAAATATTTTATATATATATATTTTTCTTAAATATACATGCATGTGTGTTTTTTATATATATACAAAATGATTATGCACAGTGCCCCCACATATATTATGTAAACAGAAACTTTTATTTTGACAGCCCTAATATAGCCGGTAAAATGTAATAGCTTTCCTGACTCACATTTACTTAATTAACTTTACTCACTAATATAAAATACATACTTCTTACAAGGGTTTTTTGAGTAATAGTAAACTGCAGTGTGAACATAACAATTTACTTAAATGTTTAATTGACGCTTACTTGAAAAAAAAAAAAAAACAGTAGCAAAAAATAATGCAATGACGTTAACAAACCAGTGACAGGCAGCAGTGCATTAAAGCGTGCCTAATGTGGAGAAAAAAATAAAGAAGAAGCGGCCTTAGGGAGCATGCGCGTGCGCGATAGAGTCTGCCTATTTCGGCGCCAATTTTGCAGCTGAGGTAACTGGAAAGACTTTGACAGACTGCGTTTATCTGGAGCTTAATTTTGTTTTTGGAACAACAATAAGGTAAGATAACGTTAAACTTGTGTGTGAATGTTTTTTTTAACTGTCTGTCGCTTATTTTTGATTATTTTCTTATGTGTACCAAATTATTTTGATATTATTCGGAGCTATTGTGGTTCGACGTACTCTGAGGTAACTTAACGTTAACGCTAATGTTAATTTACCACAACGGTTCCTGTTCCATTGGTTTACTATTTATTAACGTTATAAATATGTTGAAATGGGGCACATTTACAGTTAAAGGTAACACATAGGTGGAAACACTGTTTTTGTCTGCACTGAGGTAACGTTAACTTAACTATTTAGTTATATTTTCTGTAATGCTTGAAGAACATGCATATCAAGGAATGTGTCTGTTATGGAAACGTTTCCGCGGACCGCCACTGAATAAAAAATACAATAATTGCGACTTTTTTCTCACAATTTCGAGATATGAAGTCAAAATTGTGAGAAATAAAGTCGCAATTGCGCGTTATAAAGCCAGAGTTGCGTCATATAACGTCGCAATTCTGAGAAAAAGACAGAAGCGCGACTTTTACCTCACAATTCTGACTCTTTTTCTCACAATTACGAGTTTAAATCTCGCAATTCAGCCTTTATAACACATAATTGCGAGTTTATATGTCGAAATTTTGACAACTTTCCTCAGAATTGTGAGATATTAACACGCAATTGCGAGTTATCAGCCCAATTCTGAGGGGGAAAAAGGACCATTTTTTTTTTCTCTCCCTCAGAATAGTTTAAATCTCACAATTCTTACTTTATATCTCGAAATTCAGCCTTTATAACACATAATTGCGAGTTTATATGTCGAAATTTTGACATCTTTCCTCAGAATTGTGAGATATAAACACGCAATTGCGAGTTATCAGCCCAATTCTAAGGGGAAAAAGGACCATTTTTTTTCTCTCCCTCAGAATAGTTTAAATCTCACAATTCTTACTTTATATGTCGCAATTCTGACTTTTTAACACGCAAATTGGACTTTGTCACGCAATTCTGAGGAATTAAGTCAGAATTGTGAGATGTAAACTCGCAATTGTGAGAAAAAAAGTCAGAATTGTGACATAAAAGTCGCAATTACCTTTTTTATTTTTCATTCTGTGGTGGAAACAAGCTTCCATAGTCTGTAATCTTAAAAAGCAGAACTTAATTTTTCTTTTTTTCCCTAGATGTCCTTCTGGCAGCTTGCTTCCTGAGTGGTGTTCGAAGTGCAGGTCTCGATACAATGGTAAGGACTTTTCCTTTAAAGAAGTAATATTTAGGGATGGGACTGTATGAAAATTTCTTATCATGATTATAGTGACCAAAATTATCACGATTATCAATATTATCATGGTTTTGTTAAAATGAGATGTAAGTATTAAAAAGGAACTAATGCTCACACTGAAAACATTTCTTTCAACAAGTTTTATATATGAAAATCAACAAACAACAAATAAACAGGAAGCTCAATGCAGTTTTTTTAAGGAAGATTACATTCTGTGGCATTTCCTTCTTTATAATGCCCGTTGTCAATAGCAACACATTATTACATAGTACGCACATCAATATCACAATGGACGCGCGCTCTTGTTTCATTCAAAAACAACTTGCCGTTTGCGTCTTCCGTTATTGATTGTATTGGAAATAAAATCAGAGTTGATTTATTGTTGTTTATAGAGTTTGATAATATTGTTGTGATCATATTGTCTGGAAGATTGTTTTGTAAACTGTAAATGGATTTATAAGGTAAAATTTAACACATTTATCTAAATTCAATATGTCCCCATAATTATGTGGTAAAAAAAATCGGTGTAATAAGTGAATTTATATACATTACTATCCCTTAAAATGTTTCTGTTAATAATAGTCTATTTTGAAGTTGTTCGTTTGTCTTTGGCTCTTCTAGTGTCTGCTGTTCCAGAGCCAGAGAAAGTGTTTGCTGTTCCAGAGCCGGAGCCAGCGTCTGCTGTTCCAGAGCCAGAGAAAGTGTTTGCTGTTCCAGAGTCGGAGAAAGTGTCTGCTGTTCTAGAGCCGGAGCCAGTGTCTGCTGTTACAGGAGCCAGTGTCTGCTGTTCTAGAGCCGGAGCCAGTGTTTGCTGTTCCAGAGCCGGTGAAAGTGTCTGCTGTTCTAGAGCCGGAGCCAGTGTCTGCTGTTCCAGAGCCAGAGCCAGTGTTTGCTGTTCCAGAGCCAGTGTTTGCTGTTCCAGAGCCAGTGCCAGTGTTTGCTGTTACAGGATTGTTAGTATGCAGGAATTTGTAAGTATGCTGAAGCCAGTGTCTTCTGTTCCAGAGCCGGAGCCAGTGTTTGCTGTTACAGGATTGTTAGTATGCAGGTATTTGTAAGTATGCTGAAGCCAATGTCTTCTGTTCCAGAGCCGGAGCCAGTGTTTGCTGTTCCAGAGCCAGTGTTTGCTGTTACAGGATTGTTAGTATGCAGGTATTTGTAAGTATGCTGAAGCCAGTGTCTTCTGTTCCAAAAGCCGGAGCCAGTGTTTGCTGTTACAGGATTGTTAGTATGCAGGAATTTGTAAGTATGCCGGAGCCAGTGTTTGCTGTTCCAGAGCCGGTGAAAGTGTTTGCTGTGACTTGCTTAGTTGTGCCAGCTAGCTTTAATCTTTTCAATACAAGGTAAGAAGTGAATGGAAAGGTTGTTTTATTTATCTCCTTTCTCTTCCACTTCATCCATTTACTTTTATTCCCTCTTCTCCAAGATGGTCGTCTTTGGTGAATTTGTAAGTATGCCGGAACAGGTGTCTGCTGTTCCAGAGCTGGAGCCAGTGTTTTCTGTTCCAGAGCCAGTGTTTGCTGTTACAGGATTGTTAGTATGCAGGAATTTGTAAGTATGCTGAAGCCAGTATCTTCTGTTCCAGAGCCAGTGCCAGTGTTTGCTGTTACAGGATTGTTAGTATGCAGGAATTTGTAAGTATGCCGAAGCCAGTGTCTTCTGTTCCAGAGCCGGAGTTTGCTGTTACAGGATTGTTAGTATGCAGGAATTTGTAAGTATGCCGGAGCCAGTGTTTTCTGTTCCAGAGCCGGAACCAGTGTTTGCTGTTACAGGATTGTTAGTATGCAGGAATTTGTAAGTATGCCGGAGCCAGTGTTTGCTGTTCCAGAGCCAGTGTTTGCTGTTACAGGATTGTTAGTATGCAGGAATTTGTAAGTATGCCGGAGCCAGTGTCTTCTGTTCCAGAGCCAGAGTTTGCTGTTACAGGATTGTTAGTATGCAGGAATTTGTAAGTATGCCGGAGCCAGTGTTTTCTGTTCCAGAGCCGGAACCAGTGTTTGCTGTTACAGGATTGTTAGTATGCAGGAATTTGTAAATATGCCGGAGCCAGTGTTTGCTGTTCCAGAGCCAGTGTTTGCTGTTACAGGATTGTTAGTATGCAGGAATTTGTAAGTATGCCGGAGCCAGTGTTTTCTGTTCCAGAGCCGGAGCCAGTGTTTGCTGTTCCAGAGCCAAAGTTTGCTGTTACAGGATTGTTAGTATGCAGGAATTTGTAAGTATGCTGAAGCCAGTGTCTTCTGTTCCAGAGCCGGAGCCAGTGTTTGCTGTTACAGGATTGTTAGTATGCAGGAATTTGTAAGTATGCCGGAGCCAGTGTTTGCTGTTCCAGAGCCAGTGTTTGCTGTTACAGGATTGTTAGTATGCAGGAATTTGTAAGTATGCCGGAGCCAGTGTCTTCTGTTCCAGAGCCGGAGCCAGTGTTTGCTGTTACAGGATTGTTAGTATGCAGGAATTTGTAAGTATGCCGGAGCCAGTGTTTGCTGTTCCAGAGCCAGTGTTTGCTGTTACAGGATTGTTAGTATGCAGGAATTTGTAAGTATGCCGGAGCCAGTGTTTGCTGTTCCAGAGCCAGTGTTTTCTGTTCTAGAGCCGGAGCCAGTGTTTGCTGTTCCAGAGCCAGTGTTTGCTGTTACAGGATTGTTAGTATGCAGGAATTTGTAAGTATGCCGGAGCCAGTGTTTGCTGTTCCAGAGCCAGTGTTTTCTGTTCTAGAGCCGGAGCCAGTGTTTGCTGTTCCAGAGCCAGTGTTTGCTGTTACAGGATTGTTAGTATGCAGGAATTTGTAAGTATGCCGGAGCCAGTGTCTTCTGTTCCAGAGCCGGAGCCAGTGTTTTCTGTTCCAGAGCCAGTGTTTTCTTTTCCAGAGCCGGAGCCAGTGTTTGCTGTTCCAGAGCCAGTGTTTGCTGTTACAGGATTGTTAGTATGCAGGAATTTGTAAGTATGCCGGAGCCAGTGTCTTCTGTTCCAGAGCCGGAGCCAGTGTTTTCTGTTCCAGAGCCAGTGTTTTCTTTTCCAGAGCCGGAGCCAGTGTTATCTGTTCCAGAGCCGGAGCCAGTGTTTGCTGTTACAGGATTGTTAGTATGCAGGAATTTGTAAGTATGCCGGAGCCAGTGTTTGCTGTTCCAGAGCCGGTGAAAGTGTTTGCTGTGACTTGCTTAGTTGTGCCAGCTAGCTTTAATCTTTACAATACAAGGTAAGAAGTGAATGGAAAGGTTGTTTTATTTATCTCCTTTCTCTTCCACTTCATCCATTTACTTTTATTCCCTCTTCTCCAAGATGGTCGTCTTTGGTGAATTTGTAAGTATGCCGGAACAGGTGTCTGCTGTTCCAGAGCCGGAGCCAGTGTTTGCTGTTCCAGGATTGTTAGTATGCAGGAATTTGTAAGTATGCTGAAGCCAGTGTCTTCTGTTCCAGAGCCAGTGCCAGTGTTTGCTGTTACAGGATTGTTAGTATGCAGGAATTTGTAAGTATGCCGAAGCCAGTGTCTTCTGTTCCAGAGCCGGAGTTTGCTGTTACAGGATTGTTAGTATGCAGGAATTTGTAAGTATGCCGGAGCCAGTGTCTTCTGTTCCAGAGCCAGAGTTTGCTGTTACAGGATTGTTAGTATGCAGGAATTTGTAAGTATGCCGAAGCCAGTGTCTTCTGTTCCAGAGCCAGAGTTTGCTGTTACAGGATTGTTAGTATGCAGGAATTTGTAAGTATGCCGAAGCCAGTGTCTTCTGTTCCAGAGCCGGAGTTTGCTGTTACAGGATTGTTAGTATGCAGGAATTTGTAAGTATGCCGGAGCCAGTGTCTTCTGTTCCAGAGCCAGTGTTTGCTGTTACAGGATTGTTAGTATGCAGGAATTTGTAAGTATGCCGGAGCCAGTGTTTGCTGTTCCAGAGCCAGTGTTTGCTGTTACAGGATTGTTAGTATGCAGGAATTTGTAAGTATGCCGGAGCCAGTGTTTTCTGTTCCAGAGCCGGAACCAGTGTTTGCTGTTACAGGATTGTTAGTATGCAGGAATTTGTAAGTATGCCGGAGCCAGTGTCTTCTGTTCCAGAGCCGGAGCCAGTGTTTTCTGTTCCAGAGCCGGAGCCAGTGTTTTCTGTTCCAGAGCCAGTGTTTGCTGTTACAGGATTGTTAGTATGCAGGAATTTGTAAGTATGCCGGAGCCAGTGTTTGCTGTTCCAGAGCCAGTGTTTGCTGTTACAGGATTGTTAGTATGCAGGAATTTGTAAGTATGCCGGAGCCAGTGTTGGCTGTTCCAGAGCCAGTGTTTGCTGTTCCTGGATTGTTAGTATGCAGGAATTTGTAAGTATGCCGGAGCCAGTGTTTTCTGTTCCAGAGCCGGAGCCAGTGTTTTCTGTTCCAGAGCCAGTGTTTGCTGTTACAGGATTGTTAGTATGCAGGAATTTGTAAGTATGCCGGAGCCAGTGTTGGCTGTTCCAGAGCCAGTGTTTGCTGTTCCTGGATTGTTAGTATGCAGGAATTTGTAAGTATGCCGGAGCCAGTGTTTTCTGTTCCAGAGCCGGAGCCAGTGTTTGCTGTTCCAGAGCCAGTGTTTGCTGTTCCTGGATTGTTAGTATGCAGGAATTTGTAAGTATGCCGGAGCCAGTGTTGGCTGTTCCAGAGCCAGTGTTTGCTGTTCCTGGATTGTTAGTATGCAGGAATTTGTAAGTATGCCGGAGCCAGTGTTTGCTGTTCCAGAGCCGGAGCAAGTGTTTTCTGTTCCAGAGCCGGAGCCAGTGTTTTCTGTTCCAGAGCCAGTGTTTGCTGTTACAGGATTGTTAGTATGCAGGAATTTGTAAGTATGCCGGAGCCAGTGTTTTCTGTTCCAGAGCCAGTGTTTGCTGTTACAGGATTGTTAGTATGCAGGAATTTGTAAGTATGCCGGAGCCAGTGTTTGCTGTTCCAGAGCCAGTGTTTGCTGTTACAGGATTGTTAGTATGCAGGAATTTGTAAGTATGCCGGAGCCAGTGTTGGCTGTTCCAGAGCCAGTGTTTGCTGTTCCTGGATTGTTAGTATGCAGGAATTTGTAAGTATGCCGGAGCCAGTGTTTTCTGTTCCAGAGCCGGAGCCAGTGTTTTCTGTTCCAGAGCCAGTGCCAGTGTTTGCTGTTACAGGATTGTTAGTATGCAGGAATTTGTAAGTATGCCAGAGCCAGTATTTTCTGTTCCAGAGCCAGTGTTTGCTGTTCCAGAGCCGGTGAAAGTGTTTGCTGTGACTTGCTTAGTTGTGCCAGCTAGCTTTAATCTTTACAATTCAAGGTAAGAAGTGAATGGAAAGGTTGTTTTATTTATCTCCTTTCTCTTCCACTTCATCCATTTACTTTTATTCCCTCTTCTCCAAGATGGTCGTCTTTGGTGAATTTGTAAGTATGCCGGAACAGGTGTCTGCTGTTCCAGAGCCAGTGCCAGTGTTTGCTGTTCCAGGATTGTTAGTATGCAGGAATTTGTAAGTATGCCGGAGCCAGTGTCTTCTGTTCCAGAGCCGGAGCCAGTGTTTTCTGTTCCAGAGCCGGAGCCAGTGTTTTCTGTTCCAGAGTCGGAGCCAGTGTTTTCTGTTCCAGAGCCGGAGCCAGTGTTTTCTGTTCCAGAGCCGGAGCCAGTGTTTTCTGTTCCAGAGCCAGTGTTTGCTGTTACAGGATTGTTAGTATGCAGGAATTTGTAAGTATGCTGAAGCCAGTGTCTTCTGTTCCAGAGCCGGAGCCAGTGTCTTCTGTTCCAGAGCCAGAGCCAGTGTCTTCTGTTCCAGAGCCAGTGTTTGCTGTTCCAGAGCCAAAGTTTGCTGTTCCAGGATTGTTAGTATGCAGGAATTTGTAAGTATGCCGGAGCCAGTGTTTTCTGTTCCAGAGCCGGAGCCAGTGTTTTTTGTTCCAGAGCCAGTGTTTGCTGTTACAGGATTGTTAGTATGCAGGAATTTGTAAGTATGCCGGAGCCAGTGTTTGCTGTTCCAGAGCCGGAGCCAGTGTTTTCTGTTCCAGAGCCAGTGTTTGCTGTTACAGGATTGTTAGTATGCAGGAATTTGTAAGTATGCTGAAGCCAGTGTCTTCTGTTCCAGAGCCAGTGTCTTCTGTTCCAGAGCCAGAGCCAGTGTTTGGTGTTCTAGAGCCAGTGTTTGCTGTTACAGAATTGTTAGTATGCAGGAATTTGTAAGTATGCTGAAGCCAGTGTCTTCTGTTCCAGAGCCGGAGCCAGTGTCTGCTGTTACAGGAGCCAGTGTTTGCTGTTACAGGATTGTTAGTATGCAGGAATTTGTAAGTATGCTGAAGCCAGTGTCTTCTGTTCCAGAGCCGGAGCCAGTGTTTGCTGTTCCAGAGCCAGTGTTTGCTGTTACAGGATTGTTAGTATGCAGGAATTTGTAAGTATGCCGGAGCCAGTGTCTGCTGTTACAGAATTGTTAGTATGCAGGAATTTGTAAGTATGCTGAAGCCAGTGTCTTCTGTTCCAGAGCCGGAGCCAGTGTCTGCTGTTACAGGATTGTTAGTATGCAGGAATTTGTAAGTATGCCGGAGCCAGTGTCTGCTGTTACAGGAGCCAGTGTCTGCTGTTCCAGAGCCGGTGAAAGTTTTTGCTGTGACTTGCTTAGTTGTGCCAGCTAGCTTTAATCTTTACAATTCAAGATAAGAAGTGAATGGAAAAGTTGTTTTATTTATCTCCTTTCTCTTCCACTTCATCCATTTACTTTTATTTCCTCTTTTCCGAGATGGTCGTTTTTTGTGAATTTGTAAGTATGCAAGAATTTGTAAGTATGCAGTATTTGTAGAATGTAATCATAATCAAATGAATGATGTTTGGTATTTGATTTGTTTATGAAAGTGGAAATAGATTAATTGATAATAAAAACTAAGGCACTTGTTTAAAATTGTCAGCCCATTTATAAGCAAGCAAGGTTTATAAACAAGTTAAGCAAGGTTTTTAAGCAAGTTAAGAGGCTGCCAGTGTATTAATTTTTAAAGTGCATGTGTGTCAGAGACATTTCTTTTTCATTGTTTAATGAATTTAACCAATTTGTGCACTTGTTATATAGGCCTTAAGTTATTGGAGTAAAGCTTACTTGTTATTTTCAAGGCAACCGGTTTGCATGGTTTTAACAAGTAAACTGAATTGCTTTTAAAGTATAGTAAACTCAGTAGCCTGCTAGCATTTCACGCGTGGCCTCTCGCCTATCGGCCGTCTCCTTTTACACCCGTTTCACTGAAAGGATACGGGTTATATCCGCCATTTCTGTCCTAAATGAGTGGTGATATTTGTTGTATCACTACTAATTTACTGTTCATCTGTTATAATGGCGAGCGTATCAGATGCTTGTCTAACTTTATCTTTGAGTGCAGGTGAAGACACATTCGAGATCTTCTCGGTGAAGCAGGAGCTGGAATACATCGAGACACAGATCCGTCATCTGCTGGTGAAGAAAGCCGAGCTATTGGATCGGCGCTCAACGCTTGAAGTATCACGCGCCGACACTCACAAATCAGTGGTTAGTAACATTAACTCTTTGACCCCGACTTCAATCTATTCCCCGTGTTCCTCTGCCCAGGAGGACGCGATCATCTCTGGCTTCATTCACTCCGGCACCGACACAACACCATGGACCATGGATCACACAGCGGAAGACACGAGACAGGACCAGAGCTGCCTCTCCGCCCCTCCTGGTCTTCGAGATCTCCACTCGGAACCGCTTCTCCCCTCTTCGCGAGCCGGAATGTGATGACGCCGTGATCATCGGCCCGTCCATGGTCCGTCATGTCCACGCTACCTCGGGTAAAGGTAAGGTGCGCACTCACTGCTTTCCTGGTGCTCATGTTCTTGATGTCGCTACACAGGTTCCCACGATCCTGATCGGGGACGAGCACGTCGGAGCTGTTGTGCTGCATGCGGGAGCGAACGACATCAGGCTGCGGCAGTGTCTTCGTGTCTGGACCGCTCCCCACGTACCGACAAGGACAGGAAAGGTTCAGTAGACTATTTGCATTAAATGAATGGTTAATGTCACTGTGTAATGAACAGAAACTGCTCTTTTTAAATAATTGTAATCTGTTTTGGGAGAGACCCAGGCTGTACCGTGCAGATGGACTCCACCCCAGCAGGATCGGAGCGGCTGTTCTGTCAGACAACATCTCCAAGACGTTACAGACCAGCTGACTAGTAAGTCAAAGTCCAAATCACACCCTTTGTTGCCCAAACTTAACTAATATGCATAGTGTGGAACATTATATTGAAACTCCATATTGAACATTATATTGAAACTGTCTATTCCTCGTTTAGTGAAGCCAAACAATAGGATCTAGCAAAAATCTTATTGTAATTAAACCAGAAAATCTAAATATCAGTGAACAAAAACAATCTCTAAAGCTAGGTCTTCTAAACATTAGATCGCTCACACCTAAGGCGGTTATTGTAAATGAAATGGTCACAGATAATAATTTCGATGTTCTGTGCCTTACTGAAACCTGGCTTAAACCAAATGAATATCTCGGTCTAAATGAATCTACTCCGCCAGGATACTGTTATAAACATGAGTCCCGTCTGATCGGTCGTGGCGGTGGTGTTGCAACAAATATAAAGATATTTTTAATGTTACTCAGAAAACAGGTCGCAGGTTTAATTCATTTGAAGTACTTGTGCTAAATGTTGTGCTCTTAGATGTAAGAAGGAAATCCATATTATCTCTAGCCTTGGCTACTGTATATGAAGAGTTCAGATGCAAAAGCCTCTAAGTGTCATTTGAAATTTTCTTCTAGAATGATCATTTTTATCAAGCTTGAATATTTAAATTCAGTAATTTCACTTAAATTGCAATGAAGATTACCTGTTAATTGTCATTCAAGTGAAATTTTTGAACTTGAATATGTAAGCTTGATAAAAATGATAATTTTAGAAGAAAATTTCAAATGGCACTTAGAGGCTTTTGCATGTGAACTCTTCATATACAGTAAAAGTAACACTTTTAGTATACACTAAAAGTTTTTGTAGTGATGACATGTACGGTTCCCCTAAGAACCATTTTGTTTTTCTTAGTGTGAAGAACATTCTAAGAAACTTTTTTCACTATAAAGAACGTTTTGTGTAATGGAAAGCTTCCATGGATGTTCATGGAACCATAAAGAACTGGTTTTTGTAAGAGTGTATTCCTTTAATGTGAAACTGTCACTCAGTATTTCTCCGGTAATCCTCTAAACACAGGGTGTCGGAATTTAGAAATTGCCATGACAACAGTAACTGTGAAGCACAACTGGGAGTTGCTCCACTGAGAGCCGGTCAGTACTTTAGTGTGCTGTTTACACACACATGCACGCACACACATATATCTTGGCTGGTTTATGCCTGGCAGCACTGGTAACCAGCTAATGTGACAAAAGAAACTTCTTCCAAGTGTATCAGATGTATCAGCCATACTAGGCCTCTGAAATGGCTGTATGTGTGTGTGGTCTCAGATAGTGTTACTGTCTCTAGGTGTGTCTGAGGATGTGTCTAAGTTGGGTGGTGGCTGTAATGTTGCCCTGGTTTCCTCTTACTCTGCATGAGCTAAGCGGCTAAAATAAGCAAATGATATATAGACGCGCTGCCAACATGTATAAGGAAAACGTGGAGCAACATAAGCCAGCTCTGGACACCGGAACATTACGTCACAGCTAACAGGGAACCTTCCCAGAATTCTCCAGTAACCTCAACAGAACATTTGTTCAAAGTTAGTCTTCAATAAAAACATTAATTGTAGATCGTTCATGAACATTTTCAATATTAGCTGGACATTCAACAAACGTTTTTTTTTAAATGTAACTAGTTTTAGAATGTTCAGAAAACGGCAACATTCTCACACTGTTTGCAGAATGATCAAATGGAATGTTCGTGTAACATTTGAACCAAGAAAACACATTTAAAAACAGAATATTGGAATGAACATTTCAGAGAAATGTTTTTTATGTAGAAATGTTAGCAAAACTTTGTTTTGAACATGTTTGTTTGCTGGTATAACAACTGCACAGATTATAATAATGCAGAAGCTTGCTTGAAATGAAATAAAACATTCTCAATGAAACATTTCTGTGTGTGTTTTACAGGGGGATGCAAGTTGTACGTGTTTGGAACAACATGAGGGTGAGTAAATGACGACATAATTTTAAAATAGCCTTAATTAACCCAATACTCTTAAAGAGATAGTTCACTTTGAAATTAATTTTTGATGTGTTAGCTTATCTCAAGGGCATCCAAGATTTAGGTGTCTTTGTTTCAAACAGTATTTTCAATTTTGATACTTTTAGGTCAGACCGTTCTTGTCTGTCAGTCATATAATGGAGGTCTATGGTCACCACCTCAAAGAGCATGCACAGAGAAGTCCAAATTAAACATGATTTAATGATTCCTAAATGTAAGTACACATTGATGGCCTAAGACACAAAACAAGCGGTTTGTGTGAGAAAACGAACGGTAATTATATCGTTTTTACCTCTTGTAACCTCAGCCACAAAGCGCCCGCGGCCTAGTAAATACAGTTCGATTTCTCACACAAACCCCTCGTTTCGTGTCTCAGGCCATCAATGTGTACTTAAATTTACGAGTCATTAAATCATGTTAAATTTGGACTTCTCTGTGTATGCTCTTTGAGGTGGTGACCATAGACCTCCATTATATGACTGACAGACAAGAAAGGTTTGACCTAAAAATATCAAAACTGAAAACTACTGCGGAAACAGAGACAACTATATCTTGGATGCCCTTGAGATAAAATAAAACATGCCAAAAATTAATTTCAAAGTGAACTATCCCTTTAAAACATGATACCAAAGCTCCTGTGGTCAGCTTTGTTAATTAGTCACAGAAAAGTAGCAGCCCACTGGGACCCAGTGTTTTATGCCTTTGCCTTAATTATATGCATTATAATTAATTGCATATATAGGTCATACAGACAGACACCCATGAAGTCTTGTACTATTTTACACCATCTCTAATAGTTGGCAAGTGGTTAGATTGAATCAGGCCCAATTCTTTGTACCAGTTTTCTCCTGCTATACCAAAAATCTTTATTTGTATCCCAAAGGAGAAATTTGTTTCGGAGAGATTGTTGCAAGGGTTACAACAGAGACACACAATTGCAAATTACCATTTTCTATAGGCTACTTGTGCAAAAGTAATATTATATCATACATACATTCAATCACATATAGTCACACATGGTCACACGTTCACCGCTTCTGAACACAATTTGATCGTTCCAAGTGTTAGCCAGAAGATGTCAACTGATTTACTATAATTAAACCTCTTTTCCCCGAGGACCTTAATAGTTTGACTCGGCATTTCCTCTTAAATACATAAAACAAGCTCTGCTAGAGAGTTTCTTGACTTATGGACATAAAGAATCTGTCTTTGTTATTGAGACTTCCGCTTCTGAACATAATTTGATCGTGCCAAGCGTTAGTCGCCCCTCTTTAATTGTGTCTCGGGGTGTTTCACTCCTTCGGGTCGTGAATGATAAAAGCGTTTAATGTTATTAATTCATAACAAGGATGTGATCTTTCATCCGGCCCCGTGGTGAGTTGATAAAAGTTCTATTCGGAGGAAATATTTCTGGAGTTCTTTCTAAAGAGTCTCATCATGAATTATGCACTTCAAGTCCCTTGATCATTTCACATCTGAACTGGACGGCTTTTTAATATCAAAGCAAATGAAGACAGATCACGGCTCATGTTTAGAGACACACTGTTCACTGTATAGACTCTGTGAATATTGTTGTGATGTAAAGCCAGATTAATTCCTCTGTAGAACGCAGAAACGTCAGTGTTTTCCTAAACTTCACTGATATGTAATGGTATTTTTTCATGCTTATAATCAATATATCTATTGCTGAGAAAATATTTTTAGAAACGTTTAATATTATTATAAGAACTTCACAGGTATGTGGAATGATAATAATATTTAAATAAATAAAGTCAAAATCACGTTAATTTATTCTATAGAGGATTTTTTTATAATTTTTTTTTTACTGAAGAACTTAGATATGGATGTAAATAAATATTATATTCCTATAATCAGTATAAATTATGTATCTGTTGTCGAGAAAATATATATTTTTTTGAAAAAGTGAATAATATTTTAATAATTATAGTTTTAAAATTATATTATATACATATACAGCATATATGATGCGTTACATTGTATTTACTGAAGAACTTAATATTGAAATATTTTAAAATATTATTTAAACATTAAATGATATTTAAATAAATAACTAAAATAAAATCCCATTATATTATAATTATATATAATTCTACTGAGAATATATTATAAATATAATTACATATAATTCTACTGATAATTTTGAACAGATATATAGAGTATTGTGGAAATCTATTTAAAATGTCTTGTTTAAAATATCAATTTTAAATACATTGCCAAAAATATGTGAAAATATTGTAAAATATATATTTTAAATGTGTTCAAATTGGCAATTAATTGTTATTATGCTTGTTTAATGGGAATACTTCCATAAGCGATGCTGCTGAACGTTACTATCTTCTGCTGAGCATTCCAGCAATTAATCCTTTTAGCCAATCAGAGCGTCCGTCCCTGCAGAATCGGACAGGTTTTAGAAACTAATCCAATCAGTCAGTCGGGCTCCATTGATCCTGATGAAGAAAAAATAGAAATAGTCAAGTAGATTGAAAACAAAAAGCTTAATCGAATCGAAGTTCTGCAATGGAAAACCTTTCCTCGGACTGCATTACAAAAGGGTGTTGCTAGGGTGTTCTGGGTGGTTGCTAGGGTAATTTTGTGCGATAAGTTTAGTGGAATAAACAGGTGGACCTTTATAACATCATCTTAACTACCTCATAAAGCTCTTCTGTGAATGCAGCTAATCAATGTGCGTATTGTCTGTGGAGATCAGGAAACTAGAGGGCGTTTGACTAAATCTGTGTCTCTGGAGATCGTCAAGACAAAATCCTTGATTAGTATTCAACATCTCTCGTCCCACAAGGCCGTCACTTCACCTCTGCACAGATGTGCCTGCTTTAAACACTGTTCAGTGTCTCTGAACCATGAGATATTACAGCCCATCTGAAAATATAAATGCAAGTTTTCCTGACCTATTCAATTAACTTTAAAAAGCTTATGTGATTACATTTAATTTTTAATAGCACTCTTTGCTGGTGGCCTTGGTGTTCATTAGCAGTAATCCGCGCTGGTCAGGTGTGTTGGAGAGATAGTGGGAGTTTTCCGGATCTTTGTTTCGGCCAGAATACGGGATTCACCAGGAGCAGTCGCAATTCATGCGGTTGCCATGGAAATCTGCACACTCGGGGGTTTAGCCATGGCTCTTTGTTTTATGAAATGCTTGAGAAGACGCGGCCCATGATAAAGTGTGTTAAAATGGCAGTTTAGTGTGTATGAATGTAAACAGACCTCACACAGGATCATGCCTGCATAAACACGTTTGTTTGTATGTCTGTTTATCACGGGGGTCAGACTCTGCTGTTGTTTGCTTTGTCCCCACAATGTTCCATATTTTTTGTTGAAGCCGAAGTGGAAATGCTTTAAAAGCTGTTATTATTGCTTATATTTAGGATTTTTCATTTAAACAAACCCCAAAACACTTCCGTCCTGCAACATTTGTGATTATGGAAATTATATATATATATATATATATATATATATATTAGGGCTATCAAACGATTAATCGCTATTAATCACGTCCAAAATAAAAGTTTGTGATTACGTAATATATGTGTGTGTACGGTGTATAATTATTTTCTATATATAAATACACACACATGCATGTATATATTTAAGAAAAAAATATATATAAATTATATATATATAATATCAATTATATATAAATATATATACACAGTATTTGCATGCAAATATTTCTTAAATATATACATGTGTGTGTATTTGTATACAAAATAATTATACACAGCACACGCACATATATTAAGTAAACAAACTTTTATTTTGGATGCGATTAATCACGATTAATTGTTTTACAGCACTAATATATATATATATATATATATATATAAACACACAAACACACATATAACATTTAATATATACTTTTTATGTCAATTTGTATTCTTTTTGTATTACGTTTTTGTTCATATTTATTCAAAGTTTGCGAGCTCAAAACAAAATTTTCATAAACATATGAAATAAAATAAGTATAATATATTGTTTTACTGTTCTTATAATCAGTTCTTATTATTCAAAGTTATTGAACTTTTGAAGATTTTTTGTTATTTCTGACCATCTAATTGGACATGTTTTCATCTGGCAGACAAATACACATTTCTAACATGCTGAGCGAATATGTTTTTTCCTCATTTCTGCAAACCTCACAAACTAAACAACAATTAGTATTCTCAACTTAGCGTCGCTTTCGTTATGCACATATTCAAATATGCTCATACATCATTAATATGAGCTTGTGCCTGTTATGTAATGGAGTCTTTTTGAGAAGACAACCATTTGATATTCAATGTCTGTTTACAGTCTCTGCAGAGAACGTGAGTAAATACATTTTGCGGTAAAACACCATGAATTAAACATGCACTGCATTCTGGGAGATCGGAGACCAGTGACTTTGGTGTGAGGACTCATTACTGACTGGAAGTAAAGATGTAAGTGGGACAGCAAGTAGAAAGAGCAATACTTTAATTCATTAATTCATTAAAGCTGCAGTCCGTAGCTTTTTTGGGGTTAAAAATGATTCAAAATACATATTTGAGAAAATACATAACCAGCCAGTGTTCAAAACTCTCTGCTTGCCGTAGCTTGATTCAAAGCGGTAAGCTTGTAATAATGTTTTTAACTCCAGCGGTACTGGTGGATTTCCGCGGGAGATTCAAGCATGTCTTTGCGTCATTATGTCACATTAGGGCTGGGCGATAAAACGATAATTATCGCGATATAATTATAAACTGAATAAATATAAAACGAAGCGTCCTCGTCCTCAGGTCACTTGGACGTGGCTGTGGTTACAAGAGGTAAAAACGATATAAATACTGTTCGTTTTCTCACATAAAACCGCTCGTTTCGTGTCTTAGGCCATCAATGTGTACTTACATTTACGAGTCATTAAATCATGTTTAATTTGGACTTCTCTGTGCATGCTCTTTGAGGTGGTGACCATAGACCTCCATTATATGACTGACTTAAAATTATCAAAATTGAAAATACTGCGGAAACAAAGACACCTACATCTTGGATGCCCTTGACGTAAGCTAAAACATACCAAAAATTAATTTCAAAATGAACTATCCCTTTAAATAGGACACCATTTGTAGTGCATCACAATAACGAGTGCACAACCGAGAGAATACCCATAATACATTGCATATAGTGTTTTTTTCTCATTGAGGGGGTCTCCGAATTGCACATGTGATGCACCTCAGCATTGGATGCAATCCATGCACGCCTGGTGTCAAACACAACACGATTGATGCCGTTTTACAAACCCTCTAAATAAATTGAATCTCACTTCATTCATTGTGATGATGAACACGTGTCCTGTTAAACCGCGCTCAGGGAAAGCGTGATTTCTCCACGGCTCGACGTGCAGCGCTGGTGTGTCAGTGAGAGGAAGGTGATTTATAGAGCTGTTTGTTATTCACAGTCTGGCATTTGCTGCTTATTACTTGTTTAAACAGAATGTGTGATGGTGTGCAATCTAATGAGAAGCTCACAAAACATGTTCAGGTCAGATTTCATCCTCAATATTATTATTATTGTTTATTTTTAAAAACAGTATTATTTATTCCTACTGTTAAATACAATTTTATGGAAATTGCATGGATATTTTAGGACACTTTGTATGTGTATTCATGCCAATTGTATCACATCAAACTCATAACATTATAGTATTTTTCAAATTTAGATCAGCATAAATTAAAGGCTTTTTTTTCTTCAAATATTTCCAGGATGTAAAAAACAATATACATGTTTTATAATAGATTTTAATAATAAACTTTCTTTTGCATTGCTCTAATGAGAATTTGGTGGGGGGCTAAAATGTGCTTAATTGTCTTGAAATTAAATTGTCTCATTATTTGTAATAAAATATCGTTTATTATAGATTCCATTTGTTTTTGGGTTGAAATAGGATCTGAACAAGTTCTTGACAGATAAATAGTGTGTTTATGAATTAAAGCAGTTTGCGATTGTGTAGACAAGATTAAAAACAAAAAGAAGAACAGTGATGGATCTTAAAAATAAATGTAGAAGCGACAGAAGAGGGTCAGTGAAAGTGGAGCGAACAGTCTTAAATCATTCATCGCTCTGGCAGAGAGAGCTCACTGTTTTCTTCTGCCTATCTATCCTCTCTTCCAGAGTTTTCCCTCGCATCCGTGCATGTGCCGAGTGTTGCCACGGAAACCCACAGCGAACGGCGCGAAGCTGCTACCTCATTTCCTGCCATGCGGAAGACTGGCAGCTCGAGCTGGCGCTGCCGCTGTGCCAACATTGTTACTATTGGCGTGTGTCTCAATCTGTATCTCGTTTGCTTTCTTTGTTTCCCTGTCCTACTGTTTCTTTTGTCAGCCTGTTCCATTGTTCTAAGAATGATTCACATTTCTTTTCCCTTGAGGCTCTTTTTTTCATTTGGACTTTTTGGCTGAACTTCCACTCAGAAGTACATGAGCCATATCTAGAGATCAGAATACCATAGAATAACAAATATGTACAGTATGTAACAGTAATCTTGCAACCCTAGCAACCTCTAACAGTACTCTAGCATCCTCTAACAACACCCTGGCAACCACTAACAACACCCTGGCATCCTCTAACAACACCCTAGCAACTCCTAGCAACAACCTGGCAACCAACAACACCCTAGCGACCTCTAACAACACCCTGGCAACCTCTGACAACATCCTAGCAACCTCTAGGAACACCCTGGCGATCTCGAACAACACCTTAACATCCTCTAACAACACCCTGGCGACCTCTAACAACACCCTGGCATCATGCCGGTGAGTTTTGTATATCTGGTTTTCTTTCTCTCTTCATCCCAGTGTCACCGTGATTATACTGCGGTATCATTACTGCAAAAATATTCTAAACTCTATTTGCACAGTTTTATTGCAATGATTTGCGGGGATTTTCAAGTGTGTGCCATTACATGTCACACCCGTGATAAATACACATGTAACGGCAAACACTAGAAAAGCGAGCGAGACGATACACGATTATGGGTTCTCGAAAACGAGACGAGAGGGCGTTTTCAAGAAATGACAAAATATGACTGGAAAAATAGTCTTTTAGTCACAAAAGGTGCTGATTGTTGTTGTTACACTTCACAACATGATCAAATCTGTGCTTAATATTGGCCAAACAACATTTAATCCAAATGTTTACTTAATTTTTAATATTTAGCCATTTATTTACAGTATTACAGCTACTGTAATTCCCTGAACAAGAGCATGTGGACATCAAAACATGCAAACTCAGAGGAACTTTTATTTTGAAATATCGATCTATTCTCCTGTGTTTGTGAAGGTTTATAAATGTTAGCACTGTCTATGCTATATTGTGATTTTTTTAAATTATATATCGTGCAGCCTTAGAAAACAAATCTAGTAATGTGGTTCATGGGTTCTCAAATGTGGAATACACCACTTCCGGTTAAATTACAATAGAGGATTTTTTAATCGAGCCCTCGAATTTAATTGGGGAATTGTGACAGTCCTTGTCACGAATGTCACTTCAGTTGTACTTTCTGAGTATAAATTCTGATATTAATATCGTCACATTTTAATTTCACATCTCGTCACACTCTTAGATGTGTGTGTTCGAGGCTCTCGACCGCTGGTTCCCACAGGTCTAGAGTCTCAGCAGTCAGTAAAGTGTGTGTAATATGAACCTGTGGTCAGGACAGAACAAATGAGTCCTCCTCCATATATAGAGACCCAATGAACTTCCTAATGTAGTTGTGCTCTCACTCGAGCCGCTTTGAAATGTGAAGAGACTCTGTCTTTGTCTTGAGCACAGATGCAGTATAGATCCACTGAAACTGATACGGACAAACAAGATCTTGGAGGAAATCCTGCCTTCACTCTTTACAAAGCTTGTTTAATGAAGAACCGTATTACACGAAACAGCGAATCTCTTAATAGATTGCTTTATTTACACACACTGAAGCATCAAACGGAGAGTTTGTTGAAGGAAGGGCGTTCGTGTCATTGTGTGAAGCGCCAGCTCCTCCAGTGATGATGATGCAGTGTGAACAAAAACAGGCCTACAGACACACACGAGCATCTGTCATGAACACACACACACCGCTGCAGGGAAGGGCACGACGCAGAGAGACAAACACAGATAGTGTCCAGTCCAGTTTGATTATAATATCTAGATGTTTTTCCCCTCTTCGTGACACATGGGATATTTCTCATATTAAATTACCATAATAGGAATATAAAGAAGAAAATCTTAACGAGTCTTGATATATTTGTGCAGTTTCAGAGCCAGACTCAGATTGTATACTATTCTAATGGCAATCATATAATAAATAATAGAATTCCACAAATATATTTTAATCTATTTCTGTAAAATGAATACTTGGAAAATAAATGAGATCAAATGATATTATATTATATAAATAAAAAATTATATATACAGGTATGTGTGTTTGTGTATATATATATATATATATATATATATATATATATATATTATATTTATATATATATTAGGGCTGTGAAACGATTAATTGTGATTAATCGCATCCAAAAAAAGTTTGTGTTTACATAATATATGTGTGTGTAGTGTGTATAATTATTTTGTATATATAAATACACACACATGCATGTATATATTTAAGAAAAACGTGTTATTAATATATCAAATATTTATATTTATGTATAATATTAATTTTGTACAAATATTTATAAAGTATATGCATGCAAATATTTCTTAAAATATATACACGAGCATATGTGTGTATTTATATATACAAAATAATTATTCACACTACACACACATATACTATGTAAACAAACTTTTATTCTGGATGCGATTAATCGCGATTAATCGTTTCACAGCCCTATATATATATATATATATATATATATATATATATATATATATATACTATGTGTATATATATGAAGAGTTCAGATGCAAAACCCTCTAAATGCCATTTGAAATTTTCTTCTAAAATGATCATTTTTATCAAACTTGTATATTTAAGTTCAGTAATTTCACTTAAATGGCAATTAATAGGTAATCTTCATTGCCATTTAAGTGAAATTACTGAACTTAAATATACAAGCTTGATAAAAATGATCATTCTAGAAGAAAATTTCAAATGGCACTTAGAGGCTTTTGCATCTGAACTCTTCATATATATATATATATATATATATATATATATATATACATAGTCACATAAATGGTCTTGAAAAGCCGTACACAGATTTAGGCCTTAAGAAGGTCTTAAAGGAGAACTCCAATCAATTTTAACATTGAGCTCATTTTTTGCTGTCAGTACAGACAAAAACAACAAAAATCAGTGTTGCCTACACCGTGTTATCCTCTTTAAAATTTGGACCCTGTTGACTTCAATGGGTCATGTTCTAAACCTGCTTTTAGCCTCTTAACATCATTTACGCACTGTAAAGGGAGTGTTCTTGCTCGTCATGTTGCTTACACACCATTTGAGCTCTGCAGGACTGAACTTGAGCATGTGTGTTTGTGTGTGACTCATCGTGTGTGTGTGTGGGGACAGTGAATAGCCTGTGTTAATGGCCCGTTGGGAATGGAGGAAGTTCACAGTCATTAACGCCCTTTATGACAACACCGAGTGGCTTAATTACTTAATTGGGCCTGAACCCGTGGTTAAGTGGCTATCTAATTGCAGAGTGGAGAGTTTAATACGTGTTTCATTCTGAAGTGCCTCTGAAGCGCTGATGCCATTGTGCCTGTGAGTCTCGGAGAGGGATCTCTCTCTCCTAAGAGTGTTTTCAGGGAATTTGTCATAAAATACAAGGCTATGCTGCATATTAAGGATGTGTGCATGATGATCACTCAGATTGAAATGTATGCAGTGAAGGCATGGGGTAGGAGAGGCGAGAGATATTATTATTCCTGGTGGGGCTTCAGAATATAATTATTGCCCATAAAGGACAGCCGCATAAATAAGCTCTATATCAAATCCTTGTGGACTGATAATGACCTGCTGGACTCGTGTTCTGGGATCAGTTCCTCTGAAGCTGAAATGATGACTGTAATGAGGTGTTCTCATGCAGGATCTGACCCTGGATCAGTGGCGTGTAAGAGCCGCTGCGGATCATTAGTATTCATCCTGCTGTGTGTGTGTGTGTGTGTGTGTGTCGTTCCAGCGCTGGACTGAGTTTTAATTAGTCTGACCGACACACACTCACGTTCACGTTGTCGGCACATAAAATCAGCCATGCGTCCCCATATTTGTTCACTTGTTTTAAAGATTTAAAAGAGACTTGGCTCAAAGTCTCTAATTTTCCTTTTAACTAAAAATATACCATGAGATATTACAATTTTATTTTAAACATCACAATTGTCAATATTGTATGTAATGATTTTATTCTAATAATAAAAGCAACATATGATCTAGAATAATACAGTTATAATAGTAGTTTAATATATCTATAATAAAAGATTATTATAAGGAAGTGTATCTGCTTCATGAGTAAATGTAATAATTTTATACGGTAGTATAAATAAATAAATAATTCGACTGTCACAAGAACAAAATGTATTTTAATTAGGGCTGGGCAACGATTAATCGCGATTAATCGCATCCAAAATAAAAGTTTGTGTTTACATAATATATATGTGTGTGTACTGTGTATAATCATTTTGTACATAATTCACACATATGCATGTATATATTTAAGAAAAATGTTTTATTAATATAAAATATTTATATTTAATATAAATTATGTATAAATTTATATACAGTATATGCATGCAAATATTTCTTAAATATATACATGCATAACTATACAAGCATAGTTATACTTCACAATTATTTACTAAACGAGTTATTCATCCAAATTATTGCATTAAACTTCTTGTCAAATAAACAAAATCATTGGTTAAAAAAACCCCCAACAAAATCACTGTTTGCAAAGTCTTTTTTATTCCCTCCCCGAGAGACTTTACAATCGCTTGTAAAGAACTAAAAGTTCGAGGGAACGCAAAAGCATTGTCATCATTTCTCCTCTCAACTGACACTGTTTTCAATCCCCGTTTCCCGACAGATCCTTCCAGTGTTTGTCTGTAAACATTTCGCTGGAACTGTGGCGTGTTTGAGCACCAAACCATGTAGACACAGGACGTGGCCGCCAAAATAACTGAAATCTGCCATGATGAAGGCGTGTGTTTGTGTACATCCACACCTGTCTTTAACAGTCATCCTTACACTGACGGTTAATGTTGAAAAAATGCTGAACTTCCTTCTTCAAACATTTGTTTATGTCTGATTTATTTGTATTATTCAGTGCCTATAATAGATTAACCTGCATGTTTTGGAACCAGTATACAAGGTCAATAAGATTATTTTAACATTTTTATATATTTTGTCTTCCCTACACTAACATCTCTGTCATCCTGAAGCTATAACATCAACTTCTGGTCACTTCTACTAACTTTAATGGTATTTTTTCCACCGAGTTAAGGTTGTGAAAGCATGTGCGTAGTGACAGATTGTTTGGTGTGAATGATCAGAGAGCATGCTAGCTCGTGCATTTCCATTTGAAACACGTGTGTAATCTTTCACAGACCCACAATCCTGCTGTGCTCAGCGCTGGTGTCATGAGGAACAACATTTCAGTCCTAATGGCCTCATGAAGGGCAGAGAAACCCTCACGAGAGAGGACAACGTGGAACTGATGCATGATGGGAAACGACTGACAGGGGTCGATCAGCTCTAAAAGACAGGTATTTCATTGTTAATTCAGCTGTAGGACACACGGGCGTCCTCTAGAGACACTTCATCTCTGTTTCCCATGATGCAGCAAAAAATGACACGTCTGAATTATTTCTCATGTGACATAGCAAGGACAATGACTGCTAATGCTAACCGTGCAGCGTATATTCATTCATTTGGAGGGGAGGTTTGATCAAATGTGTTGTGTATTTGGAATAATGTGCATTGAAATTAATTTAAATAATGTAGTTTTTGTGCTCCATTTATTATTCGTTTTTAATAATATTTTTATAATAACTTATATGTATAATAATTGAAATGCACCAATATTACAACACATAGTAATATTGGTCATGGGCTAATATTTTACCTAAACATTTAATTTCTAAAGCACCCTGGAGTGAAACGGCTCGAACACAATCATGACCTTTTTGATATTCAAAGTGCAAAGATTATAAGTCAGCGAGCCACGGCTGTGTGAAGATCAGATTCAGAGGTTTTTATGGTGGTGATTATTAAAGATCGGATCGTTATTTTTCATTACAGCTCTCAGTTCAGAGGACAGGACGTTTGGGCAGAGTAAACCGGGCAGGAGTCCGAGTGTGAGATCCTGGCAGAGGATCCGTTCACTGTCTGATGTGATCTGTGCCCGAGGGACTCTGACATATGGAGGACATCACTTATCAGGCGGGTCCGCAGAGAAATCATCAGGCCGGTAAACACACCACACACTGATGTCAGGGCCGGACTGTGTGTTTTATGGTTTCTCATAACCTCCGCGTGTCATTTCGCTGTGTTCTGTTGGTTTGTCTGTGAATTTATGGGAGGGTTATTTGGTGTGAGTTACCCTGCTGAAGGTCAGGTCAGGTCCAGACATGTTTGAGTCAACCAGCATAACCATTTACCCTAGCAAACAAACACTGTGAGCTCACAAATACAAATAAGACTTTAATCCACCCATAAACTCTAGAGTCTAGACGCTTTGCATGAGTGTAAAGGATGTCCTGTTGTTCATCTGGTCTCCTCAGATTCGTTGCTGAGTTTTTAGATATTACTCAGGCTCTTCACGTACAGCAATCGATATGATCCCACTCCGCCTCGTTCTCGTCATCCGCAGTTACAGACCTCTGAGGGCTTTTAATGCTCTTTGCTGGTTATTATTATGGGCAAATATGTCCGTTTAAATACCAGACAGGTGGAAAAGACAGGTATTTTACTGGAGCTGCTGTGCCTGAAAGAGACTGAATCCTTGTAAAGACATAATCTTAGTTCAGAGTCACATACTAGCATACTACTTGTATTTCTTCCATATCTTTATGTGGCAGAAATAATAACACTAGTGAGCTATTCCCATTTCAACCATCATGCATTTCATTTTATACTGCATTACACAATGTCATACTGTTTTTGCAGTATGTGTACCATCCATATATATATATTAGGGCTGTCAAATGATTAATCATGATAAATCACATCCAAAATAAAAGTTTTTGCTTACATAATAAATGTGGGTGCACTCTGTATAACTATTTTATATATATAGATACACACACATGCTTGTATATATTTAAGAAATATTTTCATGTATATACTGTATCTCGATTTATGTATAATTTATATTATATATAAATATAAATATTTTATATATAAATAATATTTTTTTCTTAAATATACATGCATGTGTGTGTATTTATATATATATATATATATATATATATATACACACAAAAATAATTATACACACTGCACCAACATATATTACGTAAACACAAACTTTTATTTTGGATGCAATTAATCATTTGACAGCTCTAATATATATATATATATATATATATATATATATATATATATATATATATGTGTATATATGTGTTTTTTTTTTTTTAAATTATAAAAAAGTTTCCTTAATTGTTTTTACATCAAATAAAATTGAGCATAGTAAAAATTCTTAGAAATAAGTATTACAGACTTATTAGAGTTCTCTGTCTTTGACTATTCTACTTAAATCGCTTAGAAGAAATAAAAACAGACGTAATTCAGATGTTCACTCTTAGAAGAAAGGGTTCTATAGAACCTTCAAGGGTTCCATCAGGTGCTTCATATATAAATATATAGAACCTTTTAGGGGTTCCAATCATGTGATCATTTTATGCATTTACTTTGAATTCAATTTTATGAATTAAACAGCTCATAAACAAACATTATCACTAGAAAAAATTAAATAACCTGTTAAACATGAAAGTATTATGCAATCAAAGACATTTCTCCTTATATAGATTATTTTGGGCATTAAATGTTCTTTAAAATTGATATCGAAATAGCTCTATATAGAACCACTAGTGTACCAAAATCAAGAAAAAAGGGTTTCACTTAATTTTGATACATTTTACAAAAACTATTTCACTTAATTTTGATACATTTTACATGAAACGAGAGTCATTTTAAAGTAAATGTGTCGAATTTTTAGATATTTGTACTGGAAAAGAACACAAAACTACTGAGTAAGAAATTGATTTTTCTGCAGTCTAGAAGAAACAGTATCACGGGTATATTCCCAGCGTGTCCCAGAAGTCGCAGATGTCGTCGCGTGACCCTGACTGAGTGTGTGTGTGTGTCGTGAGGTTCATGATCAGCCAGCCGCCGTTAGCCGTGTAGCGAGGCCACGCCGGTGGCCGTTGCTGTCGGCAGAAGGCGGTCGCGTCGGTGTGTGACCCGGGGTCAGCCGCGTGGGCGAACGCACCCCAGGAACACAGCATGCGATTGGACAGCAGTCGCTCGGGTCGAGTCATTGTGAAGTTCGCCACCGCGGCCGAGCCGAACAGGAATGGCAGCTCTGCTCCGTGACACACGTGATGATAACAGAACGACAGGCCCGACCACACGCGACTGTCGCTCGCTACGTGATCGAACACATACATCCACACGGAGCTCCCGGACAACACACCGGCACGGGCCGCTCTCCGGGACGGACAAAGGAAGATGTAGTCAGTCACTATCTGAAAGGACAAAGGCAGGCATTTATATTTATCAAAAGTACAGGAAACATTGTGAAATATCAATTTAAAGGGATAATTTCACTTTGAAATTAATTTTTGATATGTTTTAGCTTACCTCAAGGGCATCCAAGATGTAGGTGTCTTTGTTTCCACAGTTTTTTTAATTTTGATATTTTTAGGTCAAACCTACCTTGTCTGTCAGTTATATAATGGAGGTCTATGGTCACCACCATGCGCAAGAGCCGGAAAGCGCCGCAAAACGCTTGTTTCGTGTCTTAGGCCATCAGTGTGTACTTACACATTTATGAGTCATTAAATCATGTTTAATTTGGACTTTTGTGCATGCTTTTTGAGGTGGTGACCATAGACCTCCATTATATGACTGACAGACAAGAACGGTTTGACCTAAAAATATCAAAATTGAAAATACTGCGGAAACAAAGACACCCACATCTTGGATGCCCTTGAGGTAAGATAAAACATATCAAAAATTAATTTCAAAGTGAACTATCCCTTTAAAACAGCTGCTTGGAAGCCCATTTCCACCACACAGGAAAAAAAGCATACTTTTGTATATCATTATTATTAGACAAAGTTGAAATTATGACAAAAAGCTAAAGTTATGACTTAAAAACCTAAAAATTACAACTTTATAAGTCATAATAATGAGATGAAGTCGAAATTATGACATGCTAAGTCAAAACTATGACTTAAAAAGATATGATTGTGACATAAAAAGTCAATTATTTACCAAAAATATATTTTTTTTCTTATCTGGCGACTGTTGTTCCTGTGATCAGAGCTGTATTTTCAGCATCATTACTCCTGTCCTTAGTGTCACATGATCCTTCATAAATCACTCTAATGTGATGATTTGATGCTCAAAAAACATTTTTGATTATTATCAGTTACATCATTGTTACATATACATACATTATACATTATTATCAGTTGAAAACAGTTTGTGCTGCTTCATATTTTTTGGAAAAAACAGCATTTATTTGAAATAGAAAACATTATTTACTGTCACTTTTAATCAGTTTAACGCCTCCCTGCTGAATAAAAGCATACTTATGTCAATCATCATCATGAGGCTCTAGAGATACAGCAAGTCACATGACACTGACAGCGTGAATGCGAAAGCTAACAGATATCAGTTTCTCCAGGTGAACTGAACTGAGCTGAAGTCGGGCCCTGAGAGACTGTTCACACACTTCACTGATTCTGCTTTGTGAATCTTCACTTAAAATGAGCTCTGTGTCTGTGAACACACTCGTGAACATCAGCATGTTGAATTTGATGAGTTCAGACAGATGTGAAGGGCAAAGATAGGCTAAACATTCAGTGTGTTGTTGACATGATGTGTTTATGTGTCGGTGCTTGTTTTAGAGCTTCTCAGTCTCTGTAGGTTAAATATCTCTATCTGTTACCTGGTAACCAAACACTCATCAGCTCACACACACACACACACACTTTTGGAGGCAGCCGTTCCCTCCCACACACACACACACACATATGGAGGCAGCCGTTTCATCCCACACACACACACACACACACACACATAGAATCCAGTGCCTGCGGTCTAAAACTCTATTCATGGACACTCACTTTCAGGACACACAAAAACACACTGACTTTCTGTATCTTGGCTGAATAGTGCAGCCTTTTACCCAACAGAGTTAATTTAGTATTACTTTATAGTGTTATCCTATTTATTAATATTATTTTGTATTAAATTAGTTAATAATTTATAAATATTTTATACATTATAATAGTTTAGAATATTTATTATTCAAACATAATGTTTTTATGTAATTATCTTTATTATGTTTGAGTTATTTTCTTGTCACTTTAGTTTTTGTTTTATTATTATTTCAATTTATTTCTATTTAGCTTTAGTAGTTTTGGTACTTCAGCTTCAACTGATTTTATTTCAGTTCGTTGAGTTTAGATCCAGTCAGTTTTATTTTCTATAGCACTTTCCACGATTACACAAAATATATTAATAATATCTTTATGCCTTATAGCAGCATTTCGAGCAGTTTAGTTTTTAGTAATTTCAGTACTGAAACTTATTATTTCTGTTATTTGCCAAAATATTTTTTTCTTCATGTAGCCTCATATTTATATATAATATTTCAGCAGTCTTCCATAATGAGTGTCCATGTTAACTGACCCCTCAGATGAATCCAGCACTGGGTCACAGCGCCACCTTGTGTGCGTCAGAGGAGCAGCATTTAAAAGGCTTCTCAATTTGAATCTTTTGCATAATTCATAACTGCATATTAGCATAATATTTTTACTACTTTAGCTTCACCATAGATTTCTATGGCAGAGACAGTGAGAGAAGTGTGCCTCCGAATCCAGCTTTTGTCTTCGTTTCACATCCTCAAAACATATTTAGAAAAAATACCTAATATACCTTCATCTCAAATTCATGACTTAGTATGTCATAATTAGTTTAAAATATAAAAAGCAAAATTGCAATTCTCTAATATAGTAATCATTTTATGACATTCTAAGTCAAAATTACGAGATACAAAGTTAGGACATGCAAAGTTAAAATAAGATAAATACAAAATTATGAGAAAAAGCCATACTTTTATGTCATACTAATTCACATATAAAAATGTAATTATGACTAAATCATCATTATGAAGATTAAAATGTCGAAATTTCCAAAACTGTCGAAAGTTATAATTAGAAATAATCGAAAAAACTGAGAAAGGCCATATATGCACTTCACGCTTTTAATAGCCTCCAAAAAAAGATATGATGCTATAATACCATATATAGGCTGTAATATGATGTCATCATACACAGATAAGCCGCACAATTCTGTAAATATTAGATTGCACGGGGACAAAGTGTTGCAAAATGAAGAGGGATTGATGATGTCATCTGAAAAGGAAAGTGAGAGATTTTGATCATGTGATGATCAGTGTGTGTGGCTAACCTGTGCTAGCATGTCCCTGCGGTCTGCGTGTGTGTAGAGCGGCAGGTATTTGCGCAGGATTTTGATGGCGTGATGTTTGAAGATGGCCGTCGTGTAGACAGTGCATTCGACCGGTGACACAGGCTTGGTGAACACACCGTACACGAAGATCACACCCTCTTCTGAGGTGCTCCCTGAAACACACACACACACGAGCCTGAGTTGTTTGATTCTGATTTGATGTTGACTTTGAATTGCTATTCTGATTGTACCGAGCAGCACAGGTTTCTCCTTCTGCCAGTGTCCTTTCTGAAAGGCGCTCACGAACTGTTCCCGGATCAGTTCTCCATCGATATACGGCCCCCAGCTCTCAAACACCTCCAGGAAGCGGAAGGGATTCACCACCTTTGAGCCTGAGAACACAACCGACGGATCAGATGTTGTGTGTGAAATCTGTGCACTAGGCGGATGATCTCTGAGACGTGAAATGCAGGATTACTGGATTTGATCTGTGCGTCCAGCACCGCCTCAGAACTGAGAGACAGAAGACACTGCAAGTCCGCGAGCGAGCAGTTGGCCAGCTTTGCAAAGTTCTTCCCCAGCTTCAGAGACTCGTGCCTGAGGAGACGCATCAGTGTTTGAAGGCATGATGTTTATGTGTGACTATGGACCACTAAAACTAGTCACAAGTCGCACAGTTATATTTGAGTATACAATACATTGTGATTTTATGCCAAAAATCATTAGGATATTAAGTAAAGATCATGCTCCATGAAGATATTTTGTAGATTTCCTACCGCAAATATATCAAAAATGTATTTTTTGTGATATCGTGAACAAAAATGGACAAGTTTAAAGGCGATTTTCTCAATATTTCGATTTTTTGCACCCTCAGATTGTTGTATCTCGGTCAAATATTCCATCCTAACAAACAACACATCAATGGAAAGCTTATTTGTTCAGCTTTCAGGTGATGCCTACAACTCAATTTCAAAAAATGTACCCTTGTGATTGGTTTTGTGTTTGGGTGTAACGTGTGTGTGTTTACCGTGTTTTCAGAGGGATGGAGAAGGGTAAACTCTGGAGAACGGCCTGTCTGAAGAGTGGTCTGCTGCTCTGGATCATCAGATGTAGACTGACTGACTGAGCGCCTGCGCTCTCGCCGAACACAGTCACCTGAACACACACAGACACACACTTCTGACTGGATCAGGAACTTGCATTATTGTTTCACAAACTCATGAGAACATGTTATTTTACTTCAAATTTGAGTCAAATTCATGCAGTCATGACTAATTTTACCCAAACATCAAATAAACAAAATAAATGTAAAAAAAAATATATATATATTTATTCACTTAAAAAAATCCACTCTGTTTTTCTGAATTAATGACTTGATCTAAAAAAATTAGGAGTAACTCATTAATTCATAAAAACAGTGAAATTGTTTTTTTTTTCAAGAAAAATATATCTAATAATTCTGAAAAACTCATTAAAAAAATCTTTTTTCCATGACAAACAATCTCGTAATTCTGAGATAATTAACTCGTTAACTCAGAAAAACAGTAGATTTTGTTTCCTCATGCAATACGCTTCCACACATATTAGTGTCATATCGATTTTTTTTAATATTTTGATTTCTATTGCCTTTTTCTTTTGCATTGCAATTATTGTGATTTAATGTTGTGCACAATTAGAAATATAATATATTTTTTTATATAATAATGTAAATAAAATTATTTAAATGAAATATAAAATATTTTTAATGAGAGATATCAAATTTTGTTGTAGCTCACATTAAATGACAATAAATGCAAACTAAACTAATAAATATAGATGCACGATATATCAGCCACATTATTGGTATCGGCCGATATATGATCATTTTTAATGTTAATGTTATCAGCCCAACAAGAACATTTAGACGATACATAAAAACCGATAAATAATGTATTATTTCCTTCAGCTGAGGCATTTTAGATGCGCACTGTTCAACATGATGCTTTCAAATTGCTTGAAATACGATTGAAATCACTTAAAAGAAGGAAAATCCAGTTAAAGTGCAAAGGTCTGTAATATCGGCTATAAGAACATCATAATTGTGTTTGTATCTTAGATTTTAATGAGGAGAATCTTTTTATAATCAAGCTCTCAAAAATTGTCTAAAAATGTGGATTTAGATTTATCTGCCAATATATCGGTTATCGGCTTTCAAATATAAAGAATTATTGGTTATCGGTGCATCCCTAAAATATATAAACACACATAAACACAAATTTTTCTGTTAGATACGATTAATGGATTGGACAGCTCTAATATGTGTATATAGATAGCCTATATATAAAAATGTAAATGCTTGAGCTCTTTAAAGCAGGATCGTTTCTGATTGTCAATTTGTTGTTTATCAGCTATAAAAGTCGTTCTGAAAGTGATTGATATCGTTCCTCTGTGTCGTTATCGTTATCGTCGTGGCCTCCGATATTCTTTTATATTTACAATGAACTTAATTTGTATAGTTATTGTCCTTGTTGTGCTCAGGCATTCAGCATTTAACCCTTCATAAACAAGTTTCTGTCCTCACTTTGCTTGGGTCTCCTCCAAACACAGCGATGTTCTGTTGCACCCAGAGCAAAGCCGCTTGCTGATCCAGAATCCCATAATTCCCCACCGCTGACGTTCCCGGGTCTTTTCCCGACACTAGAAAGCCGAAAGCCCCTGCAGAGAGACAGCTGTGTGTCCATGACTTATTTTTAGGGGTGTAACAATATATCGTGTCACGATATATCGCAATACACGCAACAATATCGCAATAATATGCAATAAAAAAATAATATGCAATAATATATCGCAATAAATGCAACAATATGTATTGTGTATACTGTAGTTCCCCCAAAATAACATTTCTACGTGAGTAAAAAATTCAATTTTCAGAGTTTGGACTACATTAAACTACTATATAGGCCTATATAATGTTGAATATAATAATGCAATGGGGGAATAGCCTGTTTGTGGGTCCTGAAGATGCCAAATGTTTGATGTTACCTGTAAAAAGTCGCCTACATTATTTTAAAAACATGTAGCCTATCGTTGTCCAAGACTTTTAATTTCCACAATGGAACACCAAGTTTAGCATTGTAATCAACAACAGTACATTTTTTGTTAATTATCACTGTATCGCAATAATATCGTATCATGAAATGTATCGAATCGTGACATGAGGGTATCGTTACTTATTTTACAGTCAGAGTGTCTCACCGAGGCGGTAGGAGATGCTCACGACCACAGTCCGAGTGAAGTTACTGATGAAGCGTCCGTCGTAAAGCGCTTTCGAGGCGGATCCCGCGATGAAGTCTCCGCCGTGGATCCACACCATCACCGGGAGAGGAGCCGAGGAGTTCCCGCTCAGGGGAACAAACACATTCAGGTACAGACAGTCCTCACTCACCTGACGAGGGAAAACACGGTTCAAAACAAATTATTTGTCGTCTTTTAATCTATATGTCCTCCATATGACGCCTGCGATATTCCAAATAATACAATTATAGATACACAATGACGCATGCCAACACTGAGACACATACAAGTGAAATATTGTCTCATTATCCTAATGAACAATAGTCTTAAAGAAGTATATTTATATTAGGGCTGTCAAAACGATTAATCTCGATGAATCGCAGCCAACATAAAAGTTTGTGTTTACATAATATATGTGGGTGCACTGTGTATAATTATTATATGTATATATATAAATACACACACATGGTTGTATATATTTAAGAAATATTTTCATGTATATTCTGTATATAGATTTATATATAATTTATATTATATATAAATATAAATATTTTATATATAAATAATATTTTTTCTTAAATATACATGCATGTGTGTTTTTTATATATATATATAAAATAATTATACACAGTGCCCCCACATATATTATGTAAACACAAACTTTTATTTTGGATGCGATTAATCGTTTTGACAGCCCTAATTTATATATATTTAATATATTTTAAATGGTCTCAATGAAATAAAAATGAGTTTAGTCATTCTGTGTTTGTCCAGCAGGGGCGTCACAGTACAAACGTAATTGTAATGCAAAAATAAATATTTAATTCATATTTAATTTAAAAATCATTAAATTTAATGGGAATTATTGACAATTTAATGAGCATAAATGTATTTTAATCTTTTTTTTAGAAATTTTATTTTGCATTGCAATTACTGTTAATTATTTTTTTTATTTATAAACATAGCTCTATATATATATATATATAAAGCTATATATATATAAAGATTTTATTAAGATTTTATATTATAAAGATCTAAAAACAGCTATATATATATATATATAAACAATTGTGTCATTTAATGAAAAAAAAAATCACTGAATGAAATTAATGGAAATTAAATATACATAAATGTAAGGCATTTTTTTTTACACACATATATATATATATATATATATATATATATAAATACAATTAACTGAATTTAAAGGGAAGTTTATCAAAAAGGATAAAAGTTTAAAAATGAGGTTTAATAATAAGGAGCCATGTCCCGCTCACCTTCTTTTGACACTCGTCAGCGATGGGTCCGACGCAGGCCTGCATGCATGGCGCTCTGGGATAGGTGGCGTCTCGCACCCCTCTCCACGGTGTGACGGGCCGGGGGGCCTTCCAGCGGGACGCTGCCACAGGTGGGTCCGCGAACGGGATCCCATAAAAAACATGAGACTTGTCCAGCGTCAGGCCCTGGATGATCCCGTCTTTGAGGAGCAGTTTGGGCCCAGCAGAAGCGTGTTGGTCCTTGATGAGGGGCTGATCTGAGATCAGTGCTGCTGGAGACACACTGCGCAGTAAAGCCACCAGCTTCATCCGCTCTGTGCTGGATCCAGTGCTGAGCCACACACACCCCAGCACACACAGACACAACACACACCTGTACGACATCGTACTACTCCCGCTTCTGCACTCCTGCCCGCTCGGGACCGACTGATGCGTCCTCGGTTTGAGCACTTGTGACTCTTATTATGTTGCACAGTGGGACTGTGTTTTGTGTATGAGTGTGTGTGTGTGTGTGTATGTGTGTGTAATGACAAGCAGACTGTCTATACTTTAGAAAATTAAATCACATTGACTCCCTTGACGTTCTTCGTCAGATTCTACAAGTTGAGTTGGTGTTTGACTATTAAAAAAGCATTCAGGTAAGATGAAATTTCATAGTAAATAGTGATTTAATGAAATTAGTAAAAGTATATCTTAATATTTAAATAAAATGAGTACCTTAGAGTACAAATACATAACAAATCTATTCATAACTTGTGTGGTATTACAATAGTCCATGAAAACACACACAAATAGTGCTGTCAAATTAATTGTGATTAATTGCATCTAACATAGTTTGTTTGTGTGACTGTATATTATTATATTTATGTGTGTGTATTATTATATTTATATATTGTGTGACTGTATATTATTATATTTATATTTTATATGCACACACAATCAAAAAACTTTATTTGAATGCGATTAATCAATTTTCAAATATATCAAACATTCAAATATATACTTCTAGGTTTGTAAAATGGAATAAATAATGATTATAAACAGGTTTTAAACATTAATTATAACTCCTCCACACCACCAGGCGGCAGTACGCGCGCTGTTTGCCTCGTGCGCTTGACGACCAGGCGCAGCGTCTGACGTCACTGCTAACGGCAGCAATGGCGGCGCCCACGGAAAACACGAGTGAAACGCCAACAAATAAAAAACAGAAAAAGAGCAAAAACACAGGTACAGCTACACTTAATTATACACAGTATTACCCAAACAGTGTTTTGTGATATCGCGTGTATAATTCCATATTAGTGGAGTTAAATGACATGTTAATGTGTGATTGCAGCTCACGTAGAATTAAAGTTCTGTTTTTCTTGTAGGTACAATGATGAAGTACTTTGTTAGTGTGTGCTTTTCATTACTGTTTTGCCCAAAACATTCAGTTATTGTGCATTTCTTGTCTTCAACCTGTTCGGTTGTAACGTTATTTCTCTAATACACAACTGATGTCAGTAGGAAAAGTCAAACTTTAAGGGTGGTGTGACGTAGTGTTTAAATCTCTGAATGTTGATTTTAAAGCTCTGTAGGTGTACTAGTAAAGGCTCAGTGTAATATTTAATGTTAAAATCGGGGTATTATACATATATTACAGTCCTGTAGTGGTTTTTATGTTGTATTTACAAGCTACTCCAAGGTGGAACATAATATAACATGCACATTTTGGGAATAAACACACATCCACAGATTACTGTATTATTACTTATTAATCTCTGGCCTTTTGTCTGAAACGTAGTGGATGAGAGCGAGCTGCTGACGGTACCAGACGGCTGGAAAGAGCCCAAGTTCACCCGAGAGGACAACCCCAAAGGTTTGCTGGAGGAGAGCAGCTTTGCCACACTTTTCCCCAAGTACAGGGAGGCGTACCTGAAAGAGTGCTGGCCGCTGGTGCAGAAAGCGCTCGGAGATGTGGTGCGTGTCAGGAAAATCTTCATTTGTTTTTAGAAATGCTTGTAAGCTCGCTGAATTTGTTTGTTTATTATCTTTTGACACCTGCTGCTGTTCTGTAGTTCATCAATGCCACACTGGACCTGATTGAAGGCAGTATGACGGTGCACACAACAAAGAAAACATTTGACCCGTATGCAATCCTCAGAGCAAGGGATCTCATCAAGTTATTGGCTAGAAGTGTGCCGTTTGAACAGGTATTGTTTTACAAGCTGTATAATTCACTGATAAATATATATATATATATATATATATATATATATATATATATATATAATTATATTAATGTAATTATATATAAAAAATAATTATATACAGCACACATAAATATGTTATGTAAACACAGACTTTAATTTTGAATGCGATTAATCGCAATTAATTTTTGCACAGCCCTTATATATATATATATATATAAGTTATTCAGTAAAGATCAACAGTTTGGAAACATTACTATTTTTAATGTTTTTGAAAGAAGTCTCTTCTGCTCATCAAGCTTGCATCTATTTGATGCAAAATAAAAAAAATGCAATTTGCTTAATATTATTACAATTTCAAATATTATTTTGAAATATATATTATATATAATATAATTTATTTTGTCTTAATATATTTTAAATTATAAAAAAAAAGTGGAGTAATGATGCTGAAAAATCAGCTTTGATTACATTAATAAATTACATTTCAAAATATTTTCAAGTCGAAAAAATTATTGTAATATTTTACAGTTTTTGAACAAATGAATGCAGGCTTGGTGAGCATTAGAGGCCTTTTTAAAAATATAAAACAAACATCTTAATATAATATATAATACATAATTTAGCTTAAAGTCTTTCTATAAACCTTCCTATTCATTTCAGGCTGTACGGATACTTGAAGACGACATGGCTTGTGACATCATAAAAATCGGGACTCTTGTGCGAAACAGAGAGCGTTTCGTGAAGAGACGCCAGAGACTGATCGGCCCCAAGGGCTCCACGCTGAAGGTGGGCACAGATAATGCTTATTCACAGCAGTCTCCCTTCATTTGCTCATTTTACACTCCACTTGTCATTTTTTAATTCCCAGACAGTGAGGTCCAAAAGTCTCAGAACACATTAAAAATCTGGGATTTAAAATGATCCATATATAAATGCATAACTTAATGTACATTTTCCAATTCAACTGTTCTCTCAAATAGTTTTGATAGATTTTTTTTTTTTAGTTAATCTAGAAAGCTGAAAAACAGTTGCATTTTCACTGGCTGACTCTGGATTCCTCTTTTTAATGTTCTTTGCACTTTTGTTGTTAACTTTTAAGAGATGAAGTAAGTTCTTTTGATTGTTTTTGACAGCTTTATGTTTTGTCTTTTCGATGTTACAGTAAATGTCATCAAATCTCATGCTGTTTCAGGCACTAGAGCTTCTGACCAACTGTTACGTGATGGTTCAGGGCAACACCGTGTCGGCTCTCGGCCCGTTCAGTGGCTTGAAGGAGGTGAGACATACAGTGGGCTAATTTTAATCATTCAAAACCGTTCACCCTGAAAACTAACCACACTACTTTTGTTCAGTCATAATTACACGAATGTATTTGAATGAGTTTGTGCTTCTCGCTTGTTTCTGCAGGTACGGAAAGTCGTGCTTGAGACAATGAAGAACATTCACCCCATTTACAACATAAAGGTACATAGAAGACTGAGTGATATTGTAAACTGAGATTAGTGTAAAAGAAAGTGTTAGTTATAATAAAATAAACTAAGATTTAGTGTAAAAGAGATTAAGATTCTCCCATAACAAAATAATGTAATTTACATGAGGTTCTGACAAAATGTTGTTTTTTTAAAATAAAAAAAATATTATTAAATTATTATTATTATTATTAATAATAAATTAAAATTATTGTTTTGTTTTTTAAAAACATTAAATGTTATTTTTTTTTATTTAATTTTTTTTTTTCAAATCCGCTCGAATGAATTATTCAATGACTCAAAGACTTTCATTACTGGAAGAATCAACGTTTTTGAACGAATCTCTTGAATAAATGATTCAATGACAAATACATTTTTAACAGTCACGTGTCGCCACCTGCTGGTGTAATGAAGTAATTAGTATAATATTAATGCATCAAGTTACTTTCAAAAGGTGATTTCATTCACATACAGTCTTTCATTCACATACAAAAATACATTTTCTGGCTTTTCTCAGTCTAGAAACCTCCAAATTCAATTCATGACCCATTTTAAATACACATTCATCTTTCCAGAGGTGAAGTATCCCTTTAAAAAGGTCTTACTGCCGTCATGAGTGACTTTAACAGCAAGTATGCTTGTGATTCAATCCAATCCAGACATTAATGATCAAGCGGGAGCTGGCGAGCGACCCGGATCTGCGCACTCAGAACTGGGAGAGATTCCTGCCCAACTTCCGCCATAAGAGTCTCTCCAAACGCAAGCAGCCCAAGAAGAAGACGATCAAGAAGAAGGAGTACACGCCGTTCCCCCCGCCTCAGCCCGAGAGCAAGGTAAAAATATATATAAAAAATATATATATGTAAATAAATTACAATAATAATCAGGTATTTTAAATAAATAAATAAATGAAAAGCTGTTTTTCACAGTTCTTGTTTGCCTAAGTGAAATATTCCTCTGCACAGATTGATAAGCAACTGGCGACCGGCGAGTTCTTCCTGCTGGAGAGTGAGAAGAGGCGCAAGAAGATGACTGAGATTAAGGTGAGGGTTATTACGAGTGTTTGACAGATGCAGGGACTGACTGGAGCTAGTTCACTCGTAACCGCTTGTTCATTTTCTTGGACTGAAGGTGAAACAGGCTGAAGCTTTATCCAAGAGACAAGAGCAGCGGCAGAAGGATTTCATTCCCCCGAAAGAGAAGCCCGTCGTGAAGAAGACCAAACCAGGTACGGTTTGAGACACCGAGACACACGCAAATTTTTATTAGATTGTTATTCATATTTTAAAATAGATATGTTGATTTTAGTAGCTGAGATAAAAAATAAAACGAGCTTTTGCCATTTTTTTTAATATTGCTTTTTAGGGTTTTTAATTTATTTTTATTTCAGTTTTAGGTTTTTTTTATTTATTTACAGTTAGTAATTTTATCTCGGTTTATTGGCAACATTTTTGATTTTTGTTTAGTGTAAGTTTTTTAAGTAAAAAAAAAAATTAGAAGTGTTGCCAATAAACTGAAATAACATTGGAAGTAAACTGGAAATAAAATAAATAAAAACTATATACGGATATACTGTAAATAAATAAACTAACACTGAAATAAAATAAATTAAACCTAAAAAGGTTAAAAAAAAATATATATATATATATATACACACACACACACATACACACACACACAGTATATACCTGTGTATATATATATGGTTAACGATAATAACCCTGGTCCAGGATGGCATCTTATACCGTACAAAAAAATATAATAATAATAAAAATAATAATAAAAGATATACTGGAAATAAATAAACTAACACTGAAATAAAAATAAATTAAACCTAAAAAGGTTAAAAATATATATACATATATATACACACACACACACAGTATATACCTGTGTATATATATATATGGTTAACGATAATAACTCTGGTCCAGGATGGCAATTTTTTTTTTGTATTATATATATATATATATATATATATATATATATATATATATATATACACACACATACACACACACAGTATATACCTGTCTATATATATGGTTAACGATGATAACCCTGGTCCAGGATGGCATCTTATACTGTACAAAAAAATATAATAGTAATAATAATAATAATAATAAAAGTAATCAAGATAAATTATTATTAATAAGAATTAATGATATAAAAAGTTAAATCATCAAAATATATAAAATAAACTAATATGTAGATATAATATGTTATATATGAAGAGTTCAGATGCAAAAGCCTCTAAGTGCCATTTGAAATTTTCTTCTAAAATGATCATTTTTATCAAGCTTGTATATTTAAGTTCAGTAATTTCACTTAAATTGCAATGACGATTACCTATTAATTGTCATTTAAGTGAAATTACTGAACTTAAATATACAAGTTTGATAAAAATGGTCATTTTAGAAGAAAATTTCAAATGGCATTTAGAGGCTTTTGCATCTGAACTCTTCATATATATAATTCCTGGTAATATGACTTTACATTGTGTAAACAATTCAAATGAATTGTTTGAATGAGAACGAATGTGAAATGAATGTGAATGTGAACTCGTGATATAATATTTATTATTCTCTTCTTTATAGCAACCACAGAAAACAAAATTGATATTCAAGCCATTAAAGAAAAAGTGAAGAAAGCAAAAAGTAAAAAGCTTGGAGCTCCTCCTGTAAACCCCGAGACGCCTTCAGCGAAAGACGGCAAGCGGAAGAAACTCAAAAGCTAACTCGCGTCGGTCGATCCGAACTCTGATCCTGGAGACACACACTCACACCGGACGCCTGTTCAGCGCTTGTAATATTGTGTTGTTTGGTGTTATGCTTCGTCAACTTCCTTATAAAACCTTAATATCACAATATTTTGAGTAAGAGACGGGAAAATATGAAACACAAAACTGTAGACCACATGAGTTTGAAACTGTTAAACGCTGCTTCTGTTTGAGGCAGGCGACAGATGCGTGTTGATCGCGTTATAGACTTGAGTTATAATAGTAGTATGTACAGTATGTGCATTCGAAGGCTATTAGATGACCTATAAATCGACATATCTTTTATAACAACTGAATCTGTGATGCTCTCGTGCTGTTCGTCAAGTGCAAAGTACCTCTATGTTCATTTTTCAAGATTCATCTTTTTTTGCTACCCAGAATACTTGGCTTAAATGCTTTTTTTTTTAAATTTCTCTGATATATGGCAATAAATCGAGTGATATTTTTGTCATATATCAGTCTCACTCTTATAAACTGAGGGGAATAGATGGACTAAATTGATTAAAAACACGTCCAGGTCACATTTCAGCCCAAATCAAACCCATTAAATATTACTGTGATCTACTTGAAAGTTCATGAGAAGGAGATTTTGCATTGCGGAAATTAGAATTTGTGGGGTAAATGTGCTTAATTGTTGTGTAAAAAAAAAAATCACTTATGATTTTCTTCTAACTTACTCTTTGCATAAAGTTAGCTTCAGAGAGTTGTTGTCCCTCCCTGTCCCAGTAGAAATGTGGCATTGTCTGAATGTGAACTTTCAGTTTTTGAAGCTTCACTCATATGCAAACAGGATGTGATGGCAATTCAGGCAGTAAACACGGGCAAACATGAGCCACACTTTCTTTAGGCAAGATACATTTATTTGAGAAGCAAAATGACTTGAGAAAATAAGTAATTGGAAATTAGTATCAAAATTGAATCATACTTTGAATTAAGAGTATTTTAATGACCCAACTGACAGATATTTTTTTCTTGTTTTATGCATACTTTTTTTGCAGTTTCTCCGTTGTTAATTTATTGTTAATAATTTTTACAATTTGAAATATTAAAACGTAATATATATATATATATATATATTAGGGCTGTCAAAACGATTAATCGCATCCAAAATAAAAGTTTGTGTTTACATAATATATGTGGGGACACTGTGTATAATTATTTTATATATATATATATATATAAATACACACACATGCTTGTATATATTTAAGAAATATTTTCATGTATATACTGTATATAGATTTATATATATATATATTATATTTATTTATTATTTATATTTATATATATATATATATAAATATAAATGTTTTATATATAAATAATATTATTTTTTCTTAAATACAAATGCATGTGTGTGTATTTATATATATACAAAATAATTATACACAGTGCACCCAAATAAATTATGTTAACACAAACTTTTATTTTGGATGCGATTAATCGCGATTAATCGTTTGTCAGCCCTAATATATATATATATATATATATATATATATATATATATATATTAGGACTGTCAAATGATTAAAGTTTGCGTTTACATAATATATGTGGGTGCACTGTGTATAATTATTTTATATGTATAAAAACACACATGCATATATATTTAAGAAAAAATATTATTTATATATAAAATATTCTTATTTATATACAATATAAATTATATATAAATCTATATACAGCATATACATGAAAATATTTCTTCAAAATATACAAGCATGTGTGTGTATTTATATATATAAAATAATTATACACAGTGCAATGTTTTTGCAAGTTTCACTCGTATGCAAACAGATTATGGCGGCAATTCAGACAGTAAACGCTGGCAAATATGAGCGGGACAGATAAGAGTCTGATTATCACAACCGACAGGCAGAAGGAGCCGCAGGACGACAGCGCAGGGTCCCAGTCAGGAGTCCACCTATAACCTACACAAACACACTTATTAATTAGGGGACTTTAATAGCAGGAGGCTGTTGAAAAGATAAACATAACCGCCCAAAACACTCCATTCGCTCTTACAAATGTCTGAAAGCCGTTGCATTTGCAGTGTTTCTCAACTAGTTCTGCTTCAGAACCAAGATTTTGTTAACAGAAATAACAATTTTTGTTAACATCGGAAATATGATCTACAGTCTAGTTTTAGTGTCTCCAAATATTAGTGGTTTCAGTGCTTTCATTCTCTCAAATGAATGAATTTAATGCATATTTATGTAATCTTGTGTAGTGTTTTTATGGTTTAATGCCACATAATCAGCTCCCGCCATGAAAAGCATTTGTGCAGACAGAGAAACTTGACACTCAGAGATTTATAATCGTGTGTGTGAGGTGAACATGTTGTCTGTATAATCAGAGAGAGAGAGATTGAGGGCTTGTCTTACTCTGCGGTGCATCGCGGGTTGAGTTTCCTGTGAAAGAACGAGAGAGGCATGAAGTAAAGCGGTTGTTGGAAAGGAGGAGTATGTTTATTTCTGACACTTACGACAGAGTTTGTTTTCACACGTCTCCTGGCCACATCCGCTGCACGGTGACCCTGCTTTGTACGGAGCAACACCGGGATAATTCCCCCTGTTGAAAACAAGTTTATTGTGTACGAAAACATGCTTTACTAAAACATAATTCACCACACCTGCAAACGTGGTTTTCATACTTACGCTGTTGCATAGTTGCACACAAATATGATTCCTGGCGTTGTTGAGAAAGACGTTTTAGCTACACCGTTTGGACAGGCCTGCGCGGCACAGCCGACCTTGTACGTGTCTGCCCAAACGATCTTTACGTGCAGAAAACAGGAGATTCAGAGAGAGCTTATTCACTTATGTTTGAACACATGAGTGTTTGGTTAGATCTGAGGTTTACCTGTGTGTAGTGGCCGCACACTTTTGAGCACTCTTTCTGATGGTAATCGTAATCTTTGACCTCGTCCACCCATGACTTAATTGCAGATTTCACTTTAAAATATGTGTATGGCGCTCCAGCCCAGATGTTTTCACCCACAGAAGTGAACGTAGGGTGTACCCTTCCCTTATCCTGTAGGTAAATGTTATGTTTAAAGACACAGAATCTCGCCCAGGCCCGCGCCGTCACCGCCAGCCCTTCATCCCACGTCTGCACACACACACACACACGTGATTAACGTTGTAGGCTTTTGACAGATCCGTAGACCCACATGCAATCTGCACTATACACTCTCAGAAAAAAAGGTACAAAAGCTGTCACTGGGGCTGCACCTTTTCAAAAGGTACACTTTTGTACCCAAAGGCTGCATATTGGTACCTTAGTGGTACATATTAGCACTTTAGTACCTAAATTGGACACATTAGCTCATGAAATTGACAGATCCTGAAATGTACATATTAGCACCCAAAATGTACATATCAACACCTAAAATGTACTTATTAGCTCATGAAATGGACATATTACCACCTAAAAAGGACATATTAGCTCATGAAATTGACATATTAGCACCAAAATGTACATATCAACACCTAAAATGTACTTATTAGCTTATGAAATGGACATATTACCACCTAAAAAGGACATATTAACACTTAAAATGTACATATTAGTACCCAAAATGTACATATTACCACCTAAATTGGACATATTAGCTCATGAAATTGACATATCCTGAAATGGACATATTAGCACTTAAAATATGCATATTAACACTTAAAATGTACATATTAGTACCCAAAATGTACATATTAATACCTAAAATGTACTTATTAGCTCATGAAATGGACATATTACTTCCTAAAATGTACATATTACCACCTAAATTGGACATATTAGCTCATGAAATTGACATATCCTGAAATGTACATATTAGCACCCAAAATGTACATATCAACACCTAAAATGTACTTATTAGCTCATGAAATGGACATATTACCACCTAAAAAGGACATATTAGCTCATGAAATTGACATATTAGCACCAAAATGTACATATCAACACCTAAAATGTACTTATTAGCTCATAAAATGGACATATTACCACCTAAAAAGGACATATTAACACTTAAAATGTACATATTAGTACCCAAAATGTACATATTACCACCTAAATTGGACATATTAGCTCATGAAATTGACATATCCTGAAATGGACATATTAGCACTTAAAATATGCATATTAACACTTAAAATGTACATATTAGCACCCAAAATGTACATATTAATACCTAAAATGTACTTATTAGCTCATGAAATGGACATATTACTTCCTAAAATGTACATATTACCACCTAAATTGGACATATTAGCTCATGAAATTGACATATCCTGAAATGGACATATTAGCACTTAAAATGTACATATTAACACTTAAAATGTACTTATTAGCACCCAAAATGTACGTATTAACACCTAAAATGTACTTATTAGCTCATGAAATGGACAAAATTTACCTTTTGAAAAGGTACAGCCCCAGTGATAACTTTTGTACCTTTTTTTCTGAGAGTATATACACATCTCAAAATGTTTTGCTGGTTTAATGTTGTACTTTAAAGGCTGGGAGAACTTAAACCAACAAATCAACATAGGTTTTTCTTTACCACCAGTAAATGCATGAAACTGAAAATTGCACAAGAAAAAAATGCAGAACAGGTTTTATGAGGAACTGGTTGGATACTGAAAAGCTAAATTGCTAATTCAAAATATTAGTAAATACTGTAATAATACTAAAACAAAATACTGTCTGAAACTAAAAGTGGTCAATAAATGCTATAATAATATTAAAACAAAACTTATGTCTATTGTAGTATGTTTAGCATCTCATATTTAACCTACCATGTAGCGCATGATGCTGGCTGATGGATTGACGTTGGTGCGGGCCGTATTGTGTTCTGTCACACATTCCTTAATAAACTCTGGATCCGTGATATCAAAGAAGGGCTCGCTGGAAACCGCTTTCAGCAGAACGGTGACACAAATCAGAAGGACGTGAATAAAGTCACTCATAACTGAGTTTGACAGATGATGGAGAAGTTTCCTGTTAGTGGTGTGAACATCGCCCTAACTCATTTCTGCTTTTTTTTAAAGAGCAAAACCTCACATCAGTTTCATACCGCACTGCATTGTGGGTTGAACCACTTCCCCCTTCTCACCCTTTGAACCTGGGTTTTCACCAGGTTAACTCGAGTTAATGCAATGCATGAAGAATTTAATATGATTTATGAGTTTTCATCTTCAGATATATATACATTATATAACTGAAGAAGAAAACAGAAAATAATACTGTTTTTCACGATTATGCAAAATTATTTGTGCATAGAATCAAGTATTCCAGATAAACATATGTTAGGGTTAAAGAAATGATGATAGGGTTAAAGGCCCAGAAGCATAAAACCATAATTATAATAAAGATTTACTGAAGATAGTTTGCAGTTTCATCAGCAGAAGTCAGTTTCAAGACTCGCACGGTACACTAAAAAAAAATGATATGTTGGCTAAACTTTAACCTATTGGTTAACCTTTTTATGTCAACAGGTTCCACATAACTGGGTTACGTTAAACAAACATAATTTATGTAACTTCAACATCATGTAATAATTCATTTTAAGCGACCCACAAGTTGATTAAAACACATTTTTGGATACTTAATTGGATACTACTAGCAAAAGTAGTATCCAATTCAACGAGTGTTGCCAACAAGGACGGTGTAGAAAGCCCTCTGGTGGACAAACTATACAACTCCAACACTCATGACATGGTTCAAGCGTGTTTCGTCTGTTTTTAGTTTATTTTTGAAATATTCATTTATCGGCCATTATAACTGCCGATACCGATAGTTTGGAAAATGCCTAATATCGGCCGATAATACTGGCCTGCCGATATATCGGTCTGGCTCTAAAGAGGAGTAGTTCACAAGAAGATTGATCAGGCAAGCTTTTTGGAATGGCATTTAAGACATGCTCAGAATGTTTGCACTCATATTGTTATATTTATACAAGATATTTTTAGTACAAAAGTCTTTAAAAGTTAACAATCTCTATTGTTCCATATACGGATTTTCTGTGGAAAAAAGTTGTGGTTATATAATAAAACAATATTTTCAATAATTCCAATAAAACAAAATCTGCTAGAAAGGAGGATATTTTGATTGGCAGTCTGGAAAGAGTAATATCCCATCTCAGTAGAAAAACAACTCCACCCGATTATCTAAATTAATATCCCTCTGGAAATGCAAAATTCGTTAATTTTTTTTAAGCCATTTGACCTTCAACAATCAACATACCATTTATACAATAGAAGTCAAAGGCTTGTAATCCACCATTTTCATAATCTTGTACCCTCTTTTTATAGTGCACACGTTTCCTCCATATATAATCAAAATATAATTTGATTAATGGTCTTAATAGCTCTATTAGAAATAGAAAGACAAGATGCAGGGTAGATAGACCTAGAGACACTTTCCATTTTAGTTAAATGAATCCTTCCAAATATAGACAAATCCCTTTGCATCCATGCATCAAGCCTGCCTTATTACTTATTAATATTACAAAAAGTTTCAACAAACCCATACATTTTCAAACATTTTAAAATAAATGAATTTTCTAACATATCAACAAAGGTTTTATATAAAAAAAGACAAGAGTAAAAAAAATATTTCTTGATTATATTAACTCTGACAACAGAAATTTGCTCGTTAGATTTTTACTCAGAGTCGACAATGACACCCAGGTTTTTTTACATGAGTGCGAATATTGTCTTTCAGAGGTACTAAATCAGAGGTCAGGCCATCTACCAATTTTCACTCATCAGATTCATTTACATTGTGACTGTGTATCATATGTAATCCACTCCCATACAGATGAATAGCCCATAGAAACTGATTGGTGTGAATGAATATAAAGAATCAGCATTGCTCATGCTGGTGGATTAGCAAGTTGGATCGATCTCTTGTGGGAGAAGGTCTTAACAGGTTTCATGTATAAAGTTTTTATGTACTGGAGAAATCTCATACATTGGCGAGCCACCCAAACCACTTCTTGGCCAAATACAGTAAAACCAAACAGATGTATCCCATTGTGTGAGAGCGAGATCCATCTTGTTTCTCTGGCCGTCTGAAGGAAATGATCCCAGTCTGGCGCTGATCGTGGCAGTTCTGTCTGAAAGTGATTCCAGAACCTGTCAGTGGAAAACAAATGCTGTTAATAGTCATGAATGCCCCTGCTTGTTTTTCTCTGATCTGAAATGTTTTTGGCGTCATGTTAGCAAAGCGGTCGTCAGTGTTGTTGTAGTTAACTTAAACTAAAATGGTAAAACTTTAAAATAAGCTTTCATTTGTTAACATCGCTGAATGCATGAACTAACAAACGAATAAAGCTAACATAAATTAAATTAAAACAGCTTTTGATTTTAAAAAATATAGTAGTAAATATTGATATTAACATGAACTGATTGATAAATGCTATTGTTCATTCTTAATGTTAACTAATGTAGTTCTCATGTTAAGTAAAAAAATCTAGTGTTAACACTAACACATTTTTTTATATAATTTGAAATTAATCTGAAATTAAAATATACATCTCATAAATGAAAATTAGAAAATAAGTTAATTAGCTAAACTAAATGAAGAGTTCAGATGCAAAAGCCTCTAAGTGCCGTTTGAAATTTTCTTCTAAAATGATCATTTTTATCAAGCTTGTATATTTAAGTTCAGTAATTTCCCTTAAATGGCAATGAAGATTATCTATTAATTGAAATTACTGAATTTAAATTTACAAGCTTGATAAAAATGGTCATTTTAGAAGAAAATTTCAAATGGCATTTAGAGGCTTTTGCATCTGAACTCTTCGTATATTGTTAAAAGTCCGTGCCCTGACGTAGACTGCGTTACCCATAATGTATGCGTTCGTTGTAGTTCCTCATGCGCTCATAGCCATTTACTGTATATACTTATTGCTTTGCAAATAACCGCAAATATTATATTTAATACATAGGTTGCCTATTTTTGGCGCTTTGGAGATTTGTGGCATTAATGCAGGATCATTTATAGTGTTAGAGCTCCTACTAGTGGATTTTTGGTTGCACTACGGGTCGTAACTTTATGCAACTATATGTAACCATAGCCTATGTGTCTATTAATACATTTTATTGTATTTTATGTTTCAGATAACCACACACACACACACACATATTGATACCTGTCATCATCTCCATGTACCTGACTCCTCCTCAATAAATACTCAAACTGCACCATTTGCCTATTCCGTCTAAACAGGGAAGACTGAGCAATCCATTATTAGCCGCAGACGCACAAGGTCTCTCTCTCACACACACACACACACACATATATATATAGATTGTTTTTGTTTTGTTTTTGCTTTTATGTTAAAACCTTCATAGACTCTTAGAAGAAAAAGTTCTATTTAGAATCGTCAAAGGTTCCGTCAGGCACTTCATAAATAGAACCTTTCAGGGGTTCCATCATGGGATCATTTTATGGATTTAGTTTTAGTTAATTGATTATATGCAATCATTTAAGACAATCACTCATATGTATTATTGTGATGATTGTATTTTACTTGTGGTGGTAAACATCAGGATCTCGACTCATTCTGTTATTGAAGCCGATGTACAGGTCGTCCCATAGCAGCCCGTTCAAAACCACGTGTCTCATCACGCCCACTCTGTTCTTGATCTAAACACACATTTCATGTATTAGAATCAGTGCATAACTCATCAACACAGCCTGTGGTCGAGGACTTGAGTCAGGTCACCTCCTCGTACGCGTGATCTCTCTCCGGGCGTGCGTCTGGGAAAGAAAGGTCCAGAAAGTCCACCAGATAGTCGTAACCATCATGCCGGGGCTTGAAATCATCATCCGTTTCTATGACCTGATGGGAAACACTCAGTGTTAGAGTTCATCTGTGTTTGTCAGTGTATGTGTGAGAAGATCCACCTAAAAAAAATATTTTTACCCGAATGACCAGATTGTAGCCTTTAAATCCTGCCCAGTTATAATAATACTGGATCCAGCTTTTGTTTTTAAAGATTTCATTTGAAATGGAAGCATTCAGTTCATCCACATACAAGTCAAAGGCCCAACTGTCCTTATAGATCTTCGCAGTGCTGGGCGGTTCAGTGATGGCACTCCTATGGGTGTGATTTTAAAACCAGAAAAGAAAATGAAAAACAGGCAGATATGATTACAGAGGCTCATGCTACATGCATATATGAATATGATCATAACATAATTCTCAAATCAAAATTAAACAGATGCATGCTCAAAAACTATAAACGTAAAAACGTTAAAACACAATATCAGAGACTACAGTCAATATGTTTACAATAAATATTTTACTGATTACACTTAATGTTGAATATGCATTTATAAAATGCATAATTATTTAGTCATGCTTGGTTATTATGATTAGCTAAAACTAAAAGCCTACATCAAATAAAAGAAACATGAAATTACTAATTAAGCCACGGGAATGCTACATGTTAATGCAAAGAACACTAAATGCTAGTGTTAATAAAGCCATGGGAACATTACATGCGAATGCTAATAAAGGCATGGGAAAGTTACATGCTAATGCTATTAAGCCATGATACCCTTTAGATGTGTCATTTAGCGCGAGGGCCAGATCCAGGACAGCACCGGGTAACGGTGTCCAGGTTAAGGTGTTTGGACAGCTCTTCCTGACGGATTCGTTCAGGTCCTCTGCGCTGTTCTTGATATTCGTCTCCTTTATGTACCTGTTAATCATGTTCGAGAGTTAATTCACAATTCACTTTGATGACAGTTATGTACATACTTAAATTTTTTTTTATGTTTTTGAAAGAAGTCTCTATTATAAACATCTTCACTGTTAGTTTTGATCAATTTAAAGCGCCCTTGTTGAATAAAAGTATTAATTACTTTCCAAAAAAAATATATATAGATCATTATATAACAGTATTGTAATAGTAATGTGTTTGAGTCAGACATCACACTACATGCATAATAGCTTGTGAATGTTGTTTCGTGTTGACTGATGTTTTCATTAAAAGTGAAAATGCATTCTTGCATTAGTAACTAACTATCTGGAAGGTTTTGTGACGAGAGATGCGTTAATATCCACCAGTCAGAAGGATGAGCCTCAGTGAAGTATCCAGCAAACGGGCAGTAGATCTTGGGCTGCAGGGATTTCACCAGCTGAGTCTTATAGTTTAGCAGTTTCTTCCTCTCATTCTTGATGAAATCCTTCTTCCAGCTTTCTGTCAAAGTCAGGAAATTAGAACGGAGAGTTGCTTTAATGCACATTTTTGCAGAAATAAACCTGCATGTGTAACACAGACTTTAGATATAGCATTCATTACTATAAATGGGAGAAAGTGCAACGTAAAATATGGCGTAATAAGTGCCGCCTTCTAAATAAAAGAGCCAATAGAGCATCACAGTCCCGCCCACAGCCGGTGCCGGAAGTAAAAATTCAATACAATTTCTCCATTGACATTTGAGATATAAGTCATAAAAACTAGGGCTGTCAAAACGATTAATCGCGATTAATCGCATCCAAAATAAAAGTTTGTGTTTACATAATATATGTGGGTGCACTGTGTATAATTATTTTGTATATATAAATACACACACATGCTTGTATATATTTAAGAAATATTTTCATGTATATAGATTTATATATAATTTATATTAAATGTAAATATAAATATTTTATTGATAAATAATATTTATTTTTCTTAAATATAAATGCATGTGTGTATTTATATAAATACAAAATAATTATACACAGTGCCCCCACATATATTATGTGAACACAAACTTTTATTTTGGATGTGATTATTTTGGACAGCCCTAATAAAAACGTAACCATACATCATAGACTTAAAAGCAGCAACGGCTGTACTACTAAGTGATTGTATATGCTCTTATAAACGTGTCTTGTATAAGTACTTCATTACCCACAATCCTGAACAATCCCACAGTGATGCATCTGATTGGTGGAAGTTGTGTAACTATCTGGTTAAACCCCGTGAAGGTCCGCGTAACTGAAGATCGCGTAATGATGTAGGGCTAGTTCATTGGTCGCACCTCTGAGACGCCCTCGCGCCATTGGATGTGCATTTAAACAGCTCAACCTATGAGCGAGCCAGATGCTCAATGTTTTAGCATGTGGAGCTGCAAATGCGTTTGCTTCAGTAAATCGAGGAAAAGGAGTTTCCCTGCACATTCACGATATAAAATTCACTGGAGGAAAAAGTTCACGTGGCCGTCGTCAGATTTTGAAGTCGCTCAAAAGCCTCTTTCACGGTGGCTTCAGTCGACTTCAGTGAGGCGCGGTGGTTTATGGGAGGAGTAGTTCATTTGCTCGGAAATGAAAATATATACACAGGCTTGTACCCTTGACTTTTTTTTAAATTTTCTCTTCGTTTTTTCACTCGAAATGATATGTTGTATGCTTATGAGTTCAGCCGTCGCTGGTTATCCTCAGACATGCTCTAAAACTCTTTAGATAGGCTATGGATTTTACAAAACGTCAATGGGAGAAATGAATGGGAAATTTACTTCCGGCACCAACGCTCTCTCAGACTGTGGGCGGGACTGTGATGCTGTATTGGTAAAGTCATCGCACCACTCCTGCTATACAAACTGTCAGTGTTTTGAGAAGCATGCTTATGATTGCACATGTGCATTGACTGCAACTCCACTTTAAATATGCAGTTTTTTTGTCATGATTTGAGCGTTTAGAAACAAAATGTTATGAGACAGATGTTGTCAGATTGAATTGGTGATTTCAAATATGAAATGTATTTGTATTTAGGAAAAGTCTCTTTTGTTTCCCCAAAGAGAGATAGGAGCTGTGCTTGCATGACTGAAATAGCATTTCAAAGATGGCCGGTGATCGAAATGAGTCGCCTTAAGGGACTTCGGTGTGTGTAACTCACCAGTGTACTTGCCGCCGTGGAAGGTCATGGGGAAACCGGAGGCGCCGCCAGCGAAGTCGCTCATCATCAGGTCAACACCGTGAGGAAGACGTCCATTGTTTGGTCTGGTGCAGTCCACCGTATTCAGGATCATGTGACCTTGGAAGGTGTGTGTTTTTATTTTTATTTTTTAGAGTTTATCCAATCTATTAGCAATGTTGTGCATTTCTGAGGGGCTTTAGCCGCTTTATTGAGGAGAAAAACTATCCATTGAAGATTATCTGTTTGTAGGCGATTCATCATTTCTATTTACATGAAACAATTTCCACATTATCTTACTGTATTATCGCTCCATTCTTCTTATCGTTAATTTGTCTTCAATCTTATTTTTCCTACATAAGATAATTAGTAACATATAAGCTCTTAGAGTTTCCTCAAACAGAGGAAGAACATATATTATTTATATAGAGCTTTACAGAGGTCTAAAGGTTCAGAAAGTAGCCTACACACCTCTGGTGCTTTATACAATAACGATTGTTTCAAAGCAGCTTTACGGGGAGAAACAGGAACAATCAGTCTGAATGAGTAGCAAAATACCTTTATACTCCACGATCAAGCAGGTGTCCATCTCAGGATGAACTCCGTCCATCAGAATCATAAATCTCAGGTGATCATCGACCTGTCAAATGATTAAAAAGCTGAGATCAAGAAAAGTAGAACAAGTGAAAAAGAGCAAAAGGGAAAAAAGCCGCCGTATCCCTTACATTCTGCCATACACCGAACGGCACCACGTTGATGTTTGTTAACTTCACTCCGCTTTTCTCCAGATACCTGCAACAAAACACAAACAAACTGTTTCTGCAAGTCAGATGGTCTCTGGATCGCTGGATTTATCACGGTTTCCTGAACGGGTTCATTAAAAACTAAGGGCACGCTTTAGGGTCCAATTTTCACTATTAACTAACTATGACCTTAATAAACGCCTAATCACTGCTAACTAATAGTTTGGTAGTTGTTAAGTTTAGGTATTAGGATGTAGAATATCATGCAGAATATAATATGTGCTTTATACATGTCATAATAATGCACATATTATATGACTAATCAACGGAAAGCAGAACGGGTGCGTAAAGTGGGAACAATGGAAACTGAGGGCCTGTTTACGGTTTACACGACACTGTTTTCAACTAAAAACGTGAAACTTTTTATGCGTATTTTGGCCGTTCATTTACACATCAACAATGTTTTGGGTGCCTGAAAACGCAAATTGAAAACGGGTTTCAAAGTGCAAGTTTTTAAAAATGCAAATCTCTGAAAAATGCATATTACGTGTTCAGTCTATAGAGAGCTTAAGTCCCGCCCCTCCGCTTCCGGCTCATGGGACCTTATTTCGGAAAAAATATGAATGGTAGTCAATGGCAAGAGACAACTTATCTTTTTATTTCCGTCTGAACTGTGCCCTTAATTACACATATGATGTTTGTCAATTTAAAAGACGATTCTCAAAGTCAAAAACGTCGCAGTTTGTCATACAACAGAAGAGTAACATTTAGTTTTATGTGAAAATCGCTCAATGAACTACATCTCCCGGGAAGAGAAACAAGATCCGCTGCTCGTGTGTGCGCAGTCTGGTACAAAACACTCAGGTAGGACGGCGTAACGTTACGATTATAACGTAAGACTGTAGAAACAATGACAGACAGCCTCAGTAAAGTTAGCTTCATTCATTGAGAGAAAATGTGCGTCTTTGGGGTTTGTAGTCTTTGTAATTACGTATTTTCACAGTCTTATACCTCAACGGTTTTACATCAAACTGCGACTTTCTTTACATTAAAATGTGTCTTTTAAATTGACAAACATCATATGTGTAATTCAGGGCACAATTCAAACGAGATCAAAATATTTGTTGTCTCTCGCCATTGACTACCATTCAATATTTTTCCGAAGTAAGGTCCCATGGTGGTCGACCGGAAGGGGAGGGACTTAGGCTCTCTATAGTGTTTCATCGGCATATAATGGCATGGCAACAGAATACAGTGTTTTTAGTCGTTTTGCAGATCTGTGTGGATAGGGATCGTCTGTACCTTTCTTTTATTGTCTATGGTCCTTACACGGAAAACTCTAAGGAAAACCTTTTTTAAGCGTATCGTTGTCGTGCAGACGTGGCCTTTTAAGCACACGGAACGGAACTACACTAAACAGACCTACACATTACAATTTTTACATACACAAAATATTATTATTATTATTAGCTGTAGAGTTGAGTCTCACCAGAACACCGGCCGTGAAGTGTCTCCGACATAAATGGGAATATCTGGACGCTTTTTGGAAAGACGTCGCAAAGTTGGGTAGCTGATAAAAAAAGATGCAAAATGTATATATATATATATGTTTGCATGATATAATTTAATATAATGAATATAATTATGCAGACTGATACCTCAGGTGATCTGAATGCATGTGGCTGATGTAAATGAGATCTGCCTGACTGAGTCTGTCCATGGCATCAGATGGAGGTTCGTGAAGGAGCCACCAGCCTCTCGCAAACGCTGGTCCAGTTAGCCACGGGTCAAACATCATCGTCTTGTTCCCCGCTTTCAGCTCCATACACGCGTGCGTGATGTATGTCAGCTGAAACAAACACACACAGAGAGTGTTTATGGATCGGATGTTTTCCATTCCAACAACGTGGTAAAAATGTTAGAATCATGATAAATAAAACTTCACTTTAAATTTAAAATAGCTGTTTTCTATTGTAATATATTATAAAATGTAATTTATTCCTGTGATCAAAGCTGAATTTTCAGTGTCACGCATTATCCTGCAGAAATCACTATCATGATTTGCTGCTCAAGAAACATTTCTGATTATTATCAATTATCAATGTTTAATGTTATCAACGTTTGTGAAAATGACACAAAATAAAACATTGCGCTTTTCTAATCGTGTAAAGTGGATAACGATAATATATGGTGGAATACCACGGTCGACTTCGACTCGGCGCAGTAATATCATCACTCGTGAAAAGTCCTCTCCCCCACTGATCTATATAGAATGACGATAATATCATACCACCAATAACACTTGGAATATGAAAAGACGGTGGAGAAACCCTTTCAAGGCCAAACGCACAGATCCATTATACTGATATACACCTGGTTTACACCCAAATATTTACTTTCATTACAGACATAACCGTCTGTGTTTGCACGAATACTCCCATGATGAACATTTTGACATAATTGCATGTGTATTTGCGTCAGTCAGCGCGTTAGAATTGAGTTCTTTTATTTTTTTGCAAGCAGGGGCGTAGCCTAGGCTATAGCACCAAAATTACAAACCATCTTGCTGGTCCCCCATACCAAATACCATGATACCAAATGGGTAGGGTATTGCATTTTTATCATAAAAACAGTTAAAATTGAAACAAAATAAGCCACACTCTGATTCATATAAATTTTGTTTTATTGTCAAAGGTACTACTTACTGAGATGACAAAAGCTCTAGTATGTCCAATCCTGGACTGAATCAAATATACAGTAAAGCAGTTCTGAACAATAACCATACCAAATGAGAAAAACTTTGGTCGGAACATTAATAAACACAAACTAAATAATGTCAGTTTTTACTAAATGCCCATTGACAGGTCTTTGCATGCGCAACTTTGCTGATCAGGGGCTAAGACTAGTCTTACAAGTTCATCCAATATTTATGTCTTTCTGCAACTGGCCCCAGGTCTTTAAAATCCAGTTTTTTGGCCAACTGACTTTCAACAGAGAGTATGGCAAGAATGTTCAGTCTATGGGACATTGTTGAGATTCTAAATATTTCTTTAGAAGTTTAAATTTACTGAAAGCACGTTCCCCTCCAGCAACAGTCACTGGGAGTGTACAAAATATCCTCAAGCAAAATGCAAACTCCTTCAAAAAGGCTGTCTTAAACTTTACCCAGCCACTGAAAAAAATGATTTTTGCTGCTTGTTCAAATTGCTTGATTAAAATTAGCTTAAGCAACATAATTGCTTTACATTTTGTCCAAACTTAATTTGATTGTGTCCAATCTGCTTAAATATTATATGTACAATTTAAGTTTACTTAATCCGTTTGTGTTGGATTACATGATTGATTTGTGTTGCATTAACTGAAACTCGGCGGTGCGTGTTAATTCCCAGCATGCTTTGCATATGTCTGAATTACGAGAGAATAAATGTTGAAACGAAGTGTTATTTCATATGTTTTTGAGAAAATAAGAAAAAGTTAGTGTTTAATTGTGTTTAATGTTCAATTACATTGAATTATTAGAACCATTTAAATAACAGTTGGTTACCATTGTGGAGAAGAGTGGATCATTTGGTTAGGCTGTGGACCGATTCAACTATACTTATAGCATTTGCTTTTTGCTGATGGTGTATGTATACCTTAGCATTCAGTATGCTAACAAGTACTATAACTAACTTTAGGTTAAAGACTAGAAATTAAGTTGTGAGACACTAAAATGTATTAAATCGAAATTGGATAAATGAATATATGAATTTGAATACCTGAAACAGCCAATCAGGGAGCTTTTTAAAATCACTTTGAGGCTACTTAATCGGATAACTTAAAATGACTTAATTCCATGATGTTGAAGATACATGATTATAAATTATGTTTGTGTAACTTAATTGGTTCATGTGGGACCGATGTACACTATCAAATCATGTAAATCCAACACACTTTTTTTTCAGTGTACTTTTATTTACCGTGATCTCTCCGGCGTGTAGCTCTTGTGCTTCTCTCGGCTCTGCGGTCCAGGGGTCTGGAGGATTCAACTCAACCAGCTCTAAACTACCGTCAGTTTCTGACAGCACTGCCTCTACACACACACACACACACACAGACACACAGACAAATACTGATAAGACGATAACAGTTCCAACATGAAACATGAAAGCAATTTGACTAACGTTCAGCAATTTGACTCAGCAACACCCATCAGTATTAAGTTTTTAAAAATTATTAGCGGGAATTGAAATGACATCAAATGTTTATAAACTCTTAGAAATAAAGGCTCCAAAATGGGGTTTTCACAGCGATGTCATTATAGAACCAATCAGTGAACAGTTCTAAAAAGAACATTTTATTTTTAAAAATCTAAAAGACTTTTTCCACTATAAGAACCTTTTGTGGAATGGAAAGAGTCCATAAATAACAATGATTTTACCGAGTTCATCTTGCATGAAGCTATCTGGAGGGTTGACGTACTCCATGGTGGCCACGTTAAGTTTCCAGTAGTGTTTAGTACAGCGTACTGTCCTGTTACACAAACACACAAGCACAGTCTAATGAATCCTGTAATATCTTCCTGTAAGTCTTCCTGCACTTTGTGTCAGTGTTGGTTGCAGAAGAGATGAAACAGGATAAGTGCAGCAGTCTTCATTTAGAAAGCAACTCAAGTCTTCACAAAACAGAATCGCAGGAACAGAACAACCAACTTAACATGAAGTGAAGGAAACGCAGGGTTTAAAGACAGAACACAAGAGAGGGCCAATTACACACCTGAACAGTAACAGAAAGAAATGGATAGAATGATCTAGAACTGTGTGTGACTGTTACAGTGATAAGATGATGCACCCAGTGATGCACCCTTGTTAAAGTTTAAGGCCTTGTCTTTTTGGATATATATATATTTTTTTTCCCACAAAAATGCATACAACCCACATATTTTAAATGTATTATTTGCTTTTAATTAAATCAAGATTGGATTTTTGGTAATTAAACCTAAAATAATTTAAAATGAATGTGCTATATTTTAGATTTGTTTTTGTTTTTTATTTGAACTAACATTAACTTTATTCTCAGCTGAATTATAAATAATTTATTTCTATAAAATAGAAACACATTTGATTTTTCCGCCCACGGCGCAAATTACAAGACGAAAATTAGAAATTCAGTTAGATTTCATTTATTCAAATGTTTTTTTCTGAAGTCACAATTTAGCACAAGTAAAACTGAAAGAAATGGAGAAAAAGGCAACTATCCATTGATAATGTAACTGGAAAAACAAGAAAAATGAATGTCTGGTTTCCGTTTTTCTTTTTTGCATTTGCATTGGTCTGAAAATTGAATTCTTGGTCGTTACACGGACCGGAAAAATCTTAAATTTCTGTGCAAACTTTGCCCACCGATAAAATAATTGCTGTCTGTGATTGGGCTGTGGCAATAGCCTAATTAAAAATAATAATAATAAAAAAATAGTTAGGCTACAGCCGAAAGAAAATTAATGTCAGTTCCAGTAACGAAAGAAACGTCCTTGCACCTGCTTTCCCCCAGGCAATTCCTTTTTTTGTGTTCATCTTATTATTGTTTCTGTTTTTAAATGAGTTTAGGTTCACTCACCTGCCATCCATGTCCTCTATATCTTTAATGAAGAGTCCACCCTGGTGTTTGCACTGGTTTCTACACGCTCGTAGTTTGTCTTTGACTTTGTAAATGATGTAACATTTGCCATCCTGTGGGTTTTTCTTGAAGTTAATTCCCTCTTTCAATGCCTGGACATCCTCAGGCTGCAGGCGCAGGACTGTTTTCGAGACCTGGGATGTCATGCTCCAGCTAGAGATGAGCGGATCGTCTGTTCAATGGCAGATCTTTTTATAGTAAGGTCGTAATATAAGAAATATTACAAGTTAGATTCAGTTTCAAGCTCAGCAGAAGATTGTTGATGTATTGTTTGTTGATAAAATTTCTCTAAAAGAGTGATTCATTTGTGAATGAGGCATCGCTCCAACGCGCTTGGAAACGCGATTTCATTTCATACAAGCAATGCATTTTCCAAATGTTACGCAGAGTAGGCTACAAAAGTCTTACATAACCAGTTTTTGGACATACGTAGCCTATAAGCAACCGTTGTTCACTGAGTATAAAATAAACACCCGCCAAACAGTAGTTTAATCCCGCCTGCAGAAATAAACACATTTTGTAGAACAGATGCGAACATGTGATCGTGGTGAGTTCAGACGTCATAATGTATTAAAATTAGAATATAACCAGATTTTAAGCAAAATAATTTACAGAAATTATGAGCATTGGATAAAGCCGGGTTCAAAATTATTGTTTGATTTTGTTGACATTAGATACTTTTACAGAGCTGATTTTAATTATCTCCTTTATCACCGCATAAAAATACTGTAAACATTCAGAAAAAAAAATGTTTTACCAATTATATTTTTACCATATTTTAAGGAATAAACCGTATGCGGTAAATAATACAAATCCCTTTGTAAAACCCTTCCGAATATGGAATAAAACTGCGTTTTCAGATTTCTGACTTAAATCTAGCAGTTTTCAAATTGAGATGCAAATACATTAAGTTTGATAAAATACAAACAAATACATTAAGTTTGATAAAAACTTGAAATTGTACTTTAGGTGATTTCTTTCCACTAGTCTGAAAGAAGAAATGTTACAAAAGCAAAAACTCAAAACTGACCAGTGCATGAATTAAACAAACGTTTTGCCTGTAATTTCTTGCCTAAAGTTGACAAGTGGCTATACTCTGAAATTATTAAAAATCTTTTATTTGTTATAATTTGTACAGTTTTTTGTTTATAGGATACACAGTTATGATGGAACATTACCTTTGCTGTGTCTTGAATTCTGCTGTAGGCCTAAATGTGAGTTTAGGCAGCGGCTTTTATCAGTTCAGAGAGATTGTGCTGAAGCCCAAATATTAACCGGGGCGTTTTCTTCTAGTATATGCAAAACAAACGTCGAGCCTGAACATCAATAAGTCCGAAAAGACAATTATGACATTTCTTGTCACTGCTCTGACAGGAGAATTTGCTCATTGAGTTGAGTTGAATTCTTGCATTGTCTTTTGATCAAATGTCATGACGCAAGAACTAATGAGGTTTGATTTTGTGATTTTGTGATATGTTTGCACTGGGATGTTGGTGAGAAAATGACAAGTAGCCTATCATCTTTGGTAACCTATCATTTAATCCTTTAATCCCTTAAATAATTTAAATTATTTTTTACGACCCCGATGAATTTAAGGCTCCTGGGGAGTTAACTTCACACCTGAACCAGCTAATCAAGTTGTTCAGGATCATTACCCGCCCCCTCAGCCCCCCCGCCCCCCAAAGCGTTGTCTGGTTTCACTTGATTCAGTCGAACCCGCGTTTTGTGTGCATGTCATTGCAAACATGCACGCGCATGATAGAAAACAACATTGGTCAATATATTGTGTTCTTTATTTATTCGGTGCTATTATGCGCAACTGAGTGAACAACACAGGTTCTCTCTCTCTCTCTCTCTCTCTCTCTCTCTCTCTCTCTCTCTCTTCTCTCTCTTCTCTCTCTCTCTCTCTCTCTCTCTCTCTCTCTCTCTCTCTCTCTCTGTGTGTGTGTAATGCATAAGGTGGTTTTCCGCTGCTTGCAAACAAACTCTTTTGAGGAGACAGTGGATTTCCAAATTTGTTGTCCTGATTCACACGCTATGCACGAACACACTGCAGGCTCACTCTCGCTCATATCCAAGGAAAAGCATAAACTCAGGCTACTTCTATTATATATGTAACTAAATACATCATTAAATAAGCTAAAATGTATGCGCAGCTGACATTTATTCCAAGGGCGCAGACGACCCCTCGGGTGACCAGGGCGGATCCGCCTGTCATCATACCAAAACCCTCCTCAGGAGGACAGATACTGTTCAAATTGCTTCTAGAGAAATACCAGTGGTGGTAAGTAATGAAGTAAAAATACTTTGCTATGAAGGGGGTGGATTGGAATCCAATGCTGCTTCAATGTAATGATGGGAAGAGGCGGAACAGTGTGTAAAAGTAAAGATACCCCTAAATAAACTTCACTCAAGTATAGTAAAAGTACTACCGCCAGATGTTAAGTAAAGTTCTGAAGTAGGCCTACTTGTTTTCAAAAGTACTTGAGTATCAAGAGTACATTTTCTGAATATTGTATATTACTTCTGAAAATAGACTTTTTCGGTCAAAAAAGCAAATCCAGTCTTGTTTACAAAACAATCCTCAGTGAAATGAAGCGATGGTTTTACCCTCATCCTCACCCTCTTCTGCAGGGGTGGTGTTTTATATTGTTTTAAAATATTTTATTTTATTTATTTGAAAAGCGAGTTGTTTGCTGGGGCTGGATTTTTTTTTTTTTTTTTTTTTTTACAGTCTGGCATGGCATACCTGTCAAGTATCCTGTTTTGGCCGGGAAAGTCCCGTATTTTACCCTTCTTTCCCGCCGTCCTCCGTATTATCCCGTAAATCCCCCGTATTTTACCCTGCGTTATTAAAATAATAATACCCTGGGCAAAGTAAAAAAGTCACTAGCCCTGCGATAACTACTGTAGAGGCATTAATTTGTAGCGACCATTAATTCGTATTAATTTGTAAAACACCCAATCTGGCAACACCAGCCACCAGTGCCGCAAAACCGCCAACGCCGCATGCCTCATCAAAACGCATCGAGGAGGCGTCGTATGATCATTTAAACGAGTTTTAAGTCAAGGTCGGTGAGGATGGGAAAAATCTTACATTTCTGTGGAAACTTTTCCCTCCGATAAATTAAAATAATTGCTGTCTCAATAATTAAAAAAAATTTGCTCGCAGCATGATTATGGAAAAAAAAATGGAATTATGGAAAAAAAGAACTGTGAACTAGTAAATTTTTTTGGCACTGTGAACTTATTTTGATGTGAACTTCAAAATTGTGATGAACTATTAACTGAACTAGTTAATTTAAAATTTTGTGAATTGAACTTTGAACTAGTTCATGTAGAAAGCAAGCTCATTAAGCAAGCTCATAACACGATTAGCACTTTTCTAGGTGTTGTCTTGCATATTTTTTTAATTTTATTTTTTAATAACATATGTATTTTATATCTACACCTCCTGCTCATTTCCAGTTAGCGTATCAGTGTTGTCTTTAGGGGAAATTAATAAGTAAGAAAATTCCTCGGGTGAGAGGTTGGATGATAGCGTTTCAATCTTTCAGCAGATGTGGGTATAATAACGACACGAGTCATTTTAAGAGTATATTTAAATGTGTGTACTTTTACTTTAACTCTCTAGCAGCCTCTCGTTATTTTATTTAAATGCAATAGGCTATATGTTAAGAAATGAGTTAATTCAATGCGCGCGCTGTCTCTTTTGGAGCGCGCGCCTTTCACAAATGAATCACTCTTTAGAGTCGATTCTGTTCAAAGACTTGATCAAACTGTGTAAATTGGTTCGCGAATCAGTTTGAATGATTTATTCAGTTCCCTGCACGCACTGAATCGTCTAACGGGAATTAAAGCATTGAATAAAGTGCAGGACATACAGTCAGTTGAAAGCAAATCTGCATCGTATATTGTTTGCTAGTTGATCTCTTTATTAGTTGGACGTCTGCATCATTCATGTGAACGATTCCACGGGTAGGACATACAATCGGTTTCATTTCATACTGGCAATATACAAATAGATATAACTTAATTTATACATGAATAAGATAAGCTACCGTTGTTCACTGAGTATATAAAATAAACACCCGCCAACCAGCAGTTTTTAAACGCGACTCCAGAAATACATTTGATTTCATTTTTGAGAACGGATGCGATCACTTTGTGAGTTCAAGGGGTCATGAGCACGAGGTGAGTGAGAGTGAGCACGTGTGAACCGTTTTCTCCCTCGGGTCACGGGTGTCAGTGCATGCCTCTGTGCATTGGAACGCAATACTCGGCAGGTTCTCATTTTGACATTGTCTAATAATTAATATTGTCTATGATAACTTTTACTTGACTAGGCTAAATATTTTATAGCCTACTTTTACTTTAGTATAGGCCTACAGTTTTAAAAACTGGCATCACAATCATTTATTAGGCCTACCTAATTTTATCAAGTTTAGTGACAGCATGGTGCAATCAGTGATGTAGTGGTGCCTGGAGAAGTGGGTATACTCTTAATTTTACCCCCAATATTTTTTTAAGCGTCTAAGCAAAGGATGAACGCTCTGTGTCATAAACAGTGACATGTAAGACTACTAGTTTTGCATTAGTATTCAATATGCAATACTATAGAATACAATAGAACACATAGAATCAGTAGTATTCTTGCATATCAGGGCTGCACATGGTTATGTGCCAGGTCCCATAAATGATATAGTTAGGGGGGTTCGGGGGCATGTTTTTTTGGACTAATCTGTTAATTTAATTAATGGTTCAATTGCTCACTCAAAAAGACAGTCACTTGTCGCCACCCTCTGGCTTAATGATGCAAGTGGCGCAAACACAGACAAGCGGAGTTATACAAACAGTGAAAAGTCAAACACATTCGAAAAAAAACGTTATACAAATATATTTATACAATAATAATGGCAATATATTTAACAGGGTACTTGTTTTGTTAAATTTAGCTTAAAATTTACAGTGAATACTCCCATTAAACATTACGACTTTAACAGTATAGTTGGTGGTGCCCTCTAGCGTTAGAATTTGGTAGCAGCTATGAGAAAGGTTACCGGTTTCATGATCAAAGCGCAAAAACGGATCTGATAGCTATGTAGTTACAATGTCCAACAATCAATGTTGATACTTACATACAAAGGTAACGGAGAAAAACAATCATGTTATGATTTTAACATAAAAAAATACTAACAGAGTAAAGCTGTAATGTCACGCCAGTCCTGTAGAGGTCAGTGATGGCGCTCTCGTCACACAAAAACAGAAGAAGACATTATTTTGGTGAACACAACATTGATCAGCATTCGTTCCCATACAGAGATGGTGTTGTCGTCTTCGCAGCAGCTCGTGATGGCGTTCACCGCAGTGCTGCTGGTGTTCGTGTTGTTTCCTCGCATGTTTAGCGGCAGCGCCAGAGACGCGCAGTCCTTCGACCCGCGGATCAGCAGGAGAGGTGCGGGCGCGAGCACGAGCACACCTGTGTTTGTTTACTCTCTTTATTGTGGCCTTTTGACGGTCTTTGCTGATTTGCTGCACATTTTACGACGTCTCTGGTTTGTGAAGTTTGTATTAACACCTTTAGTTTGCTTCAGAAAATGTTTCTTGTTATCGTATCTATATTTACAGTCGATATATCATTTTCATGTTCACAATTATTTTAGTAAAAGTGCAGAGGAAGCGGTCATTTGCATTTGTCCATATTTGCATTCATACATGCTAAAGTTGTATCTACCGGTAAATATGTTAAAAATCTTTACCATAAAATAGATTTGATTCACTTATTTTATTCTTTAGATATTTGCATTTTGTCTCGTATACCCAGCAAACAAATCACAATGATTATTATATTAAAATATTTTTTTAGTAAAAAGTGCAGAGCAAGCTGTCATTTGCGCTTATCCATATTTGCTTTTATCCATATCTGGTTTTGTTGATATTTTACATATTCATATGTGAATTTAGGATGCATCCTGTCCTTTAAAATCCTAAACACGTTTGACTAACTTTTTTTTTATTTTTACATATGTATGTTGTTTCAGTTCTTAAATATCCCGATGTTTAATGTCATTCTCATCTTCAAAATTAGTTAAGTAAAAGTGCAGAGGAAGATGTCATTTGCATTTATCTATATTTACATTCAAACGTGCTAAACATATACCTAAATGTTAGATATTGTTGGTAGATATTCTGTTCTTTAAAACCATAAATACATTTGAGTGACTTTTATTTTATGTTTAGATATGTATGTTGTTCCAGTTCTTAATTATCCCAATGTTTAATGTCATTTTCATGTTCAAAATTATTTTAGTAAAAGTGCAGAGCAAGCTGTCATTTGCATTTATCTATATTTACATTCAAACGTACTAGACTTGTATCTAAATGTTAGATGTTTTGTTCTTTAAAACTATAAATAGATTTGAGTGACTTTTATTTAATATTTTTTCCCAGTTTTCAATTCCTAATGTTTAATATCATTATTTTCATTCTTTAGTAAAAGTGTGATTTGCTTTTATGCGTATTTGCTTTTAAAGATGCTAAACTTAAATGTAAATGTTACATGTTTGCATACATTCTGTAAACATAACTAACATTTGAGTAACTTTTATTTTATTTTTAGATATATGTACGTTGTTCCAGTTCTTAATTATCCCAATGTTTAATGTCATTTTCATGTTCAAAATTATTTTAGTAAAAGTGCAGAGCAAGCTGTCATTTGCATTTATCTATATTTACATTCAAACGTACTAGACTTGTATCTAAATGTTAGATGTTTTGTTCTTTAAAACTATAAATAGATTTGAGTGACTTTTATTTAATATTTTTTCCCAGTTTTCAATTCCTAATGTTTAATATCATTATTTTCATTCTTTAGTAAAAGTGTGATTTGCTTTTATGCGTATTTGCTTTTAAAGATGCTAAACTTAAATGTAAATGTTACATGTTTGCATACATTCTGTAAACATAACTAACATTTGAGTAACTTTTATTTTATTTTTAGATATATGTACGTTGTTCCAGTTCTTAAATATCCCAATGTTTAATGTCATTTTCATGTTCAAAATTATTTTAGTAAAAGTGCGGAGCAAGCTGTCATTTGCATTTATCTGTATTTACATTCAAACGTACTAGACTTATTTCTAAATGTTAGATTTTTTGTTCTTTAAAATTATAAATACATTTGAGTGACTATTATTTAATATATTTTCCTAATTTTCAATTCCTAATGTTTAATATCATTTTAATTTTTTAGTGAAGGTGTTATTTGATTTTATGCATATTTGCTTTTAAAGATGATAATCTTAAATGTAAATATTACATGTTTGCATACATTCTGTAAACATAACTAACATTTGGGAAACTTTTGTTTTATTTTTTTAAATCTTATATATTTTGTGTTGTGCACCAAGCAATCAAACCCCAGTGTTTCATATCATTTTAATGTTCCCAATAGTTTTTGCATTGTCTGTCTGGAGAATCTGTTGTATATTTTGGGGATTGTGTGTGGTTCTGCAGGTCCTGGTTCTGGTGTGGGTCCTGGTAGTGTGAAAAGTCAGCAGCAGTTCCACAAGAATGCAGCGCCTCAGATGTCCCACAATGTGGAGAACATGCATCAGATGAAGAAACTCATGGAGCAGGAGATGAAAAGCGACAAATACAAATCCAACAGCAACACGAAGGGCTACGTCTTCACTCTCATGCCCATCTACGCCATCGGAGTCGGGCTCTTTGCCGCTTATAAGTTTCTAAAGGTGGTGACTTTTGTTGTTATGCATAACACAGCAATTTTTCTTCTGCATTCACGAAATGTCAAGGAAATTATGGCACAATGCATAAAAAAATGAATGGATTTGTGTTTTTGTGTTTGCAGATAAAGTCTGCAAGTGACTCTGAAGCTCAAAAAGCCAAAACAACTCGAGGAGTGAAGAAATCAGAGGAGACCGGTTTGTGTGAATGAATGAAAATGCTGCAATTTGCATTTGTAATATCTCACCGTATATTTAATATACTCAGAAAGTGCATTGTTTGCCATTGTTTCCAGAGAACCAGCTGAATGAGCTGGAGCAGAGGTTAGCTCAGACCGAGAAGATGCTCAACTCCATACTGACCCAGCTGGACCCGCTTACAAACTGGTGAGAGCTACTTATCGTGACAGTAAATATGATCACACTAATTCAGAGAGCAGTCATGTATAGGTTAGTCTTTTCAACCACAATAATTCAAATTGTCACAGAAGTACTGGGACGAAAGTTTATAGTTCTGATATAAACACTGTCTACAGAAGTAAATCACCTTTTGAAAGTAACTTGTAACACTTTAAAGGGTTAGTTCACCCAAAAATGAAAATTCTGTCAGTATTTACTGACCCTCATGTTGTTCCAAACCTCTATGTGTTTATTTGTTCTGCTGAACACAAAGGAAGTTATTTGGAAGAATGTTTTAACCAAACAGATCTCATTCCCCATTGACTACCATAGTATGTATATTTTATATTTTTCTATGGAAGTCAATGGGGAATGAGATCTGATTGATAAAAACATTCTTCCAAATATCTTCCTTTGTTTCAGCAGAACAAATAGAGTAAATACTGACAGAATTTTCATTTTTTGGTGAACTAACTCTTTAAAGTGTTACAAGTTACTTTCAAAAGGTAATTTACTTCTAAGTGATTCGTTCATTCAAGAGATTCGTTCAAAAACATCTGATTCATCCGGTAGTGAAATAAGTCTATGAGTGTGTCATTGAATCATTAATTCAAAAATATTTTTAAATACTATTTTTCATTTAAAAATATGTTTAAAGGTGCATTGCACAAGTCGTAGTAGAAAACTTCAGTTTTTGTTCCCATCTAGCTCCATGTTGAACTGTTTTATGTGCTTACTGTATCCACTTATGATTGTTTTATTATGGAAACACTTTCATGAACAATATAAGTTATTACTTTGTATCCCGTTTGAGCCCTAGAGCAGACCGGAGATCTCTCCATTTGTTGAAAGCTTCCCTACGTCGACTCACGTCTTATTCTCGTTTCGTTCGTTTGTTTATTTATTTATATAGCACCTTACAGACTGCTACCGCAGTTCCAAAGTGCTGTACATCCTCATAAAAAAGTCATACTAACATGAAAACAAAATAAAAATAAAAGAAACACAAAAATATCCACGTAGTAAGTACTAAAATGCCAAAGAATTCTGACGCGTGGCACTAGACACAAGTTTTATTTTCTTTGTCTTACGTGGAGTTTGCGTTGGGGTTTGGAATGAACCAGAAGCCGGTCTCTCTGAATCCATCTTCTAATTTTGTGGAAAGTTGACTAAAGTTGTGTCGCTCGAGTTGTCTTCGCTGATACGGAGAATGGCGGCGAATACACAAACCCGCCAGGCGAGCGTGAACGCGCATGACGTCACACCCAGTCTCAAACTCCGTCCCGAATCCCTCTTATTTATTTCACTGTACAGGATTATAGAGGCGATCGCAGTGATCAGAGTAGGGCTCAATCAGCCCATCAGGCAATTGTCGGGTTAGAAAAACAGGTATTTTTAACATGAAACATGTGCAGTGCACCTTTAAATAGACTGCAGCAATGAACATTTTGTAAGCACCTCCAGTAAATGACATGTTATTTTGTTTGGAAGAGTCATGATCTCTAACTTAAACAGAAAAAATTGTTATTCTCATTGTCTCCAGAATCGTGCAGCTCTACGTTTAAACCCCTTCGTTTTAAATAAATGTGAGATATTGAGTCCTAGGAAAGAGTGCACTTGGTTAAACCACATTCACAGACTTTTGTTGGTGGTAATGCAAAAACAAACAGAGCGGGTTTGCGGCTTGCAAATGGAAACATGCTTGCACGCTCATAGCGACCGGTTGGTTGTTGGGCTTCTTCCGTGTGGGCTTGTTTTTCCACCTGCTGTTTATTCGTTCTGTCGTGCTGCAGTGTGAAGTCTGTTGCCATGGAGCAGAAGAACGAGATCATGTCGCAGCTGCAGTGCATTCGCCAGCTAATGAAGAAGAGAGGCATGGAGTTTCCAAACATCAGGATAGAAGGTAAACACATCTGCTCCCGTGTACAAACCCGCACAATTAACACACACAGGTTAACGTCAGCATGTTAAATGTCAGAAAATCCCCCAAAAAGTTATTTTGGGTCGGTACCGTTGCTTTAGAGCTTTAAAATATTTGGGTCAAATTGACCCGCAACTTTTAAGGAATGTTTTCATTATTTCCCACTCAGTCTCAATAACATAATGCAACTCATTACAAAATTACACTTTTGAGTACAAAGCAGTAGGCTAATGTTTTGTTTTATTTAAATCAGATACTCAAATTCTGCAATATATGTATCTATTATTTATAGGTTTGTATCTTTATTTAATTAGTTTATTTATTTATTTAGTTAGTTATTTGACAGGGACAATGTACATTAAAATCGCTGTTTGGGGTCATTTTGACCCCGCTGGACTTTTCCTTGAAAATTTAAAAATGTTCCCTTCATCTCAGGGACATGAAACTCAGTGACTTTTCCTACATAATCTATCTTAACATGCACAAAAAAACTGGGCTTGATTTGGTTGTTCTAAAGGTGTGTAAAAAAATTTTACCATTTAAGCTGTTTGGGGTCAAAATGACCCCACATTGAAAATGAATGGGAAAATGAAAAAAATGCTTTTTTCCATTTTGATTGTCAAAAAAATAAAAGTAAATCCATTATAAATCTGAAATGTTCCACATATAAACCAAGGTCTGGTCCTAGAGCACAAATAGAAAGTAGAACAAACTTTCTATCTCATACACACACACAAACACACACACACAAACACACACATGCCATGACTGCAACAGAGAGCATTTTTACAGAAATTGGCAAATAAAACAAACAAAACTGGCATAAATCTAAAATATTTTTTTTAAATTCAAGGGCTGGTCCTAGAGCATAAACACAAAGTGGAATGAGCTTTCTATCTCACACACACACACAGCCACACACACACAAACACACACATGTATGCATCCTGTTCATTACAGTTTATTAGTGCTGTTGTTTTGTATTATATTGGTTTATGTACTTGATTTATTAAATTTATTTCGTTCTAAAATGTCTTGTTCTAAAAAAAAATAATAATTGTTGATAAATAATTTTCTAAAATGAAGTGTGTGTATACAGTCATGTCATAGTGCTGATTTGTAGTATTTATGCAAATGTATGTATAATTTGCATAAACAAATAATTCAAAATGTATCAGACAACAACAACAAACTCTAATTTTAACAAACATATTTTGTGCAATTCACAAAATATGTATATCATATATATCAAGTTGTGATGAGAATTTGAAGCATCAAGAAAAATGAAGTGAAAATGAATGAGTCTCTATTGGCCCCTATTGGAAAGATGTGGTCATTGCACTTTAATTCCTTAACTATAAGAAAAACTGTTTTTCGACTAACCACCAGATGGTAGTATTCTATCCCAAACACATAGAGCAATGTCCAAAAACTGTTTAGATTTAATTATCATCATAATTTAAGTGTTTTTTTCTTTAAAAAAACATTTTTCATGTGTCAATTTATGGCCTAGTTATGTAATTGTGCAGTAAATAGGTAGAAAACTTAAAAAATTCCAAAAAAACACAGCATAAATGATTAGTTGAGAAGTGAATTTAAAAAATGATATATAGTTTTCCATATAAAAATGTTTATTTCCTTATGCAATCACTCTTTAAAAGTCTGGGGTCAAAATGACCCCAAACCCCTTAAGTGTTGTCCTTTTTAAACAGCGATTAAGGGTTAATTGACATTACTGTAAAGGCACCAGAATTAGCCAAAAGGCTATTTTTCATCTGTTGTCCCTGGACAGATCTTAAAATTGTCTACCTAAAATGAACAAAAATAACAGACTACAATGAACAATACAAATATAAAAAGCCGTGAAACAGATATAATTCTTCAGTCCTAATAAATACAGTGTACACACTTGCTATAATAGACATTGTTAAAATTGATACCAATTTATAAAAATTATATTACACATTGACACACCATAGACACGGGTCGCAGTACCGTTGGATTAAGTGACGATAGTATATATATTTTTTGCATTACAGCACTGGGAATGGGATTTTATTAATGTTTTGTTTTATTTAAGTAGTTTATTTAAATCAGATACTCAAATTCTGCAATATATGTATCTATTATTTTTAGGTTTATATCTTTATTTAATTACTATAATTGTTTTTGCATTACAGCACTGGGAATGGGATTTTATTAATCTGTATTTATATCATATTTATAAATCAAATTGTTCTGGCATTTTGCTCCATTAAAAAAAAAAAATCTTAATTGGATGCATGTGTAAATCTTTTACATATAGGTTTACAGTCATGTCCGTGAGTACGTGCTGCTAGTGTATCTCAATGTATAGTGCAAATGCAAATTCTAGTTATGCATAACTAATGCAGACGACCACAATCAATGAAGCAGCTCTTTGAAAATAATATATATCATAAGCAAATTATTGGGATAAACAAAGAAGCACTGAATAGGCCAACATCACGCATGTCATGCTGCCATTCCTGTCAGTCGAGTTGAGCGGTGTGTTAATAAATCATGCTGAATATGGGATTATGTGCATGTTTCAAGTTTAATTCATTTATAAAGCACATTTAAATACAGCCACGAGTGCTGTACAACACATCTAAAATTTAAATACACACATTTAAGATAATATACACAAATGTAATATGATATACACCCATTCAAGAGCAATGTGTAAAACACACTCACACACACACACAAAAGGAGAAAAAGAGCTTTATGTAATGCCATGATGACATCCACACATATCAAAGTGTGGTTTTGGGGCTGCTGGTCCTGCTTCTGATTGGTTGTGCCGTTGAGTAATGCAAATTTCTTGGTTATTTCTTTCAGAGCCGTCATGTGAACGCAATCTAGACCGACTCATCGAGACTTTGACTTCAGCCGAAGCTCTTCCAGAAACTCGTCTGGAATCACAAACACACGATGAAACGCAGCCACTCGATCACCGAGCGCTCAGACCTGATTCTGATGTGGAGGAGGAAGATGAGGATGAGGTGAGCAAACACACAGCGGGAGAGGAAGACGTGGGTGCTGAGAGTGACTCTAGTATGCCCTCTCTCGAGGACTCGGGTGACGTCGCTGTAGATGACGTCACCGTCACTCAGAAACTTCCAGAAGATCTGACTGGAGGATTACGACGACGCAACAGGCTTGAGTAACTGTGACGATAATCCAACAGAAATCTATTTATATATTTATTTATTGAATTCCTTATGATGAAGCGAACACTACTCATTGGTTCGACTTTTACATCTACATATTTCACTGCATTTATCCTAAACTTCAATCAAAATCCACCTTGTTTACTTTCTTAATACACTACCATTCAAAAGCCAAGGCTGCTTTTATTTGATACGGTAGAAACATTTATGTTGTGAATTATTGTTACACTATACAAGAGCGGTTTTCTATCTGAATATATATATATATATATTCCTGTGATCAAATTATTACTCTAGTCTTCAGTGTCACGTGATCCTGTAATCACTCTAATATGATCATTTGCTTATCAAGAAATGTTTCTGATTATTATCAGAACATTTGATTATTATTTCTGATTATTATCAATCTTCATATTTTTTGTGGAAACTGTACATTTTCTTCGGGATTTTTTTGATGGCTAGAAAGTTTTAAGAGGAGCATTTGTTTTAAATGTAAATATTTTGTAATATAAAGGCCTTTACTGTCAATTTAACGTGTCCTTGCTGAATAAAAGTCTTGATTATATTTGTAAATTAAAAAAAAAAGTTTAACAAATATTTTTTGACTAGTACTGCCTAACAGTTTTCACAAAAATATAAACTGTTTTCAATATTAATAATAAAAAATGTTTCTTACACATCAAATCATCATATGTGACACAATAATATCATGATAAATTCAGCTTTGATCACAGGAATAACTTAGTTTAAAATATATTCACACCGAAAACAATTTTATATTGTAATAATATTTCAGATGTATAAGTTTTCCAAACCTTTTGAACATTAGTGTACATGCTTTAGGTCTGTAAATGATTCATAAATGTTATTCCAAATAAGAAAATGTTTGTCTTTCCTAAGAAAGTGACTTTCCTTTTAGCTGACATCATCGAGGCCATGTGGGCGGGGCAAAAAAAATGTCAGCCAATAGCCAAAAAACTATACATATCCTTAGTCAGCATTTCTGAAATCATTATAATAGTTTGCAGGCTAATGTAATGAAGGGATGTGGATATGAATGTTTCCTGTATAATCTTCAGTTTGGATCTCTCATGTATATGTCAGTATGCTCCTGCTTTCGCTTCATTTCCCTCTGTGAATCCAAGGCAGCTACCGATGTTTTATTTGCATGTTTTCCATGGCCTGCGGACGAGGTTTTACACAGCTGCATGTTTTTGGTTTGACAATCATGTGAGGCGTGAGGACTGCAAACGAAACGTTTTCTAAGAGTTATTAAATCTGGATGACGAACGTTACCGCTGTGAGCTTTCTTTTTTTAAAGCTTGATTCAAATACCAAACACTAAATGTGATCATACACTTGAGTAAAATGTTTCATACGTGGTTAAAGGTTACATCTATTTCCGCTTATATAATATGTTTCCATCATTTTGCCACTCTTTTTTTGTTCAGAATAACGAAACAATCTAGGGAAAAAATATAGTGCTGAAATCAAAACATGCAACTGGTCCTATTAGAAAATGATTTTCACGATTTTGTTGCACAGACTTTAAATGATGTGATTTAGCATCTGGAGATCATCGGATGTGAATGGCATGCAATAATCATTGTTTTTGCTGTGTATGTGTTATGCTGATTGATATATGCAACTGTTGAAAGCCTTAAATAAACTACAAATATAAAATTGCAAGTTATTGTAAAAACATTTTTTTCATTATTTTATGTGCAGTTCCTCGTGCGAGCAACAGAGGACGCTACAGTGTAATACATCAAATACTTTCATTCCTACAGCGAATCTAATCCCTAAACACTAGTAATATATGACTCGTTTAATGTCACAGCGCGCGTGTTCGGTTTTCATTTAAGTCTGTCTGGCCGCTCAAACATGACACGGTGAATGCATGTGAATTAATGACAGAGAGGAGGATTAATGCTGTGAGAAGATTTCACCTTCCAGACTGAGTCCACAGGGGCTGGACGTCCCAGAATAATCTTCCATCAATTAGAGCCGCTTCTCTCCCATCAACCTTAATCAATGCGTTTACACACCTAATGGGATGTGCTAACCACATTTGCCCTCTTACCTGGTCCTGTCTCTTTTTGGGAATAGACTTTTAATTAATATGGGGAGTTTAATGAGACCCGAGACGGTTTTTCATTATAAGATCTCTTCTGATTATGTGATTGTTGCTAGAATTATTAATTTCTCGGCTGCTTTTGCTTCAGGAGACACAGAATGGAGAGCAAACATTGTGTCAACTTTCTTCTGTCATTAACCCTTGGATTAGATGCTAGCAGATGAACAGGTGCATCTAAAAACATGGAGTGCACATGAAAGAAGACCTAAAACTGTTTCTGCATAAAAATAAAAGAACACAAGCTGTTAAATTAGAGACTAATAAACCCAGAAATGTTATACAAATTGCAATAATAAACACCTGAACAACACATTTTTAAATTAATAAAATAAACGTAGGCTATTGTGTTTTGTAAGAGGCCATATGTAATTTTTTTCTATCTTGTTTTCTCGTGATCACGATTTAATTTTCTCGTTATCTCGGGATAACAAAAGTTGTTTTCTCGTGATCACGACTTAATTTTCGGGATAACAAAAGTTGTTTTTTCGTGATCACGACTTAATTTTCTCGTTATCTCGGGATAACAAAACTGTTATCTCGAGATCACGAGAAAAATAAGTCGTGATCTCGAAATAACAAGATAGAAAAAAATTACATTCCATGGCTCTTAGGGCTTCCGTAGCTAGTTTTGTTTCAATAATTGATTCTTTAATGTTTTATTCTTTACTGGTGGGATGAAGGGACATGTGTAGTACACACATGCACACACACTGGCCACCTTTCAGCTTCTTGTTAATGCAAATATTTCTAATCAGCCAATCACATGGTGGCAATTTAATGCATGTAGGCATATGATCAAGACATTCTGCTAAAGTTCACACTGAGCATCATAATGAGGAAGAAAGCTGATTTAACTCATAATGAGTATTTCAGAAACTGCTGATCTACTGGGATTTTCACACACAATCATCTTTAGGGATGACAGAGAATGATCCGGAAAAGAGAAAATATCTGTGAGCGGCAGTTCTGCACTAGCAAAGTGCACTTAATGCGAGAGTGCTTGTGTATATTGTTTATAAAAGTATTTTCAGACCGTCACAATGACATCCAGAGTTCTTATAAATATCACATGGAGGACGTTAAACGCCATTTTCATATTTATTTATGTTCTCCCAAATTCGTAAAGTGCAAGGTGCTCACAGGTGCCACAGCACGAAAAATTACAAAAAAAAAACAAACAAAAAAGAACAACAACAACAAGAAAGTCAATGTACCAAAAACAGCCTTGCATCAGGTCTACTACTTCAATCACAGCCGTCAGTTGACACAGCATCCACTACCAACAGTCTTTACCCTCCTCATCACTTCTTTCTGTGAGAATTTATACACTTGGGTACAACCATTTCTCAACCATAATCACATGGGGAAATAATAAAGATCATGAACAGCTAATAAATATCAATAAAAATATTATGTGCATCAAGTAGTAACTCCATTTTCTTCACCACACAAAGTTAAATAACAGCACAACTTCAATAAATTTCAACAATAATTAAAGGAAGTACACATTAACATCAACCAATTCCCCTTCCATTAACACCATACTTGGTATCTCCCACTTCCCATAATGCAACACAGCACAGGTATAAAAACATAAGAAAAGTCCATTCCAAGCTTTTACCCAATTCAAGATGGCCACCACCATGTATGCTGCTCCAGGTGACAATCAACAGTCTGCAACAAATGTTAAATGTCCTCAGGGTTAGTGCTCAGGTGGCCAGTCTGAGACACAACAGCACAGTTGTGAATACATTTGTGTGGACAGTCCATCTCTCATGTTGCTGGTACACTAAGGTAAATAAAGAGTCTTTAAAAACCAAGTATGTGTTCATGTGTTTTGTGGAAGAGCTAACAAGGGGTCACAAAGAACTGAGGGTAGCTCTGTGACACAGACGTAGGTCTAATTTCTTTTGTTAGTTACTTACTCTGCGCTGATTTTTTCATTGTACCCCAAAATGCTCTATCTTCAGATTTCCCGTACCATTTCATACGACCATTTTATAAGACCTTTTACAATCATGTTCATATTGTGTTGTGTGGGTTTAAATAGCAAGTTTCGTATAATTCCTATGAAGTGAAATATTAACCATGGACTAAATTGTGCATCTTTGTTTTTACCTTTTGTCCAGAAACCATCCGAACAGATCCGCGGCCCATCATGGAGATCTAAAGTCTAAGATGACCACAGACAGTAGCAGGAGGATGAGTTGCATGACTAAATCAAGGTTAGTTTTGGAAATAAGCTCGCCAAAATATGATGCAGTTGTGGACATCTGAAATTTTTTGCTGTATACTGTGAAACTCGTTCATTATTATTGGGTTTTTTTTATTATAAGGCGAGCAACACTTTCTTTCCTGTTTATTTCTGGCTCCAAGATATATAAACTGCACAAAATCTAAAATGCCCATAGGGAAAGAGTTCAGTTTAGTCTTACTCTCAGAGGAAGCTTCCACATTCATTTGTGTTGCCAAACCAGCTCACGACACATTAATTTTAGCTCTGTTATGCATTAGAGGAAAAAAAAAATCATCAAGCAGTGTTGAATATGACTTCTGAAGTTGCAAAGAAATGTGGGATTAAGGTAGTTTGAAGATTTCTGGTTATAGCAGCCTCCCTGTGGCTTTATGAATTATCAATGTCAAACCAGTCTTGATACTATTTTTAATTCTGTATTTGCAAACAGGATTAAGACGCTGCTGTGTGGGAATGCATGTGTCTTTATTCATGCAAACAGTGGGACTGCTGCTATCTTTGCTCTGGGGTTTGTGGCACAGGTGAATCCTGTCTGTTTTTAAACACAGTGTTAAGGTTTTCGTAGAAACTGAAAGATGAGAAGCAGCTTTGAGACTGAGGTCATAAATCCAGCAATATCCTGTGGAGATTAATAATAAATCCATCAATGGTAACACTTTACAATAAGATTCATTAGTTAACATTAGTAAATGCATTAACTAACATGAACTAACGATGAGAAATGCATTAGTTACAGTGTTTATTAGTCTTTGTTAATGTTACAAATACAGCTGTTCATTGTGCGTTCATGTTAGTTCACAGTGCATTAACTAATGTTAACTAATACAACCTTTGATTTTAATAACGTATTAGTAAATGTTGGAATTAATATTAACTAAGATTAATAAATGCTGAAGAAGTATTGTTCATGTTAACTAATGTAGTTAACTAATAATGAACCTTATTGTAAAGTGTTACCCAATCAATCAATAAATAAATAGATAAGAGACCGCCTCCTTTATTTCCATGTTGCACATGGAAAAGTAGAAATAAATCAATAAATATGGAAATAAATGCATGTGAGAAATAAATAGAAGAATAAATGAATGCATAAATAAATAAACAAATTAATGAAAGAATAAATGCTTAAGTTAAATCCATTTATTTAGAGGTCTTGCACATCCATCCGTTCATCTGGCTTGGTCCATATTTCAATCCAGTCGGATTATCTTGCCCACCCATCCATTCTCTCATCCATCCATCCATTCACCCGCCCGCCCGTCTGTCTGTTCGTCCATCCATTCACCCGTCCGTCCATCTATCCACCCGACTGTCCGTCCATGCATCTATTTGCCAATAAATATTTTTGGGGTTTGAATGCAGAAACTTTGAGATCTTCAACCGGTAAATCACAGCTCCCGCTTGTGAGAGAATCAGTGGCTATTTTCTGTTTGTGGGAAAGACCAGTGGAGACTGTAATGAGTGCATGTGAGTCAGAGATGATGAATCACTCTAGGCTCAGTCCAGCTGTGATGTTTAATGGAAACTCTTGTTTTGCACACTTAGAAAACACCATCCACCTTGAAAAATTGTTAAATGAATGTTTCCACTTTCCAGTATTACTCACTTTGAGTAAATTTAGATTTTTTTAATAGTATATGCAATGCATCTAATGTTCACGACACATTTTTTTATTACTACCTATAGATTTGTATTGTAAACAAATAGGTTAGGGTTTCTTTGTTGAAAGAAACGTATTTTATTAAAATATTCCATCAATGAAAGTACATGTAGCTTAAAGTTAATTCAGTGACTGCTTTGACTGATTCAGCGAGTTCATTCAGCAAAAGACGCATCAGACAGATTCAATCCTGCAAACAGTTAAAAATATTCAGAATCTAATTTGAACATCTCGAGGTGGTGTGAAAACCATCATATGACATCATATTTATGTGAATAGGCTATATTTATGCCGAATGCCACTGAAGAGAAAGGGTGTGTCCTAGAGAGAGAGAGAGAGAGCGAGAGAGCGAGCTTGATGCTCTCAGGTGATGATGGGTCGATACTGAGCTCTCGCGCCGTGTCATTTACCTGTCTGCGCGCTCAGGGCTGGTCGGAGGCGCGCGCTCATACCCACAGAGACGCGCCTTTGAGAGCGCGAGTGAGTTCTCCTCTCGCGCGCCAGGAATAAAGCGAAGCCTTCGGTTCGACACGTCAGTTCAATGAGGCTGTTCGTGAACTATTGGAGTACTCAAGCATCGCCACAGCATCGTAGAGTAACGTTACTCCCCTCGCGTCATGTCTCACTCTGAGAGATGGGCAAGTTCGACGAGCACGAGAGGGTAATCCTCAACGTCGGGGGCACGAGGCACGAAACTTACCGGACCACGTTGAAGACCCTGCCGGGCACGCGTCTGGCCTTGCTCGCCTCCGAGTCGGACCTCGAGTCGGTTCTGGACCAGCTGCAACAAGTTCCGGGGTTCATCGAGTACAACGCGCGCAGCAACGAGTACTTCTTCGACCGGCACCCGGGTGTCTTCGCCTACGTGCTCAACTACTACCGGACCGGGAAGCTGCACTGCCCGGCGGACGTGTGCGGTCCGCTGTTCGAGGAGGAGCTGTCCTTCTGGGGCATCGATGAGACGGACGTGGAGCCGTGCTGCTGGATGACCTACCGACAGCACCGGGATGCTGAAGAGGCGCTGGATGTGTTCGAGATGAACGTGGACAACGACGAGGACGACGAGTACGGCAAGCGACTGGGCATCGAGGATGTGGTGTCCGCAGACGGCACCGTCAGCAGGTGGAGGAAGTGGCAGCCGGTCATCTGGAACCTGTTCGAGGACCCGTACTCCTCTAGAGCCGCCCGGGTAAGAGCGCACCGCGGAGTGTCCAAACGGTTGCGCGCGTGTGCGACTCTCTTCCAGTGTTTAAATTGACGTCTAAACTCAGGCATGCGTGCAGATAAGTCTGTTTTGCGTTAAAGTTCTCATGCATGCTTCTAAATATGTGCATATGTGTGCTTGAAACGTGACAGAGAACGTGTCCTTGCCACCTAAAACTGTTTATAACCTGTTACAATTGCAACAAACTTGGTAAAGACATCTAAACTCGTGCATGCATCAAAAATGTGTGCTCGTAAGCGCTCGTGCTAGTGTGCGTAATGGTCAGAAACGCGTATTGGAGAGGCAGGTGTCGCATATTAATAACTCAAATCCTGACAAAGCAAACATGCGTGAAGGTCTGTGTTTTACGCGCACTTGTCTATACACCTGAACGCCCGCAATCTCCAGATTTACATTAGTAACAGGTGTCAGCGCGTCCAGGACGTAAAACTTCTCAAGTGCAGGCATTTTATCCTCTGTTAAAACACTCTTGTTTAAATTTGGCCTGATTAAGGGAGAGAAAATAATCACAGCCTCCCACACTTACGTGACACAACCCAGAACCATAATGGAGCTTCTTTTCCTTGAGACGGCATTTGAAATAGTCTTAATTAAACGATGGGTTGGAGGAACGTCAGTGGGAAAGAAAAATATTAATTATTGAGATTATTGCACGCAAATTCAGATGCCCTGCAGAAATCAGGCAGAGACAGTTTTAAAGATCTTTTCCTTTCTTGCTTTGTTTTCTGAGTAAATGTCTTAACTCAGTCATTTTGCTCTGATTATGGTGCATCTACTTGTGTTTTAGTTTGAGATCCTCATACGTTGTTACTCCACTATAATGATACATTTTCTCCAGTTTTTACCTTATAAAAGTTGTTTAATGAAAAGTATTCTTCATTTAGAAAAAACAAGGTCAATTTACTTCAAATGATTTCAATGAGAGAAAGTGTTTTAGACTGATGTTTACATTAATGGTCAACCTAACCCAAATTTTATGTCATTTTCATGATATTATTGGCTGTCAAATTGGATGTTTGGTTGTAAACTGGGAGTTTAACTTGAGTTGGTTAATTGGCAGTGATTGATTGGATTTTGCAGAGATGGAGGAGGCGAGGTGCTCGTCAGAGCTGTTGATCAAATCAATAATTAATTGTTTCTGTAGACACGTCATCTCAGGCTTTGTCTGCTTTCTCAATTTTCTATGAGAAGTAACCGTGACCTTGACAAACCGACTAATATTAAAGGGATTGTTCATCCAAAATCGAAAAAATTCTTCAATTGCTCTTTCTCGCGTGTTATGCAGCACGTTTGAACTTCTGCGAGAACCAATGAGGTTCATTCTCGTGTTACGCATCACGTTTGAGCTTCTGAGAGAACCAATGAGGTTCATCCTTATGTTACGCATCACGTTTGAGCTTCTCAAGAACCAATGAGGTTCATTCTCGTGTTACGCATCACGTTTGAGCTTCTGAGAGAACCAGTGAGGTTCATCCTTATGTTACGCATCACGTTTGAGCTTATTAATGTTAATATGTGAATAAAAGGCATACTTAAATTTGTTCATTTTTTACAAAGACCGTTTTACAATATCTTTATGAACGTTTTGAAGTGTCAAAGTGATAGTTGCGCTGCTGTCAATAGAGGGACAGAAAGCTCTCAGATTTGTGTTCCGAAGATGAACGAAAGTCTTACGGGTTTGAAACGACATGAGGATGAATAATTAATGGCAGAATTAATTTTTGGGTGAACTAACCCTTTAAGATCATTGTGCGTTGTATATGTTTAAATATGTGAAGAGTTCAGATGCAAAAGCCTCCTAGTGCCATTTGAAATTTTCTTCTAAAATGATCATTTTTATCAAGCTTGTATATTTAAGTTCAGTAATTTCACTTAAATGGCAATGAAGATTACCTATTAATTGTCATTTAAGTGAAATTACTGAACTTAGATATACAAGCTTGATAAAAATGGTCATTTTAGAAGAAAATTTCAAATGACATTTAGAGGCTTTTGCATTTGAACTCTTCATGTGTAAATTTCTTCTAACATAGACGTGTTATTAGCAGGACACATTTCCCAGAATTCACCGTGCAGTTTCTAGTTTGCATCATTGTGCTCCCATGATGTCTTTTGCCTCTTTTAATCCATCTGTTAAGATAGCGGAGGCTGTGCTCATGTCGATATGTGTGTGTGTGTTATGATGCTGAGCGTGCCGTTGCCACTTAAGAGGTTAACACTGGCGCACGCCTGAAGATGCTGCGCCGAGACCGTTTCCATGGTGACCTTATCGCTCATCAGCCGCCCATGTTCATTCAGAGCAGCGATTGATTTCAGGAATTCAGTCAAGCACAAACCTGCCTTTAAACACAGTGTGCATCTGCTCGTATCCTCTGGCACTGTTTGAAATGAGTGCGTGTGACATATTGTTTGTGTGGATGATTCATGCACTGGGAAAAATAACACGGTCATACAGATTATGTGTATTTAAATGGGCACAGATGAGCCGAACACTGACGCCGGCAGCTTAAACTTTGTTGTCAGTCATTTTCTTTAGATCACTCGCTGAGTGCTGATTATCTCCTTGAGTTTAGCATGTGTTGAGGCAGTGGGCGTTTTTTTTCGTGGGATGTTAGTGTCCGTATTGTTCGATTACAGTAATGAAACGTGGATCTTTTAAGGAACATTTCAGCCACAAATAAGGTTCCAAAACTTATTTTGAAGAACAATGATGTCAGTAGCCCTCAAACCGTATTCACTTTATAGCCCTTAATCCTGTGATTGTGGACAAATGTGGGCACAGGTGTGATCCTAATTTTTATTTTTTATAAATGTTATATCACTGTCTTCGATAAAGTTTTGTCTATCCATTTATGGTGTTTTTTTTTAATTTTGGGGGTATTTTTGAATTTATTTACGTCAAAAAGTACCATATTTTCTATGTAAATTATGCTTATTTTTACGTTTTATTTTTTTTAACTACATTAAAATATTCCAATATGTTCTTAGAGCTAAAACCTAAAGATGAAGTGACTTTGCCGTCACCTGGTGTCTTATTTTAGAATGCCTTAAATTACAGTTTTTCCCATTCATTTCTATGGGTGCCCATTTTTGACCCAAATACAAGATTGAGGAGTTTTTCTCACCCACTTAACATTGTAGAATTGAGTCAAAAAAAATTGTGTGTTCAGGAGGCAAACTTAGGAAAAGTAGCCAAGTCTTGTACGGCTCAGATCAAGGGAAGTATTTTTTAAAAATAAATCAAAACTATTTTGCCCACATTTGTCCAGAATACGGTTTTAGGGTTTAAAACTAGCCATGAGTTGTTAATGATGATTATGATGTCATTGTGCATCTAAAATGTCTGTAGATTCTTGCTTGGCTCAGTTTGTTTTAAAGCAATATGAAAAAACATGTTTTTGTTCCATAGTGAAACGAATGAGTCTTAAAGGAAAAAATTTGGAGCCTTGAGTTGATGATGATGAAGTCATTGTGCATCTAAAATGTGTCTAAATTTTGAGTGAAGCAGAATAACTAACAAGAATATGTAGAGTGAGTCTTAAAGGAGCAGTTTACCAAAAATGACAAAATTATGCAAGTTTGTAGTTGATTAAAACCACTTCTGAGAACTTTTCCCTCTGGGTGTGGAGGCATTTCAATCATGAACATTTATCTCAACAGAAGCGCTGTTTTTTTTCCAAATCTATCATTGTTTACTACAGTGCCATTAATGAGACACTTGTTGCATTTACATTAGTAGCAGTTGCCTGTGATTGCTATATTGCTTGCGTTGATGCACTTAGACAAACATGCATGCATATGAGACATACTGACCAGTGTTTTTACTCCGAAGTCCAACATTACCATCTCGAAGTGTACCGTTTATAGGCTCTGTGTGTCATTTTAGCGCGAGACAGTAATTACAGATCTGTCTTTCTCGCTGCTGACAGGAGGACACTGCGAACCACTGTTGGTGTAAAATGCGAGAGAGAAAGATGTGTGAAGAAATTAAACCGAACGCAGGGTGCCATGTTAAACAAGCTGCCGCTCGATGTTGATGTTTTGTGTACTGTGGACGAGGCGAGAGTGGGTTTGGCTTTCATGTTCAGCTCGTTTGAATCTCACACACATGCATTAGCCTGCTCATTTCGGCCTGGACTGTCTTTTGTGCTGTGATAATTGCATAGGCTTTTTCCTGTATCCGCACAAACTGCTTTCAAGTCCTCGGCTGAGCCGGTCCACGGCTTCAAACGCCCCGCTGGAGAGAGTAACACAGGCTTAATGAAGCCGTTCAGACCACCGAGGACACACACACACACACACACGCTGCTTTCACTAATCGCTGATTAAATGGCAAATCAAACTTTTGTACAAATGTCGTGTGCACATACACACACACACTCCAACCTGTCGCATTGAGTTTCAAAAAGCATCAAGACATACTCCGCCTACGTTTATCTTTAGATGACACTGAAAACTGATCTTTAACTAATGGAGGAAAACTTTCAAGACGTGCTTTGACAGCATTTCAGCGCGTGAGTGTTTAATAGAGTTTAATGTTTTGAAAGAATGAGTGCAAAATATTATCACTGTACGAGCAGTTTTGTTGGCATTCGGCTGAAATGACTATGATAATGATTGTTTGAATGCTCTATAGAGCATCTTTGCATTAGCCTACTCCATGTGTCTTTGTGTATAGACCATTTCACAAGATGTAAACAACACTGGTCCAGAAGCACTTCCTGTTTCAGTTTTTTAACACGACATAAAAGCTGGGATAAAATACAACCAACAGAACATTTAAAACTGAATCAAAAAGTTAAACAAACATCTTTAAGATGTTTTCTTTACATGTGAAATAAAGTAAACGGTTATAAACTGAAACAGGAAGTGTTTCTGGACCAGTGTTGTTTACATCTTGTGAAATGGTCTATATACATTAGTAAACCCACCACAATCCAGGCAAATAGAGAGCCTAAATGCACCGGGACTAATATTAGCGTGCGTTATTTGTCAGCATTTTTCACCACGTTTTTTGTGTTCACACCCAAGCGATTTTCGCTGACGATGAGCCAAATTAACATGCAAATTCATTCCCTGACATTAGATGGCGCCAATTTACTCTGCAATACCACTCCATATCAGTTCTCTTTTATCAAGATGTTTGTGGTTGTCCTTGTCGCATGTCGCGTTCTGGCTGCATGTTAAGACGGTGCATAGGAGACGGCGACGCTACTTGGCGTATATCTTCTTCGCCGTTGCGTATGTGTGCTCGGCAAGACCGTTTTGTGTTTGAGCGCCCCCAATTTGTGTTTTACTGTAACTTCAGAAGCTCCAAACACATGAGCAAAAGCGCCAATCTCATTGGTCGGATAGTTTTTGACGCGGCGTGTCAAACTAAAAAAACAAACCCAAGGCGTTTTTTTTTTTTTTTTAAATGACGCTTTTACATGTGCCGTTTTACGCGTCGGTGTCACATTGGCGCCCTTTGTTTAGTCACGAGGCGTTAAACGTCGCTGAATAACGTGAAATTCGTCCCGGTGTGAACAGGCCTTTAGTCCCTCACCTTCCGGTCGACCACCATGGGACCTTATTTCGGAAAATATTGTATGCTAGTCAATGGCGAGAGACAACAAATATTTTGATCTGGTTTGAATTGTGCCCTGAAATACACATATGATGTTTGTCAATTTAAAAGATACATTTTAAAAGTCGCAGTTTGATGTAAAACCGTTGAGGTATAAGACGTAATTACAAAGACTACAAACCTCAAAGACGCACATTTTCTCTCAATGAATGAAGCTAACTTTACTGAGGCTAACATCTGTCATTGTTTCTACAGTCTTACGTTATAATCGTAACGTTACGCCGTTATGCCTGAGTGTTTTGTTCCAGACTGCACACACATGAGCAGCGGATCTTGCTCGTTGTTTCGCTTCCTGGGAGATGTAGTTCATTGAGCGATTTTCACATAAAACTAAATGTTACTCTTCTGTGACGTTTTTGACTTTCAGAATTTTCTTTTAAATTGACAAACATCATATGTGTAATTCAGGGCACAGTTCAGACGGAATAAAAAGATAAGTTGTCGCTCGCCATTGACGCATATTTTTATACGAAATAAGGTCCAATGAGCCGGAAGCGGAGGGGCGGGACTTTTGCTCTCTATGTGGTGTAGCAAAAACTCTACGTTGACATTTCTACTCTCGCACCTTTATATAGTACCAATATCACACTTCATCAATCCTCTGCTTTAGCCGTTTTCAATGGACGCATTCTCTTGTCAGATATCACTGTACGGACCACATATGCTGTCAACTTCTTTTGCGGGGGATCAAGAGATGTCTACATGTCTACATTTCCATCCGCTCAGATGAGATCGTACTGTACAAACTCTTCTCATCCTGACATCTTTCATCTTTAAACATGTCCTCTTTGCCTGTCATTGTCAACTCTCCTCACACATGCATGTAATTTTGCTTGAGTTTCTTCTTCAAATAAGGAGTAAAAATAGAGCACTACATCATGCTCATGGGAGGTCATAGAGAGGTCATTCTCATAGCTTTGCAGGAATAACAGATACAGGAAAGACTTTGAGCAGGAAAGAGCGTGTGCTACTTCAGGTGTACAAATAGTTAGTTTGAAGCTAAAATGGGATGCTGTCTTCATCACACACACACACACATGCACTGTGTTGAGTTCAAGGGCAGTGTGTGCCAGACTCAAACTCAATAGGGATGTGAAACTCACACTCCAGTGTCTCCACGTTTAGTGTGTCTCTCATTGGCCTTTTCTCGTCATTCTTTTTTTAAATATGGATTATTGTCAATCTCTTCTGTTTTTCTCTGGATTTCGCTGATTGTCGGTAAACTTGAGGTTTTGGTAACACTTTACTTGAAGGGGTGTGCATAAGACTGACATGACACCTTCATAATCATGACATGACATATGGAGGTTTTATGCAACTGTCATTAAGTGCCATTCACTCAATTATAACGTTTTTAATGCAAATATGACATTGTTTGAGATGTCTTTGACATAAACCAATACATCATAACCTGTCAGTGTCTGTAATGACAACTTGACATTACTAAGACAACACAACCTGTCAAACATGACATAGCAGATTAATTATCAAACTTAAGAAAGCACTTAGCTTTATGGGTTAACATTACATTAAACTGTCAGGTGGTTGGTTTTGCCATTGGCTGTCATGAAGACATTATAACGTTTTAATGACAAATTCAATTAGTACCACTGTAGTTGAGGTCACGAAAAATATTCATGACACAGTTATAATGGCCTCATGACAGCCAATGTCAAAGCCAACCGCATGACAGTTTAACTTTATTTTATGTCAAAGACACTGACAGGTTATGATTTCATAAACATTAAACAATTTCATATTTGCATTTAAAATGTCATAATTGAGCGAAAGACACTTAATGACAGTTGTCACAAACATGCATATTCATAACATATGTCATGTCATGGTTATGAAAGTGTCATGTCAGTCACGTAAAGTGTTACCGAGGTTTTTGTAAGGTTTTGGATCGTAATGACTAAAATGTTACTACGTCCTTCTAAAGGGTGTAATAATTATTTGGATAGTAGATTGTAAAGTTCGAAAGTGAAGATCATAGTAACACACTAATGACTCAGGTGTTCCCAAAACTATTCAACCTTACAAAAACCTCAAAAGCTACAATGACTTACAGTATTAGGTATCATGATGTTCACTTTACAATACTTATCCAAACAATTAGTTATTCCGTGTTACCGTATTTTATTATTTTTTACTTTGTTCATTTTGAACATCTATATAGTAGTTATAGTTCTCTGGGAGGTATGAAAACAATCTAATAGGAATGTCTAGTATTGATCTACCTCATTCAACTGAGCGCTGTTACTTACTAATTTGATTCTTGTTAGTTAAAGGGATACTCCACTTTTTTTGGAAATAGACTCAAATATACTATGACTCCCATAGTATATTTTTTTCCTACTATGGAAGTCAATGAGTCCAGAAACTGTCTGGTTACTGATATTCTTCTAAATATCAGAAAATCGACTGAATGGATTCGAAAATGGTCAAACTGAACCTTTGACTCTGAGGGAGTGGTAAAATGAGCCTATTTCCAAAAAAAGTGGAGTATCCCTTTAATACTTGTCACTATAGTGTTAATATTGCATTGCTCGTTTGTTCCTGTGTTCTTATTTATTAATAACGGAACAGTATTATAAAGTTTACAGAGGTTTCTCCCTTTTTTCCTCCTCTGTCCTGTTCTACTTCTCCTTTTTTCCTTTGCTCTCTCATGTTTTGCGGGCGATGTTTTGGACCGTGTGTGTCCTCACTGCAGGCTTCATAGCGTTTCTTGAACTTCCAAACTTGGATAAAACCGACCCAGTCACCGGGAGCTCGCCGTCTTATCCGATTGACCCGCGTGTCCTTTTTCATCAGATGCAGAATCGATGCAGCTTTGCCTGTAAAACGGCTCGTCTTTCTCCCAGAAAGCTGTGAAACCACAGCAAACGGATTTCTATTTCACATTCCTCCACAAAACACTCACCTTCAAGACGCTGGTCAGACCGTCTCCGGTGTCATGCTCCTTTATGAACGTGAAACTTTACTTGGTGTGTCACTCGGAGAGCGTAATTGGAAAATATTAGCTTGTGTGGTGCAAGGTTAAATAGTTTAGACACTCAAGCTGTCACACGTCTAACTCACACGGTTCAGTTTACATGGAGTGGCGGTGTTAAGCGCTGACATTTAAGGCTCTTCACTCTCTGTTGGTGTGTAAATACTGTATACTCCATTAAGTGAAGGCCTCTCCACTGTGCTACTGTACGCCGGCAGCCGCAATTATCCTGTTGAGTTGAGTTGAGCCGGGCTGCTAGTCCAGGTTTAACTATTAGGAGTCACTTCAGCCGAGCGGGAAAGATGTCCTCGTCTGAATGGCACTCAGAAGCCACGAGAAGAAACCCGTCTCGCTCTCTCTAGTGCATCTGTTAGTCAACCCGTCTGTCTCGTGCACACATGCTTTCACAGACTAAAATAAGACACACAGTTGAACTAGATTGAGTTTGTGAAATAAAGATAAATCTGAGCACTTGCTTTTGTCGCCATGAAAATGGGATTTGCAACCCTGTAAAGAATGATTAAATAAAACGAAGACTATTGGAACAAGTAAACACTAGTTTTTCTAGTTCAATGTTATGTTTCTTTGTAATTTGTCAAATTTACTGGCAATTTTAGAGTCAATTTATTTTGTATTTATTTATTTATTTATTTATTTTATTTTTGCAAAAAAAAGACAATGATAATAACAAAACAGTATATATATATATATATATATATATATATATACACACACACAAACACACACATATATATATATATACACTTATATACACATAAAAAATAAAAATTTATTATACATTTAATATAAATTAATTTAATATAAATTATTTATTTATTATAAATTTATTGATGTGCAGGAAGAGGCAAAAAACCCCAACTGGGCTTATATAACGCCTCCACCCATAGACAAAATAACAATAAAATCAAAAAAAAAAAAAAAGAAATAAAAAAACTTTTTACTGCATAAAAGTAACAATAAACTAGTGAAATACATATATCTATAACTCACACACAATACACGCATACACCTATGCCTACATACACATACACAACAAAATTGAATGACAATTACAGTAATAGAATATATATATATATATATATATATATATATATATATAAATAATCAGAACATAAAAATAAAATATTTTCTATATTAAAAATTTAGAACAGAAGTTAAATGGGCTTTTAAATATCTTTTGTAACATTTTAATGAGGAGCTTTTTTCAAAACTTCATACTTTGTGGAATTGATCGGATAATGAAAAATGAGTTTTGAGTTGAGCAGCTGAAAGGAAAAATTGTTTCCGAAGTTCATTAAAAAATAAATTCAGGTTCAGGATTTACTGTGAAACCATTTTCACTCCGAATTTGCTAGTACATTTGACCAACAATTGCAAAGAAATAGCAAGTAACGCATTTAATTGAACATTAAATTAAGTAGAAAAACTAAAATTGTTCATTTACATTCATTTGCAGTTTAGAGAAACTTAGTTTTTCACACTGTGGAGATGTTTTTAGTACTGTACCTTTAAGTATGTAAATGAGCTCTGTTGTGATTAGCTGAACTTGCCAGGGTGAAAATAAGGGTGGTCATATATTAATGAGCTCAATTACCAAGATGATTTAGCCTCTTAAAATCTTATTATGCAACTTTTTATAAACAACAAGAGACCTTTACAGTCAACAGTGTTATGATCTTTTCTATACGCTTTAATATGAAGCTTTTCATCGCTGCATGTCAGGTGACATTTGTAACTCGCTGCTGTTGAGTAATAATAATTACAGTCATTTGCCAAGGAAATGAACGTATAAGAGCTGCATGCATAAGTGCAGTTTAATAATAATATGAGTCTAGACTGTGATTTCTCTCTCTCTCTCTTGTACTGTGGGTGTGTTGGCCTGCTCTGTTTCCATCTGTATGACAGTGAGATTTGTCACCGTCACACGCTCATAGACCGTTCAAGTCCTGTAGATTCAGTTTGTTTACTGATTCCTCAAATAATACATTTGATATGTGGGTCATTGCAGTTTTTTTTTTGTGTAACTGACTTATTCACATTCAAGCTCTGTTCTGTAACCTTCTGTACATGAACAGCATGAGGACAACATTGATTTCTCTTGTGATTTATGAAGCATGTTTTTGGTAAAAATGTTTATCCTTCACAGAGAAAGCAATCCTGTAATGCATTGTCTGTACAATGTACTTAAATACAAATTTATATATATATATATATATATGTATATATATATATGAAGAGTTCAGATGCAAAAGCCTCTAAATGCCATTTGAAATTTTCTTCTAAAATGACCATTTTTTTATCAAGCTTGTATATTTAAGTTCAGTAATTTCACTTGAATGACAATTAATAGGTAATCTTCATTGCAATTTAAGTGAAATTACTGAACTTAAATATACAAGCTTGATAAAAATGATCATTTTAGAAGAAAATTTCAAATGGCACTTAGAGGCTTTTGCATCTGAACTCTTCATATATATATATATATATATATATATATATTGTAAAAAACAATATATACAATATATATATATATATATATATATATAATACAAAAACAATACATATATATTTTTGTATTTAATATATATATATATATATATATATATATATATATATATATATATATATATATATATATATATATATATTAGAGTGGCCAAAAGTAATACATCTTGGCCCTTTAAGTATTATGAAACATTGGCTAAAGATTTTGTAAGAAGATTATGTAATTGTGCTTGGAGTCAGTTGTTTTGTGATAATAACACAAATAAACATGCCAAATTGTATGGACATCCTTTTTTTTTGCCAGGCTTTCAGAAAGACATTATGAACACATTACCGAACCAAGGAAATAGGATTATGTTGTAGTCAGTGTATCATTTTTCCTGGTGAGCTTTTTGTTTTCTATGAATTTATTTGCATAGTAAAATAAAACCTGTTGCTGTAGTTTGCCTTTTTTTATCAAATATTTTTTTTCAGGGTCCCTCATATTTGATATATATATATATATATATATATATATATATATATATATATATATATATATATAAAAGAAATATTTTCCTCATAAGTAGATGGTTTAATCAAACTTGTTGGGTCATTAAAAATAAATATCCCGTCCAGATATCACGTTAGGCCGGGTGTGTGTGCCTACATTTATACAGTGTATGTATTTTTATACTCATGTCAAACTCAATTTGAGTGTTTCATATCAGACGCTTGTGAAGATCCATTTCAGATGTTGCTGGGTTTATTACAGAGATTCAGTATCACTTTATCGATGTTGATTTACTCTATGTAATTCAGTAAGATCGGTTTACATTTCTGTTTACTAGGAGAGCTTGGACACTGGCTGGTTTCATGTTTATCTCTGATAATTTATATGTATTTTGGTATTTCTTGATCTGACTTTAACCCTCGTGTTGATTTTAAGGTCAGTTTGACCTGGAGAGGATTTTCTTTTTCCCAAAAATGCTTGTTAAAGGAGTAGTTCACTTTTAAAGAAACTTTTGCTGATAATTTACTCACCCCCATGTCATTCAAGATGTCCATGTCTTTCTTTCTTCAGTCGAAAAGAAATTAAGGTTTTTGATGAAAACATTCCAGGATTTTCTCCATATAATGGACTTCAATGGGGACCAAACGGTTCAAGGTCCGTCAGTTGGAGTAAATGACGGTTCCTCTAAAAAACTTCACAGCGAATCATAACTCTATATATTGGTCTTGAATCACATGTAAAAGCTGACACTGGTGCTGTATCATCTGTATGTGTGTGTGTGCTGTTTGAATTACAGACTCAAATATTATTTTGTTAGGATGAAATAAATGTTTTCTTTTTTTCCAGATAACCTTACTTTAAGTGACAGAATGAGAGCACATTGATTTATCATTTATCTGTCTCTCTCTCCCACTGGCACACTTCCTTCCTGTACACACACACACAGTAAATGACGTGATCCGGTTTCTAAAGTCAGTCCATTCACTTGACTGGGCTCCAGCTGTGAGGGTGTTTCATGGATCTGCTCTCCTGACCTCTCGAGTGCCGACATGAATGTGTTGACGGAGGGCTGTCAGCGGTCTGGGTTGGAGAGCCATTTTGCAGACAGAAATAGCTGCCGTCTCTCTCTCTCTCTCACACACGCGAGCTTACATACGTCCGCTCGCTCTTTCTCAGCACGTTACACACACCTGCTGTTGCTCAGCGCTGCGTGTTTTCTGCCACTTTCACGCGTGATGTGAAATTTCACACAATCTGGGAGTCTGGTTGTGTTTAGAAGGGTTGGATCTTGTGTGTTGCTTAGTGCTATACAACTGGATATGTTAAAGCTACACTGTGTGATTTTTACCCCCATCTAGCGGTGAAAAGGTATATGGCCATCCAGTGAATATTAGTTTCTGTTCCTCTCAATTCCGATTTCGTTTTAACTCCTACGGTGGCCAATGTAGTCCAAGATTAACATGGCTTCCAGTTCGACCTCGTCCATGTGTGTTAACTCAAACGTAAATGTGAAAGGCGAAGCTTGTATTAACGGGTATGTCCCTCTTTGGCTAATGTACTTTCAATATGGAGGGTCAACATGGCGACCGACATTAAAACCCCTTACCCGTATGTATTTTCAATGGCATATTATACACTAATGAAGTAAATATACATTAATGAGCACATATATTTTTGAAAGAACTAAGTGTTTTTAGTAGGGCTGTGCAAAAATTAATTGCGATTAATCGCATCCAAAATAAAAGTCTGTGTTTACATAATATATTTGTGTGTGCTGTATATAATTATTTTGTATATATAAATACCTATGCATGCATGTATAGATTGAAGAAAATCTGTTATTCACATATAAAATATTTATATAATATAGATTATGTATGTATATATATATATATATATACAGAATTTAAGCGCAAATAATTCTTAAATATATACATGCATGCATATGTATTTATATATACAAAATAATTATATACAGCACACACAAATATATTATGTAAACACAGACTTTTATTTTGGATGCGATTAATCGCAATTAACTTTTGCACAGCCCTAGTTTTTAGCTAAGAATAAACTAAAAGACTTACACAGTGTAGCTTTAAAGCTGGCCAATCCGTTTAAAATATCTTTATTTTTTTATATCTATATGCTTTATTGTGAAGTCGATTTTCAGCGGGCTTAGTATTATATCATATTGCATCTAGTTCTGTCAAATCAATTAATTGCATCTAACATAAAAGTTTGTCTTTATGTAACACACAGTATTGATCAAACTTTAATGTTGGATGCGAATAATCGATTTGACAGCACTAACTGCATCCAATCAGTCTAATTTATTTATACCAAACAGCCATGCATGATTAATGTGGGAAATCTCAGTGATATATGATAAATATGTAATGCCTGGCACATGTGGTTTATTGACGTACTAGTTTATGAATTGTGTTTAGTAGTCCGAGAGCAGTTTTTGGTGATGGCAGCGGTGTTTCTAAGGTGGATGTTGAAATGTTTAGATGCTTTACAGGGTTAAGGATGTTAGACTTAGACGTATTCACCCAAAAATGTTCATTTACTGACCCAAGGTCAGTCTGTTGAATGCTATTAAAATGCTAAACTTGCTCTTAATTTTCAACTTAAGACTTATATTGACCACATTGTGCTTTTAGTCAGTTTTATTCTGCTTTTGTGTTGAAGAATGTCATGAGTTTGCAGCATCATGAGGATGGATTATGAAATGTGATTTCTTTAATGAACAGGTTCTCTGAAAGCATCCTAAAGTGAATATTTTTCCTCTGCTCCTCGCAGACGGATAGTCTTACGCTCCTCCCTGACCTTGAGTGGGTTTGGAACAATGAAAGGGTTCGCGAGGCTCTTCGGGCGGATTCATTTCCTCTGTGTTATTCTGAGAGTCTCTCCTGCGCCCATGAGGGATCGAGCGCGTGCGTGTGGTTTGATTACGGGGGTGAAATTCAGAAGGCCAGGGCAAGGGCATCATGATTCAGGATCTGAGCGAGCGAAGCCTTCGGGAATCCGTCTGTCTGTCTGTGTGATAAGAAGAACTGCTGTTGTTTCACGCTTCTCCTCATTCTGTCAGACCGGCCTGCTTATGGATGTGTGTTTCTGTCTCCCTTGTTGTTCCACAGATGAGTCTGATCTCATTTAAAGGTACAGGACACTTATCTTCTGAACACCTTTAAAGGAGTTGTTCATTTTTTTTTAAATTTTGCTGATAATTTACTCACCCCCATGTCATCCAAGATGTCCACGTCTTTCTTTCTTCAGTCGAAAAGAAATTAAGGTTTTAGATGAAAACAATCCAGGATTTTCTCCATATAATGGACTTCAATGGGGTCCAAACGGTTCAAGGTCCATATGAGAGTTTCAGTGCAGCTTCAAAGGGCTTTAAACGACACCAGACGATGAATAAGGGTCTTATCTAGCGAAACGATCGGTCATTTAAAAAATAAATAAAAAGATTTAAGTTTTATGAGCACAAATGCTCGCCTTGCTCTGTTCTGTGATGAGCGTTCGTGACTCTCCTGTTCAAACTCGTTCATCAACATGAACGAATCTTTTTTCGTGTCATGACTCAAAGGGTCCTAGATAAGACCCTTATTCATTGCCTGGTGTCGTTTAAAGCCATTTGAACCGTTTGGTTCCCATTGAAGTCCATTATATGGAGAAAATCCTGGAATGTTTTCATCAAAAACCTTAATTTCTTTTCGACTGAAGGCAGAAAGACGTGGACATCTTGGATGACATGGGGGTGAGTAAATTATCAGCAAAAGTTTTTTTAAAAAAGTGAACTACTCCTTTAAGAAGTAAAGGTTCTATATTTGTAATTAAAGAAGAACGCTTTGGAAACAAACATTGGACCCCATTGACTTCCATTGTATTGGAAAAAAAACACAGACACTCTCAAAATCTTTTATGTTCTTTTGAAAATAAGACTATTGCTTTGTGACTTAAGTAGTCAAGTCATATATGAGTTTATATATGTATAGCAAGATTGGTCCGCTGCAAGCAGTTCAATTCAGTTTTTAAAAAACAATATTATGTATTCTCTATTACTTCACTTGTTAGCTTCACTATGACCCAACAATTTGTATTCACCTTATAATGTTTTCCCCTTCACGTGCCGTTGCGCTCACCTCGGACACAAACACTCACACTCCCATCCATTAGCAGCCCCGTCTGGAGCGAACTGGGAAAAAAAAATGATGGTAGATTTTCACTCGGGCATCTCGCTCATTTCACCATCCATCTCTCCGAACTCTCTTAATAATGGAGCAGAGACAGAGCAGACACACCATCTATATCCATTTAGCCAAATTACCCCCAATCCCAGACTAAAACACCACCATTCATGATTCATCAGGTCTCCAGAGCCACGGGAACACATGATGTAGTGGCCCGTAAGGACTGGGAGGACACAACAGGTTTCTGGTTGTAGAGATTGTGCCACCGCAATACATCATTACTTGTGCATTCTTTGTGCCTTGATAGTTTTTGAGAGCAAATTACTGGAGGGATGCAGCCATTTTTCACCCTAAATATGCTTCATAACTGATTTAGCCAAGTGGTCAACTGTTCTGAACATATTTCTTTTGTTCAAACTGGTCTCAAAAACCTTTCACGTCTTACTTTTGGTCATTCAAACAGACAATTTTAAAGGAACAGATTGAATATCTTGCATGCATATATATATATATATATATATTTGTAAATATGTAACATTTATGTAATGTATATGACATACAAATATATATATATATATATATATATATATATATGAAATATTGTTAATTATTATCTTACAATATATTTCATAGTAATATATTTCATAGTATAATAAAATTTATATAATATGTATATGACATATATATATATATATATATATATATATATATATATATTACTATGAAATTTATTACTATGAAATATATTGTAAGATAATAATTAACAATATTGGTTAAAGTATATAACGTGCATGCATTTATTATAATGTAAATTCGTAAAAAATAATATTTAAATATTTACATTTTATGTTTTTCATATATTAAAAAAAAAAATTATACATTTTATATCGGTGGTTGTGAAACATAATGTAAAAACAGGGGTTCCTTAAGAAAAAGTTTGGGATCCGCTGCTTTAATGGAGTTAATGGAGCGTCTGAAAGAAATGGGATGAATTTTGACCAGATGTTTATGATGTTAGAAATATGTGTATGACAGACTAAATACCAATGACCCTCCGCTTGTCAGTCAGCAAATACCAAGTAAACGCTGTGAGTGAGTGTGTGTGTGAGTGAGTGTGAAAGTTGCCTTAAGCTCGTCAGGTGTCTGTCTGATGGCCAAAACGCTAGAGCAAAACTTTCACGTACACCATCCGTAACAGTGTGTGACGGTCACGTGTGTGAGCTTACACACATCAGAAGGTCAAATCTGCGCGAGTCGGCTTTGGCTACAACGGCACCACGCTGTCACACCTGTGCTCGTCTACCCGGCATATCTCTATGACAACTTGCGTAATGCGGTCACCATGGCAACAGCTGAATCCCTAGCCTTGGCTCCTTGTGAGGACCAAAACCAAAGAGAAAGAAGATGACAATGGACCCAGATAAGAACTGACGACAAAAGCCGTCTGAAAAGAGCTGAAAAATTCATGCGCCAAAGTGGCGTGCAGATCGCATCGTCCCTGAAAGCGAGATCGCACCTTTTGTTTCAGAGAAGTATTAATAGCCGAGCAGAGGCGACTGTTGCTATTTCAGGATGTATTTTATGTGTTCTTGCGTGCATTTATTCCCGTTTAGGAAAGGAATGACACATCTGTGCTAGAGCTCTTTCTGGAGTGTCGGAGGGATACGACAGCGCCTCCTTTCATAATTGCATCAGGCAGAAACGTGAATTCATTCATCTTCCATATGCCCAGCCTAATTATCTTTAAATACCCGTCGTCTGTTGTTTTCCTAAGCGCATGCTTCACGCTTTCAATGCAAGTCTTTCAAAAATAAATCAGCCCAAAGCAGCTCTGATGATTTATTCGAAACCATGGGCTTTGTTGAATGTTACTAGTATCACTGTTCAGCCCGTTCTCATCCTTTAGCGTCACGTAGAACGCTATATGACAAAACTGCGCTATATTACGCACATGGCACCCTTTATCGTTAATATAACACGCGAACCCAAGGCGTCATAAATCCTTTAGCGTAATATGAGACTACCCTACCCTACCCCACACCTAAACCTACCCATCACAGCGCGTTTTATTAACGGTAACGGGTGCCATGTGCGTAGCATAGTGCCGTTTTGTCATATAGCGTTCTATATGACGCTAAAGGATGAGAATGCGTTGCACTGTTACTATTGCTTATGCTGTATTAGCATTAGTGTTAGTACAAAAACTGTAATAGATCTAATAGGACATTTTAAGTGATTTTACAGTAAAATACTGTTAAATTTATTGAGTTTGAGGCAAAAATGAACTGTTATCTTCAACTTGACAGAGAAAACTTTAAGCTGATATTCCAACAATTCTTCCTGTGAGACTTTACGTTCGATATTTTATTTAAACAATTATGCTTTAAATCAGCTATGTACATTTGGGTGTGGTCACATCTTGTGTTTTATTAATGTTGAGTCGTGTGTTATCACTATTACTGTGCGTTCACACCGGGCGAGAATAGCGCGTCAAATTTGTGTCTACGAAATTTGCGTAAAAACAAAAGTTTGACAAAAGTGTCACGCGTGTCAGAATCGAAACCCGTTGGCGGCCATATTTTTTAAAGTTGATCGAGCATTCATCAATCAATAATATTTCATATAATATAGATATGGAATAAATAACATTCAATACAAAATGAGCATGTCTTGTATATTGAAATAAAGTTTTAAGATTGGTTAACACGGCGCAAATTGACGGCAATTTTCAGATTTTTCAACTCGAGTGGCAGTCGCGAGTTCGTGTCAAACGCACGAAAGCACAAGTAGCACTAACTAAATCTTTTGCGCGTAACATGCTAACAAGACAGATGCTCAATTCGCTCCATTCGCCCGAACGAGGCGTATTCGCGTCTACCGCGCCACGCTCTATGCCTCATTCGCGCCGATTTTTTTTTTTTTTTGCGTCCGGTGTGAACGCACCATTAGTCACCATTTAATTTGTTTTACAGCCTGTATTACTATCATGGCTATCAGATGATTATACATGTACAAAAAATGAATAGTAGGAAACTTAATGTTGCTGTTTAAGTCTGGAAAAGATCTGCAAAGATCTCCATTGTAGTCTTGAGTTTCTTCCGGGAATGAACACGTCACAATATTCCTCATTTAAATAATTCATACGCAGAATAAAGGGGCGGGTGTTGCAACTGGCAGTTATAGTAAGGGCCGGGACATTTCCCAAACAAACTCGAAGCGCTCGACCAATCACAACACACTGATCCAGCTGACCAATCAGAGCACAGTGTGCTTTTCAGGAGGAGGGGCTTCATAGAGACAGGAACTAAACAGAGCGTTACTGACAGACTGGGAAGAGAGGGGCCGCAACAATGGAGAATATGTGTTATTGGATGGAAAAAAGGCATAATGAGTTTAATAGCCCCCCACAAATTATCATAAATGTTGCAGACTGCTTAAATAGTTCAACAAATAATTAATTTTGACTTGGCAAACACAAATCACTGACACACACTTTCAGGAGGGCAGCATTGTGTGAGAGTGTGATGTCATTGCATTTAAAGCATTTTCACATCAAGACTGTCTCACGAGTGCTGAAGTTGCACTGAATTATTAAGATGCGAAGGCTTGGAAGTGTTTGATATTCCACTTTACGTGGGTTGCTGGCAGCGTGCCGAGCGCACGAGTTTAACCGGCTTCCCCGAGCGAGCCGGACAGCCTGTCAGAGCCAGCGAGCGAGCGAGAGAGAGATTTACTCCTCTCTCTCTCGGTCAAGTGCTGAGGGTTTGTGTGTTATTTGCATTGAGTTTAGTTCGTCTCCATCTGTTGTTATTTCCATCCTTTCTGCTCTCGTCCCACGGACACACAGAGTGACCTTTCATTGTTTATACGTGCGTCTGTGGGATCCGGCGCTGTGTGTGTGTGAGCGCATCTGTGAGGGAAATCCCTGCGTTCTGTGCCAAACACGCTGTTGTTTTCTCCCTGCCATCTTCCCCAACTCTTCCCGTTCCGCCTGTCTTCTCGCTCGCCCCTCGTCCTCGTTACGGCGGAGAGAGATGGGGTGCGGTTACCATGGTACCCCTGATATGAGAAGAAAACACAATGACAGTCTTTGTGGAGACACACTGCACCTTTTTATAACCTACAAAAACACAGAGGGAAGCCAAGGAGAAGCTCTGCTGTGTGTGTGTGTGTGTGAGGGAGCACATTTCTTGTTTTAGCCCAATTCTACAACATATTCTTGCATGCATTGTGTGCACTGTGTCTTTAATAAAGTGAACATGAACATTTTAAACCATTTGAATCGCTTAATACTAGGGCTGTCAAACGATTAATCACGATTAATCGCATCTAAAATAAAAGTTTGTGTTTACATAATATATGTGGGTGCACTGTGAATAATTATTTTATAAATATAAATACACACAGATGCTTGTATATATTTAATAAATATTTTCATGTATATTATGTATATAGATTTATATATAATTTATATTATATTTTATAAAATTAAATATTTTAGATATAAATAATATTTTTTTCTTAAATATACATGCATGTGTGTGTGTATATATATATATATGTATGTATGTATGTATGTAAACACACAAACTTTTACTTTGGATGCGATTAATCGTTTGACAGCCCTACTTAATACACAATCCTGGGCTTATTTTGGATGATTGGTCAATGGACACAAAGTATAATGTCAATCAACAGCAAAATAACAGTTTAGTCAGACTGCTGTTGTAGGCAATATTAAAGGTATTTTATGTTGCAATGAAGGTTATATGCTGTGCATGAACCACTGGAATCAATCGGATAAGTGCAGTCCTAAATTTATTGTCATTAAATATTCTATTTCACACACGCTTAATAATAAATGTATGTAATGAATTTGTACATCTGGTCTTTGTGCATTCGTGTTTGCACACGTGACCGCTCTCTCGCTCATTTCTCTGATGAGCATGTGCAACATGCAAGAAACCACAGTGATGCAAATGAATTAGTGAGATGTTAATTACTCCCCGATCACAGACGCTTTAAATCAGCCAATCAAGCGTCCTCTGTGCTCTCTGACCGTTTATACAGTATCTCCATCTGGACCCGTGCAAATGTTAGATTAATGAGCAAAGGAAGTAGAAGGGAAGATGATGACATGATAAAACGGCAGCAAATGCAGTGATGCGGTTGAAATGTGTTTGTTACCAAATCTGTGCACTTTTTCATTGTTTTCGTTTTATTATTATTTGAAATAACATGCACCACTAGATTGATCATTGAGAAAAATAGGCATGCAATTAGGAGTGAATTTGAGCATGTGTCCAAAAATATATTTCGTCATATTCAGCTATGAATTGCTTGAATCATGTAAATGATTAATCCTTTTCCAATTCAAAACAGCCTATAATGTCAAACAGTTGTCAAATCTAAAATATTTCTACTGACATCACGCTTTTTGTCACGCTGGAATTCATGTTCTGTGAACATCTGTCAACAGTAAAGCCCCGCCTTATTTGATTGGCCGGCTCAGTCATTTTGAGATAGCCAATGAAATGTCTATTGAAGCTTGTTTCCGAAAAGGTAATTGCGACTTTTTAGGGTAATTTTCTGACATTTTTCCCTCTGAATCAGTGAGTTATAATAAAGTCATAATTCTGAGATATAAACTCGCTATTCTGACTTTATAACTCACAATTGCATTATTTCATTTCTTGGAAAAGTCAGATTTGCGAGATATAAACTAAGAATTATAGTAGAATTACAACTTGCAGTTGTGAGTATTAGAATTGTGACTATTTCTTGGAACTACGTCTTCATATCTTCATATCACATTAGGGCTGTGAAACGATTAATCGTGATTAATCGCATCCAGAATAAAAGTTTTTGTTTACATAATATATGTGTGTGTAGTGTGTATAATTATTCTGTATATATAAATACACACATATGCATGTGTATACTTAAGAAAAATGTGTTATTAATATATCAAATGTTTATTTATGTATATTAATTTTGTATAAGTATATACATGAAAATATTTCTTAAATATATACATGCATGTGTGTGTTTTTATATATACAAAATAATTATACACTCTAAAAAATGCTGGGTTATTTTAACCCAATTTTGGGTAAAATATGGATAAACCCAGCCATTGGGTTACATTTTTAAATGACATTTTTTACCCAATGGCTGGGTTTGTCCATATTTTACCCAAAATTGGGTTAAAACAACCCAGCATTTTTTAGAGTGTACACACTCATATTTTATTTTGCATGCGATTAATCATTTCACAGCACTAATTTTTTTTTATTCCATGGCGGAAAATGTGCATTTAAGTGAAAAGGAAAAGTGTTTTTTAGTGGCCATCTATATTCTAGTGTTCATGGGGTTTGTGTGTTGGTTGTTTATAAGGATTTTCATGGCGCGCGTGTCTGTCATTGGAGCGGGAATCCTGCCGTGAGATCACACACATGATCAGGACATCTGCCACTACCTGCAGGGTCGCCAGCGGGACGGTGTGTGTGTTTGTACAGTACAGTAGGAACCACCAGGCCGATGACGCCACTGACACGCCGTTTAGGAGTAGGAGTGATGAACAGATGGCTAATACGACTGTGAGCACAGATCATATCAGACTCGCTGAAAGACACTTCTCAGGCGTTTACGAGAGAGACACGACAGAATCTGTCAGTAGAGGCTCTGGATCAGTGTTTGTTGAGCCGCTCTTTGGTGTCAGAAGGAATGATATAATGACAACATACGTTTCTGTCGGGTTTTTTACTGGCTATTCAGAAAATACTGGCTGTGCAAAAATAAACACTATAATGTGATTCATGAGCAGATGACTCTTATGAGTCGATTCTTTTAATGAATCACTGGCAAATTATTTTGACTGATTCATTAACTGAATTAATGTGACTGGATGTAATGGTTTTATTTAAAAAATACATTTATAGACTTATCTTTATGTTCATGTAATATTTTGAACTAATTATTTCACTGCAATATAATTTAAATGACTTATAGATTAAAGGGATAGTCCACTTTTTTTGGAAATAGGCTCATTTTACAACTCCCCCAGAGTTAAACAGTTGAGTTTTACCGTTTTCGAATCCAGACAGTTTCTGGTCTCATTGACTTCCATAGTATATTTTTTTCCTACTATGGAAGTCAATGGGACCAGAAACTGTCTGGTTACTGATCAGAAATTCGGCTGAATGGATTCGAAAACGGTAAAACTCAACTGTTTAACTCTGGGGGAGTTGTAAAATGAGCCTATTTCCAAAAAAAGTGGAGTATCCCTTTAATAGCTGTTTTGAAACAGTAGAATAGTACTCTTACATATTTTTATATGGCAGAATATAGAGTATTAGCCATAATAATCAATAATATCATACTACTCTTACTAGTATGGAAAGTGTGTAATATACGGATTGGCCGTACACACGAAAACGCAAGGGTGTCATTTTCAGATTTATCCACCCTGGGACCCGGTTTCAAAAAATAGCGGTTTCAGTGTCCCAAAACGGCGGATCCGTCTGGACGAAACGCCAATACGACAAAAAATTTGCACGTATACAGCTAAACGCGTCTCCTTGTGGACGGGGCATAATTTTACCACATAATCTCATTACCTTCACTCTTAGAAGAAAAGGTTCTCTATAGAACCTTAAAAGGTTCTATCAGCGCTACGTATTTGGAACACCTAAAAGTTCTATACACTCTTAAAAAAGGGTTCCTCTGGGTTCTATATAGAACCCTGGGGTTCCATACTTGGCCAATAGAACCTTTTACCAAAAAAAAGGTTCTATATAGAACCATTTTGGAGTTCCATATATGAAGCGGGGATAGAACCATTTCTTCTAAGAGTGTTGCTTGATTTAATCCGCAATTTGAGTCGTGTGTTATGCCATTTTCAACATACAAAGTGAATCCGCTTGCCTTTTTGCCCATTGGCTCGAGCACACAATCATGATCTCAGCATATTGATGAACTCGTGTTTTACTGAGAGCCCTGAAAACTTGATATGACGTTGTGATGTGACTTTAATGGAGTTTAGATGAGCATGGACTGATCTCTCCAGTCTGACTGTCAAAAGCCCATCTAGCTTTATGGAAAGAGCATGAAATGAATTAAACAGCAACTGCTGTGGAAAGAAGAAGAGATGGCCATTTATAATGCACAAAACAGAAGAACACCAGATTGCATGCTTATATATGAACACACACACACACACACGCACACACACACACACACACACACGCACACGCTCTGTTCAGAAGCTCTGTGGTGCTTCAAAAACAGCATTTGAAATGCTATTTTCTGTCTGTTGCTTCAAATCAGTTTGCGGTGGTCAATTATGAGCTTGCTTTTGAGTTAAGATTCTGCCTATGAAAATAGTAAACTCATTATGGATTGGAACAGAGTCACAGACACATTTGCATTTCTACGGGCTCAGTGAAAGTAAATGTGGTCAAGTTGAAGCGGCGATGCGTCCGTCTGCTTTCTAAATGCTCACACATAAGACCGCTTCAAGTCGAACACTATTTTATGTACTATTTTATAGATGGCAAACTAAGAGACAAATATTGATTTAATATAATTAAAAACTAAAATTATAAATAATAGCTCTGGATTAATGCACTGTTTCCCCCTAACATTTTGTGCGTGATTTTTATGCTTCTTAAAGCTACTCTGTGTGATTTTTACCCCCATCTAGCGGTGAAAAGGTATATGACCATCCAGTGAATATTAGATTCTGTTCCTCTCAATTCCGATTTCGTTTTAACTCCTACGGTGGCCAATGTAGACCAAGATTAACATGGCTTCCAGTTCGACCTCGTCCATGTGTGTTAACTCAAACGTAAATGTGAAAGGCGAAGCTTGAATTAACGGGTATGTCCCTCTTTGGCTAATGTACTTTCAAGATGGAGGGGCAACATGGCGACCGACATTAGAACCCCTTACCCGTATATTATACACGCACGAGAATACTTTATTACTTGAACGAAGTAAATATACATTAATGAGGACATATATTTTTGAAAGAACTAAGTGTTTTTAGCTAAGAATAAACTAAAAGAGTCACACAGTGTAGCTTTAAAGTAACTTCTTGTTAGCTTTGCATGGTAGATGGTAGATCAGACCAAAACACAACATGACATCAACATCAGTTGAGGGCTGCAACTTCACTTTTTAGTGGCCAATTTATGATGATTTGAAACACATTTCTTACATTCAAGCTCCTTTTATTGGAATATTGTGGTGTTTGTATAGCATGCGGATTAAAACAACTTTGAGTCAAGTCTCCATGTGAGATAAACTGTTTATGTGTCATGCAGAGTTGCTGTCCTTGTAAAGACTTCTAAATAAGTCACTTATGAGCTTTTATTCCTGTTGGGATACTGCCTTAGAAGGGAGCTGCTGGTGTAGCTTGCTTGTTTTTGGAACAGATCCACAGGCACCTTTTTTGTGCATGACCTACATAAGAAGTTGCATGCCGGGAGCGAGCGTGATTGTGGAGCGTCCCTCCGCTCGCGTGAAAGGACTTCCCGCTCCTGCTGTTGAACAGGGACTATAGGACACACCTGTAGACGTGATTCACACACATGACATCTCAGAACTGGACCTCCGAGCAGATTTTCCCTGAAAGCTATTAGCGGCAGCCTCTGATATGCTTTCACCCTTCATGTGACATTCATCGTTTTCTTGCCACAGGGATGTCGTCCAGACCCCTGATAAGTGCGTGAACTACTCGCAATACATTAGTCGGATAATAACAGAGCTGTCAGCGAGTGTGTGTGCATGTGGCTGTCAGCGATAATATTTGAGTGACTGAATCACAGCGTTGAAGTGTCGTGTCGTCTCTCCGGCTGGCAAATAAAGCCGTGACAAGACTCGATTCCGGTCTGAAATGACGATGACACACCGCATCTGTATTCATTACTTCAGACTGTTTTATGTTCACTAGTGTACTACAGTAGTACATGCTATGTTTGGTAGTAGTATGTGATGCATTATGCAACAGCGAACATTTGAAACGGTAGTATGCTTTGCTGTTGTCAAATTACTTGATGCATATTTCAGTATGCTGCTTTTCTGAATGCAATGCATGGATGCAAACACTAAATTTGCAGGATGTAACAAAGGACAGCACACACAATAGCGTATCCAACAATGCAATGTTCTAAACCTAACCTTTTTGTGTGATAAATGGTTATTTTAAAACTTTTAAAATCACTTTCTTGGCAGGCTTTCTCAAGCCAAAATCAAATGACAAAGTTTTTTATATCTATTTTGCTGTCTATGAAACTAAGCTGTTTTTCCATTCCTTCCATGTTTGACCATTGTGTCGTGTGCAGCATCATATGCATACTGTGTCTCAATCCGTCTACTCATACTATGGCCTAAAAGTATGTATTCTTTTTCTTTTTTTCTTTTTTTGTGTAGAAAAATGAGAGTAGGCAAGTTTTGGGAGACTGAAATTGCGTTCTGTCTCATAGTTACATGCATTCTATCACTGGAAACTGACCTGTCTTGTTATAAAATTATGCTATGCATTGTCCTCCTTTAGATAGCAAGTAAACCTGTGTGTGTGCATGCATGCGCATGTGTGCGGGAGATTCTGATAATCATGCTCAGAGGAGTCTGACACACCAGGGTCTCTGGAGCTTTTCCTGACACTGTTGCCTGGGAGACAGTGCCGTGTCTGCCATATGTTAAGAGCTGGGGGTCCTGAGAGAATCATCCACAGGTGACCTTCAGTCACGGCCAAAAACACACACACACACACAGATTCACGGTGCTTCACACGCGAATCAATCACCATTTTTAAGCAGCTTTGGATAAAAAGCAGAACTTTCTTTTATTAGCATCAAAACCTGTCACATAGACAGCGCTATCTACGGCATGACACGCACACACACTTTGGGGAGTGCAAGAAGAATGCATGTCTGATCCATTTTCCATGGAAAAGGAGTAAAAAGCCTCTACATCAGCATAGAAAGCACCTTCAACGTCAATACAGATATCAGCCTCTCTTCAAAGGAGCTCAACTCCTTCAAATAGATTTTTCTGTCATGAGGGACATATCCGAATTATTATTAATATTATTATTCCCAAGGTGTTCTAATCCGTCCACCGCAACTGTTAAATGTACACTAAATAATATTATTGCTCCTGGGCAACTGCTTTTTTTTGCTTACTGAGCTGCATTTTGAAACATATGAGCTATAGGAGCTTCCCTGTATACAGACGGATGCCTTATAAGGCAATATTTCCTTTATACATTTCTTCAATAGTTCTGAATAAAAACTCATAAGTGGCTGATTTGTAATGCTGCTCTGTAGATGATCAGGCACATCGCAGTTTTAGACAGAAATTGTTCATTATAATTGTGCATCTTTAATAGTTTTCTACCTATACTTTTTAGTATTTTTTTAAATCCGATTTCTATCCACCATCTGCATCGAAAATTTTTATTTCTGGTATTCATGGATATATATTTATTTTAAGTAAGGTTGTAATGCATATATATATATATATATATATATATTTATGAAGAGCTATATGAAGAGTTCAGATGCAAAAGCCTCTGAGTGCCATTTGAAATTTTCTAGAATGATCATTTTTATCAAGCAATGAAGATTAACTATTAGTTGTCATTTAATTGAAATAATTGAACTTAAATATACAAGCTTGATAAAAACGATTATTCTAGAAGAAAATTTCAAATGGCAATTTTGCATCTGAACTCTTCATACATATATATATATATATATATATATATATATATATATGTGTGTGTGTGTGTGTCTGTGTCTGTGTGTATATATGCATGTATCCAATGAATACATTAATTTATGTAAAATATTATTTATTGTAATGTTTTTTTATGTATTGCATGTTTATATGCATGCACTCCTAAATTATATGCATGAATACATTACAAAGAAAACATTAATATATATATATATATATATATATATATATATATATATATGTTTGTCTTTTTTTGTAATAAATGCATGCATATGATTTGTGACTTTATCTCATAATGTCCCTATTTCATATTTAAAATGTTACGTCTCACATACCTTTTGCTTTTTTTTTTAGACTGAGGCACAAATCTGTCTCCATAGAAATTGCAGAGACATTTTATTTGTCAGGTGGATAAAAATGCAGCCTAGTTGAGCAGCTCACAAGGGTTTCGAATCAGAGCAAATGAAGCCCTATAAGGCTATGTTCAAACTGCGATAAGACATCACGCAGCACACTGTTATACGGAAGTAAACACAGATGACATTAAAGTAAGATTATGTGCATTTATTTACAGTGTGATCTGCCACAGAGCACAGCAACAGGCAATATTACAAACAAAGATGAGGATGCAAAAAGAGTTTATGATGTTTTTCTTGTATATAGAGCTGTCACTAACACTTATAGGTCCTGACACATAATTGCCTTTCCACTGACTGTCTTAATCATTTCTGGTATGTAAAACCTTTGAAGTGACTCCCATGAACGTCTCATGAACTCCGATATGCGCTTGCATTGCAAAATATCTGATTTAGGACCACATATTGAAGTGGCCAAACCATAAACGAAAAGATCAGATTCCATGTGGTTTGTGCAGTTCACACTGTCATGAGAAAAAAAACCAAACAGATTTGGGCCACATTTTCCTGCAGTGTACACATGAAAGTATAGCTAAGCTTTAGGCTGCTTGCTCGGCTAATGAAGTCACGGGGTATAAAGCGAGGTTAGTGTGGATGTGAAACCCCACACAGATCCCTGCCAGCTGCGTTCACTGCCAAACCCCACATTAGACTTCTGAAGCCTGCGGTGGATGACAAGATCATTAGATACTGCTTACAAGTGTACCGCACGTGCAGTAGACCAACAAAGACCCTATTATAGTGCGTTCGGAGGTTGTTTTCATTGTCGGATCCCATAATGCTTCGGTCCCGATCATTTCTGCTGGCTTTGCAGTGATTATAGCCCTCCAGACGAGCTAAAGCCTCATTAGGACGCTAAAACAAAGCAAGAGTAAAAGCGAGAGACAAGCCCCTTTGAGACGCTATCCAGAGGGGACAGGCTGTCCCGCGCTGATGTCTTTTCACATTCGGCAGAGCTGGCGTCTGCCTTTAGCGATGCTTTGACTGGAGATTTCTCAGGTCTGTGCTGATCTGTTATTCTAGCAGGCTCACTGTGAATATAAGGGTGAGATACGAGTGCAGTAATTGAGTAATATTGAGGTATGATGCTTTAATATTTAACTTACTTAATATTGAGGTATGTGTGCTTTCTAAATAATTGTGTGGACATTAAGGTGATGTGTTGACAGACGGGACGGGAGTGCTGTTGTGTGGGCTGAACGCAGCTGCTATAAAGTCTGACTCACTCATTTGACGGCTTTTATTGACATTAAATATTACGCGCTGATGACCGGCCAAGATACTGGAAGAGTGTTTTGCTTTGTTGTGCCTCACATTATCGTGACAACGGTGGTGGAGAGAAACTCACTAAAAGTGCAATGCTATTTATGTCACGTCGAATGCTGCTGCACCACAGACAAGCAATAAATCTGAGACGATACTGTAAATAAATGTGCCTTCCCAAAAAGTTGCGCCTCTCCCTCATATGAAGCTTTGAGAAATAGGCCATCCTAATGAACCGATTCACGAGAACGAGTCTGTTCCTTTGGGTGGCTCATGAATCTATTCAAAACGATGTAATATTTATTTATTTATTTATTTGACAGGGACAATGCAAACAAACATAGTGTCAAGACCAAGCATGTCACTGAAGAGTTGCATATAAAGTTTATAGCTATTGCTAATTTTCAACTCCTGTCCCTGGAGGGCTTTTATACACAATAAAATTTACATGATTAACTTCTGTTCTTCAATAAAAAAAAAAAAAAAAAAAAAAATAATAATAATATAAATATACATGCATATCATATACAACTCTTATAATAATTTAAAAATGAGTACACTGTAAAACAAATATTTTCAACATTTTTTCTTTTGTCAAATCAACTTAAATAATTTATTTAGTTCAGATAACTTATTATTTTGAGTTTCTGATGATTAAATCAATCTCCTTCATTGTATTAACTCACTTTTTCCAGTCCAATCAACTTAAAATTTTAAGGCAACCAGATTACTTAATTTTTTAAGTTAAACCAACAATATTTTTTTTAGTTTATTTTTAATAAAAAAAATAAACTAAGAAAATATAGAAAAAATTATATTAAAAATTAAAATTAAATTAAAAAAATATTTTATATATATATATATAAATATTTTTTAATTTTATAATATTTCTATTTATTTATAAGTAAATATACATTTATTATTTATCTATAATAAATATATATATATTTATTTATTTATTCATATATATATATTATTTATTTATAAATACATATATATATATATATATATATATATATGTGTGTGTGTGTGTGTGTGTGTGTGTGTGTGATTTTTATTCCTTCCCTTCACTGTGTCCTTGAAAACACAGTGTTTTTAAGACTCAACGAATAAAAAACAAGACAGCTAGACATTGAATAACAGTATAAAGACCAAAAGCTCACAGCCTACCAATAGTTGCTAATGGATGTCAGCGGCATTCAAGCGAAACAAGAGCTGACCTTGTAAATATAGTGGCGTTGTTTGAAACTGCACTCACTTCTCTGTCTCTCTCTCTTTCTCTTCCCAGTTCATTGCGTTCGCCTCCTTGTTCTTCATTCTGGTTTCCATCACAACCTTCTGCCTGGAGACCCACGAGGCCTTCAACACCATCATCAACAAGACGGACGTGTCTCGCAACGACAGTCTGGAGTACGAGATCGAGACGGATCCGGCGCTCACCTACGTGGAGGGGGTTTGCGTCCTCTGGTTCACCTTCGAGTTCCTGGTGCGCGTGACGTTCAGTCCGGATAAGCTCGAGTTCGTCAAGAGTGTCCTCAACATCATAGACTTCGTGGCCATTTTGCCGTTTTACTTGGAGGTCGGATTGAGCGGACTTTCCTCCAAAGCGGCCAAAGATGTTTTGGGCTTCCTGCGGGTTGTGCGTTTCGTGCGGATCTTGCGGATCTTCAAGCTGACGCGCCACTTCGTGGGCCTTCGCGTGCTGGGACACACTCTCCGCGCGAGCACGAACGAGTTCCTGCTCCTCATCATCTTCCTGGCGTTGGGCGTCCTCATCTTCGCCACCATGATCTACTACGCCGAGCGGATCGGGGCCAGCCCGAACGACCCCACGGCCAGCCACCACACTATGTTCAAGAACATCCCCATTGGCTTTTGGTGGGCTGTGGTCACTATGACCACTTTAGGTTATGGAGACATGTACCCTCAGACGTGGTCTGGCATGGTCGTGGGCGCGCTGTGTGCCCTCGCTGGCGTGCTCACGATAGCCATGCCGGTGCCCGTCATCGTCAATAACTTTGGCATGTACTACTCGCTAGCCATGGCCAAACAGAAGCTCCCCAAGAAGAGAAAGAAACACATCCCTCAGGTTGTGCAGACTGGCTCGCCGTCTTACTGCAAAACTGATCTGAGTACAGCATGCAACAGCACGCAGGGAGAGCTGTGCCTCGGGCAGGGCAGAGGACTAGAGCGCCACCGTTCAGGTGAGAGCACATGCTGTCATTTAAGGCTTTTGTCTTGTAGTATGAATGTGTCATCCATAAGCCATTGATGTTCAAAACAATGACGAAATTCGCATTTAGAAGCATTCAAAACTCAAAGTCTCTCACTTCCGCTGATATGGATCAATTATTTTGAAGACATCACTTAAGCTGAGGTCTCTGCGATTTGTCACAACAAATTATTACAATATAATCTTTCATATCGTTCGGTATATTGACACAATTTTCCAAAATTCATGGTTTGGTTCGGTAGTACGACACAGTGGTGTCACTATTCGGTATGTTTCCAATACAACGAAAAGAAACAAATGCCAGAACGTTCCTTGATTTTTTTTTTTTAAAGAAAAAAAACATTTTTAAATAACTGAGTTTTCCTATATTTTGAAAATTTTAGTTTTATAAATGGGGGTAATATTTGAAGCATGAACAAATAATGTCTTGGTCATCATTTTAAAAATAACATTCAGCTTCTCATTAGATTTTCTGTCCAACGGGGTCTAAAACGTTTTGAGCTTGTCCACTTTTCGACCACTTCCAGAGAAAGATGAAAACATGTAAATTGCGCAAGCTTATTTTGTCCATTAGATTGAAAAGATCTGAAAAAGCCCATACACTTACCCTCCACTCGAAGAAAACAGGATAGAAGTGGATAAAAGAGGACAAAAGAAATGAATTAAAGCACCAGGTGTAAATGGGACCGTCTACCTCATCTACTTGTGATCCCATCGACCAAAACGCATCTTAATACCAGGTGTAAACCGGGCCATAATAACCAAATGGCATGAAACATCAATGACGTCATTGTTTTTGAATTGAAAACAAGTGGGAAGGAGGGTTTGAACGACAGAAAGTTTTCATTTTCGCTCAACTATACTGTAAAGTAAGAGTCAGTAACTGAGCTCTGTGCCATCTATTCCACTGAGTCAGGTGTGTTTCTCTTAAAGAGGATGACGTTTGAGATCCAGTATTCCTTGCAGAGTGGAGCGTAAGAGAGGGTGCAGATTTGTCCTGTTGCCACGGAGATGCATTCAGGAGCCTGAAGATGGGCTGGATTTCACTGTGATATTTCAGTCTGAATGTAGAGACAAAACTGCAGTTTAATGCTGGTCAGATTCTAGGATGCTGTGCATGTGATGTGCTTTTGCTGTTCGATGGTTTTCACAGGATTTAACAGTGGGAAAAATTGAACATTAAATTAGATGTCCAACTGTTTTTGAGCTAATAACACATGTAGTAGAAACTCTTCTGATCTGGGTCAGGTGAACCCGAATTATTATTATTTTTTTTTCAGTATATACAGACTATACATTATTTTTCAAGCTGAGGAAAAAAGTCATCATTGTGTTTTCCTGATCAGTTTTGTTATTATTAACTAAAACTAAAATAAAACTATTAAAATTGAGTGTGCGTTACTTGAAATAAAATAAATATAGAACTAAATAAAGTAAATAAATATTAGAAAAGCAAAAAAAAAGAATAAATGCTGATTTGGCAACTAGCTGAAATAAAATAGGATTAAAGTGAAGTAGTAAATAAATGACCAGAGAAAATAAAAATGACAAAAGCACATAAAATTACAAATACTTAAACTGAAATTAAGGTGAAAACTGAAAATATAAAGCTAATTCAATATATTAATAATAATATAAAATATATTATTTATATTTATTTATAAATTATTTATAATTTTATATAAATAATATAAAAAATGTTATATTTCAATGCTTTTGCGTTCTCTTGCAAAAAAAACAACAACAAAAAAAACAAACAAAAAAAAAAATGTTTTTTTTTTCCGAGGGAAAGCAGTGAAATATATATTTTTCCCTCCCACCTCATATGTTTCCCACCATCATGTCCCTCTAGGGGCTCCGTAGTTCATGATCGATTGAGAATGTTAAATGCATATTTTATTTATGGCAAATGGACTGATATGAACCGATGGATATTATATATTAGTTAGTCAATCATGCATCATACAAATGACAAAAAAGTCTTGAAAGTTAATGAAAATGTTGTGCAATTATATTGTTAATATTATGAGATCTTTCACATAGCAGTTATTTTCCAAATGCACAATTTTCCATTGACTTAGTAAATGATATTTTTCTCTCACAGATGTCTGTCTGCCTTGTTACATTTTCATTACGACATTATTTTGGATCTTTTTCAAGACGTTTTTCTTTAACAATAAAGGCAATTTCATGTTTTACTATCCCTATTTGGGACATTGGATGCCCTCAGTGTAGATAAACCCTGACCCACACACAGCTTCTGATGACTCATTCGTTCAACCCAATTTCGGTCCTATTTTCGTCTTGCGATTGACCTCTCACCTCTGTCTCTAGCTGTTCCGTGTCCCAAATAAGCAGATGTTGTTTTCACCACTCGTGCTCTTCATTTCCCACCAGTGTTGTCTGCGGACTGCAGCGCAGGAAGTGACATCACCATGTCTTCAGAGGAGCGGATACCCATGCGTCACTCCAGCATGCGTGAACAGGACCGTCACACTGAAGGCACGTGCTTCCTATTGGCCGCCAGCGACTACACCTGCACAGGGGATACAGCTATTCGAAAAACAGGTATTTCTGCTCGTCCAATCAAAGCCTTCCATTCTTCACATTAGCATATATGTCCAAACAAATTCCCATCGCATTTTCTAAACTCCAAACCCATTTCATCCCATATATCTGTCAATCCATTGTCATAAACATTGACTCACGGATGGAAATGAAGAACTTTAACTGTTCAGATATTGTGCTGTGCTCAGTTAGTCTGCTTGCTTGCTCTCCTCCCTTTTTAAAGAGGTGCTATGATGCTTTTTTTTGCATGTTTAACTCTCTTTAGTGTGTAATATTGCTGTTTAAGCCTGAAAAGTCCCACGATTGTGAGTTATTCTCTATATCAGTGTTTCTGAACTCCTGAAACGCCTCCATTGTAGTCTTAGCTTCTTCCGGGAACAAACTCATCCCAATATTCCTCATTTAAATAATTCATATGCGTAATAAAGGGGCGGGGCCTGGTGGAATTAGTTAGTAGTGTGTTAAAACTGGAGGTTATGGTAAGGGGCGGGACATTTCCCAAACTCACTTTGAAGTGCCCGACCAATCACAATACACTGATCCAGCCGACCAATCAGAGAACAGTGTGCTTTTCAGAAGGAGGGGCTTCATAGAGACAGGAACTAAACAGAGCGTTACTGACAGACTGGGAAGAGAGGGGCCGCAACAATGGAGAATATGTGAGAAAAAAAAATAGTTTTTAACATTCAAGTATGGAAACCTGTTATAGTAGAGCCCTAAAGGTCTATTTGTTTTGCCGTCCTACCTATGCATCATTATTTGGCTGGCTGCTTGCATTGCTTTTGCATTTTGCATGAATACTTAACTATATGACCCTATAACAAGGCAGATGTTGAGTTGGCACCCAAGACCACACGGCTGTACTGTTTGACAGACACAAATGCTAGGCTAATAACCCTGCTGGGAGGTTAAATGTGGACCAGCTCAAGGGCAAAGACACCCGGGGGGCCGAGTTTGTAAGGTCAAGCCTGGCGTCCCCTCAACACTCCCAGTGCTAAAGGCCAGTAGAAGGTTAGCACCAGCTAAACAGACTTATTGAGCCTGTTTACATGCACATCCTCACACCAGTTACACACTTAATAAGCCGAAAGTACTCATGTACACACGTTAACCCGTTTTCCTTTATCGTAATAAAGTCCGATTTAGATTTTCGCCCCTCACCCTGAACTTCGGCTTAGTGAAGTGTGTGATGTGTGACAGGAAAGCAACCTTACGGCGAATTTATAATCTGCATCCAGACAGAGCGAGCGTTTCGCTGTATGAGGAGGAGGAGATATATTGCAATCTCTGACTCTTTCTTGACCCCAGAAATTATACAAAATGTGTGCAGAAGTGTCACAGTCAAAATGCAGCATCTGTAACTGCGTGAGAGGATAATATATGAGTCTGTATGATTAAGAGTCTTTATTTGTCACAACAAACATAACATGTGAAGTACTCAGTCAGATTACATTTCGATTATGAATTATTGGTTTGCATGTAAACCGGGACAGCAGGTTATTTCAATAAGTGGATTTTTGTGAGGTATCAGCATTTTGGTTTGCATGTAAACAAGATCATTGTTGCTTTATGGCTGTGCATGACAAGTCATTCTACAAGCTATAGTAATATATTACAGGGCCAGTGTTTATATTATTGTTTTATTTTATTGAATATTTTATCATGGTCATCAGGACAAGAGTCTTCCATTTCTAATGTACTATTACAATCTGATATACATGATACTGTACGTACTAACCAATATCATTTACTTACATTGATCATCGTTTCATGATGTGTAAACAACATTCTAGGATTACTTATATGGTCAGGACTGTTACTGGACACTGCTTTCTCTCTCTCTCTTCCTATATATATATATATATATATATATATATATTAATGCTTATTTGTGTGCGCATATCTCACGCCCGTCTGTAACCGTGTCCCGCGAGACACTTTTGTTTTTGTTGTCTTTGTGCTCTTAATGTTGCGTTTTCTCATATATATATATATACTGTGTATATATATATATATATATATATATATATGTGTACTATGTATATATATATATATATACATACTGTATATATAAATATACTGAACTGCTGATCTCTGATGAAACTCCGTCCATGAATGGCAGAAATAGATGCATTCTGTATCTTTGCTTTGTGAGCTTTTTGGCAACTTTTGTACAGTTTTAGTTGGCATTTCCATCCAGACTGGCTTTGAATTTTTTCGTGTGTTGAATTTTATCATCATCCTCATCTTCCTCCTCATCATTACCATCATCTTCACCACCATCATCATAATTAAACTGTGTTTTATCAAACTTTGAGAAAATCGGTACCATAGTAATTTGTTTAGGAAATTATAATGCCCTATTTATGTATTATTTAGCAATTGGGTTTCTCACAATTACTGAGCACATGATTGCACACGAAACATGTTCAGTGATCAAAATGAAAAACGAAAATGAGTGTTTTAGACTTTTCAGTGTGTGAAAATGGCATCATTCTGATGGCTGGACATAGTAAATGTGATGTGGTCTTATTTGTGTGCGCACGCCCGTCACTTTTGTATTTGTTGTGTGTGTGTGTGTGTGTGTGTGTCTGTGCTCTTAATGTTGCGTTCTCTCACGTCTGAAGGCTTTGAGAAATCCCGAAGCTTAAACAACATAGCCGGCACCGCTCTCCATCTCTCTCCAGTGACCTCGCCCTGTCCGATTCACCGTTCCCCTATCCCGTCCATCTTCTGAGGCCACGCCTACTCACACATGAGACTCCGCCTACTATACATTATACTCTGTGAATATAATGATTATTATTTATAGAACTGTATGAGTGATATGAGAAAGTAAAAAAAAAAGAAATTTTAGGGTGAATATCTCAAAATCATAATAGAATATATACATATGATTAGTAAAAAAAATGAAGCCTATTTTAAGACGGGGTTTTTTTTTGCATTGTGACATTTCAGTTAAACACATTCTCCCCTTTAATCATCAATGCCTTAAAACTTATGGTGTTCTTGTTGTAATGTAAATCACGTTTGCTGCTATTGAGGTGTGATACGGGTAAGGTTAGGGACAGGTGTGTGTGTGTGTGGGTCAGTATAAGGGTGTGTCAAGGTGTAAGGGAAGGCTCAACTCTGTTACGGTTTGTGGTTATAAGAAGCACAAGGAGACAAGGAATACCAGGAGTTTAATAAACAATATCTCAGGAGACACAAAAACCACATTATACATAAACAACAACGGACCAAGAATGAGGGAGAACACATGGTATAAATACAAGGTTGAATAAAGGAACATAATCAGGTGATAAAGACAAGACTGAACCAAAACACAGAAGCATACATGTAACAAACTGTGTAATTATAATTACAGCTGTAAATACATGCTGGTATTTTTAAAATTTAAGTACAATGTAAAAACATATGTAGACTACACAATAAGTCCATTGTATCAAATTATTAATTTCACTGTAAGTGCATAGTACTTAAAGCCACTTAATATAAAGTGGACCTTAATCACAATCATTCTTGTATAGTAGTATAAAAAATAGTTGAATTTTTTTTGTATTTGTTTAATTAACATAAATTAGTAAGTTATTAAATCACATAAACATCTACTATGATGCATAATTATTTCAAAATTTAAATTTTAAATATATATTGTTTAACAGTAATCATTTTTTTTTTTAAATACTACCATGATGCATACTTTACAATTTAAATTATATGGTAACACTTTACAATAAGGTTCATTAGTTAACTACATTAGTTAACATGTACAATATGGGAACAATACTTCTTCAGCATTTATTAATATTAATTCCAACATTTACTAATACGATATTAAAATCAAAGGTTGTATTAGTTAACATTAGTTAATGGACTGTGAACTAACATGAACACACAATGAACAGCTGTATTTATATTAACTTATATTAACAAAGATTAATAAACACTGTCACTAATGCACTGCTCAACGTTAGTTCATGTTAGTTAATGCATAATGTTAACTAATGAACCTTATTGTAAAGTGTTACCAATTATATATATGTATATGACAATTTATAATATATGACAATATATGAAAATGTCACAATGGAAATTATCTTAAACTGGCTTCATTTGCTTTCATGAGCTTCATGCATTTGATTTGATCTTGCATTAAATTTCAAAACATGTATTCAGGGAGAGAGCAGGTGAAACTTCAGGCCTATTTGACACTAGAGCAGAATAAGCTTAGAAAAGCACGACTGTCTGTTTGGATTTAATTGTCTGTTTGTCTGTATAATGTTCATGTTTGGAGCTGTTGTTGACTGCTCTGTAGACGTGTGTGTGTGTGTTGATCTGATTGAAGCGGTGGAGAATCCGTGAGCCGTCTCATGCATGACCTCTCTTGGCACGTACTGAACCGGCATCATTACACTGGTTGTACACACAGATAACTGCACAGAGCTTGTGTTCACGGGGTTCGGCCGAACAGAGGGGAACGTTCTGTCTTAAAAGGGAGGGAACGGCCCAGACGAGACTCACAGGTAACAGACGCTCTCGTGCTGTGTGTGCTGTGTGATGATGATGTCACTGGGGAGAGAGAATGACTCTAATTGGCCGAACTTGTTCAAATCGCAGTCAGATGTTGATAGGATTAAAAGAAAGCATTCAAAGTCAACATGAAATGAGGTTTGTACTACAATCGATTGGATGGTGAAAAGTGGGTGTTACCTGACTAGGGGTTCAGAGGGGGTGAGTGTGATTTATAATGTTTTTGAAAGAAGTCTCTTATGCCCAGTGAGGTTGCATTTATTTGATTTAAAAATACAGGAAAAAATGGATATGTAAAATAACTGTGAATATATTGTAAGATGTCATTTATTCCTCTGATCAAAGCTGAATTTCCACTCCAGCATCAATACCATGATCCTTCAGAAATCACAATATGATGATTCAATTGATTATAATTGAACAAATCTGCATATCAACATGATTTCTGAAGAATCATGTGACACTGAAGGCTGGAGAGTAATGATGCTGAAAATTCAGCTTTGATCACAGGGATAAATTACAGTTTAAAATATATTGACAAAGAAAACTGCTATTTTAGATTGTAATAATTTTTACTGTATTTTTGATTAAACAAATGCAGCCTTGGTGTTCATAAGAGACTTCTGTCAAAAACATTTAAAAATTCTTACTGACCCTAAACTTTTGAACGGTATGTTTTTATTAAATCTGATTCCATGTTGACTTTAGTGAACTGTAAATGCATCAATGAGTCATGTATTTCTATTCACGCTTGCAGACACATTCGTAGTCATATAAGTAATGTAATACATGGTCTGATCTAAAATATTTCATCTTTCATTATTACCAGACAACCAACTCACGTCACCCGAGTCATTCATCTGCATCCTCGAAACTCTGTGTGATACATATGTATTTTTAGCCAATGTTAATTATGCTGGATTTTAATCGAGAGATAATTCCGAGATTTATCCTGAGCATCATGTGAGTAAATCTAGAAGGGAAGGTTGCTAAGCAACTGGCATAGGGAGATTTTCTGTCACGCATCCTCAGCATAAACTTCATTTGCCACTTTGTGTCACACCCTGCACAGTGTGTTACCTGACATGCTTTCGCAAGCAGAGTCCTGTAAGTGTGCACCTGAAATGCTGTTTGCTCACTCCTGAATGTTTGATTGTAAATCCCTGAAAAGCTGTAATGTTTATATATGCTCATCTATGCAATAAGAGATGTACTCAGAGATGAATTATTATGTTATGATGTTAGGGTCACATTTAATCCCCAAATCAAAAGAAATGATATTTTGCATAAAGAATATGTAACCTGTATTTATTTTTTGAATTGCACAGTTTTGTTATTTTAGTACATGAATTGTAATTAATATATATTTCAATTAACAGTTTTAGTTTATGAATTCAGTACAAAAGAATATTGTTAAAATACAGCATCACAATGCAAATCCTAAAGGGATTTTTCACTTTTAAAAAAACTTTTACTGATAATTTACTCACCCCCATGTCATCCAAGATGTCCATGTCTTTCTTTCTTCAGTCGAAAAGAAATTATTTTTTTTGATGAAAACATTCCAGGATTTTTCTCCATATAATGGACTTCAATGGGAACCAAACGGTTCAAGGTCCAAAAGACAGTTTCAGTGCAAACTGTTCAAAGGGCTTTAAACGATTCCAGACGATGAATAAAGGTCTTATCAAGCGAAACGGTCGCTCATTTAAAAAAAAAAAAATAACTAGTTTAAGTTTTATAAGCTCAAATGGTCACCTTGCTTTGTTCTGTGATGACTCTCCTGTTCAAACTCATTCATCAAAATGAACAAATCTTTTTTCGTGTCATTTGGTTCATTCAACGAACGAAATGAACGAGTTGACTCGGGAAAATATTTGTTCATTTTGATGAACGAGTTCGAACAGGAGAGTCATCACAGAACAGACTAGAGCAAGCGACCATTTGAGCTTATATAACTTAAACTTTATTTATTTATTTATTAAATGAGCGATCGTTTCGCTTGATAAGAACCTTATTCATCATCTGGAATCGTTTAAAGCCCTTTGAACAGTTTGCACTTTGCACTGAAACTGTCTTTTTGACCTTGAACCGTTTGGTTCCCATTGAAGTCCATTATATGGAGAAAATCCTGGAATGTTTTCATCAAAAACCTTAATTTCTTTTCGTAATTTCGTAATTCTTTTCGTAAATTATCGGCAAATTTTTTTTTAAAGTAAACTACTCCTTTAACGGTCCTAAAATTGTATAATTTCCCTTATTTTCATGCAAAATATGATTTCTTATTTTTTATTTCAGGGTGAAATTTGACCCCGATGTTTTTTTGACATTATTTATGAGATTCACTTGTTCAAATATGCAATTTATTTTGTCTATAAATGTTTATTTTTTTTTTCAAAAAAGAAATTGCACATATTGAAGTGCATTACTGATGCAACCGCTGTTGTTGCGTTCGCAGCTACTGTATCACCTCTGGCTGACGTACAGTTTATATCGGCCAGAGACGGGGAAGGCGGGCCCAGCAGAGACTCAGATGGATTTGATGAATTGGATTGGACAGTCTGGAATAGAATAAGCCTGTGATTGGACGGTTCTGAAAGCGGACTCTCTGTGAACGGACATCTCGATTGATCGGACTCCTCGCGACCGATTCTGTGTGGAAACAGACTAAAGCCAGTTGGCACACACACACACACAAAAAAAGTCACGAAATGGATAGTGAAACGTTTCCTGCTTAAAACAAGTCGGCTCTCCATTTAAATGTCGCATTTGTATAAAGGACACACATCTACCCGTGGCTTCCCTTCTGTGTCAGGTAGCAAATCCAACACCCCCTCGAACCCCTTTCCAAGGCCTCTGTCGTTGCAATAAGTGTATTAAGATGTGTAGAGGCACAAGTGTTTAAAAATGAAGTATTGGTGTATCGACTATACTAAACTACAGAGTAGAGAGAGAGTAAACATGATCCGTTTAATAAATGTGACCTCCAGTCATTTATGCTTTTATCTGCTCTAGTATCTCTGGTGGATTCATTGTTGTCTGTGTGTGTGTGTGTGTGTGAGAGAGATGTTCATCTCAAATGGGACACTTGAAGACCTCATGAAAGCAGTTTTCTTTCTTTCGTTTTAAAAAAAAAAAACCAATATACCTTATACATTCTTGGAAAAAAGGGTTCTATATATGAAGCATAGGGTTCTTTACTTGACTCCAAAGAACTTTTTATGCTAAAAAGGTTCTATAATGACAAGAAATGTTCTTTATAGGCTATTATTCGTTCATATATTACATTATTCTGCAACATTTTGTAGTTGTAATTAAATTATTGTTTATTAAACTGTTATAGTAACATTTTAATCATGCTGATTTTTGGAGGAGAAAAACTGAAATGGCACTCATCGTGTGATATTGATTAACTACATAAAATGATATAAATTTATAAATTTTCTAACCCCCATATTTTAAATTTTGTGATCATTCACAAGCATTTATAAATACATTTTTGTGTTGATGTTTGTCAATTATATGAAATATTTAATCCAGAAAGGACAAAATCAAATGATAATATGAACCCAAAATTTCCATTTAGAACCTTTTTCCTGGTTACACGGAACCCTACAGTGTTCTTATTATTGAACCCTTATAAAGGATTCTGTATAGAACTTTTAGGTGTTCCAAATACATAGCACTGATAGAACCTTTTAAGGTTCTATATAGAACCTTTTCTTCTAAGAGTGTAGTTTACATGCCATTGGTCAATGATGCCCAGTTGCATATCAAGCTAAATTTTTATTTTTGTATTTTTAATCTTCTAAAAGTTGATTTTGTCAGCTTTTAAGAGTGCACTAGCATATATGAAGCCACAAAACTCTCTATTTGAATGTCATGGGGTCTTTGAATGTGTGTGTTGATTTATCCCCGTTTCCTGGAAAATCTGCCCAGTGCAACAATCAGATGTGGTGTGCAATAATGATGTGAAACAAAGCTGCACCGATTCACACTGTGATTTGAGTTCAGTCCGTGACAGCAGAGCCTCTGGAAACACACGCGGCGGGAACACACTCGCTCTAATTAGATCCTTTCATTTCTTTCAGCCATGGAGAGATTAGAGCTGTCATATCAGCCAGTGTGTGTGTGTGTGAGTGAGAGAATGTCATGAAATCTGTCAAGAACATGTCCAGGTCACAAAAAGAAGCCTGTTTTAAGACCAGAAAGTGTTTATTGTATTCAAGATTATTTCTAAATTAAAAGCAGTGCTAATTCCAACATGAATTCTCTATAGCCTATAATGAAAAATAAATAGACTATAGTTTGGGGTCTCCTCTGCTTAGCCAGGCTGCGTTTATTGGATTAAAAGTACAGTAAAAAATGTGATATATTATTGCAATATAAAAGAACTGTTTTCTACTTAAATATCTTTTAAAATGTAATTTATTCTTGAGGTCGAAGCTGAATTTTCAGCATCATTAATCTAGTCTTCAGTGTCATGATCATTTTTAATATGCTGATTTGGTGCTCAAGTTACATTTCTGGTCATTATCGTTGAAACAGCTTAATAATTTTACTTCTTTCTTTAAGATTATTTGAGAAATTGTTTGTAACATTAGAAATGTTTTTTTTTTTTCATAGTGAAAATAATTAATTGTCACTAAAACAAACAATACAAGAAATCTTATTTTTCATGAAAATAAGCATTTCTTTCTTTCTTTGGAATCTGGAATGTGAACCAGACATGTTCTTGATGATGGTGTGTGTGTGTGTGTGTGTGTTCCCACCACCCACAGAACTTAAGAGGATAGTATTCTTCATGTTAATATTATCTGCTGCTTTATGAAGTCAGGGCACCGTTTCAAATATAAACGACAAAATGTAAAGGTATATATTTTTGAACTTAGATCTTGTATTTTTGTGTCTCTTGAAGAGTCTCATTGTCCCGCGCTGTACCTGTATGTCCACTCTGTGCAGACTGTGAACCTGGAGTGTTTTCATGTTTCAGTGATTCGACTTTTGAACATGTATTGTGGAGTCTTTTGTCAGCCTTTTGTAGTGCATGCAAAGACCCATGGTCAAAATGTAAAGACTACGTCTGAAGAATATGTATAGTTCAATGCCATGTGAGACAGTCGGATAAACATATTAACATTGTTAAAAAACAAACCAACAGCTTTCTTTTCTTTCTGTTTAAACCACGCTGCATCACCTGGAACATAACAAGAGGACAATGCTCAGATTTACATCTCTGCATTTATTCGAAGACGAACAGCAGCAATTTATCAAAGAGCCAGCAATGTTTATGTTGCTCTTTCATTTCAAAATCAGGTTAAAGTCGTGTAATCTGAACCAGGCATTAGGAAACATTCCATTTTTATCATTCTTAGAACATTATGGAATTGTTACTTTTTGAATGTTCTCTGAACATTCCGAAACGCGTAGCAACATTTAAAAAACGTTCCATGAACGATGGATAGATAATGCTTTTGAGAACATTATTAAAGACCCGATCACTTTGAACAAATATTCTGGAAGAGTGTTTGTTCATAGCGTATTGAGAACCTTGCCAGAGTCTTCTGAGAACGTTCCTTGTTATCTGGCTTTATCCTCACTGCAGCCGAGGCGAACGATACAAACCTAGATTTCAGATGACCAGACGAGATGAACAGACACTCATCTCTCCCGTCAGCCTTGATATAGGTCTCGATATGTAGGTCTTCTTCTGTCCCGTCACTACGGACACCGTTGTTGCCACGGCGGGGAAACAAAACAGCAGGAGGGTGAGTTTGTGTTTTTTAGGCCGCGGGCCTCCCATGAGCAACTGTATCCATAACGACCAGGGAGTTTCCGTATCCATAACAACTCCATCTCTGCACAAACCCGCTTCTGAGAAGACTGAACTGAACAGCATGAATATTGCATCACAGTCTCTCTGCTCTTCTCTTTATGAACCACTGTGTGATCTACAGCTCCACAACACACACACACGAGCGCGTTTAAAGTGAGCACAGCTTCTAGACAAGATCAAGTTTTGTTTATTTACCCTCCGAAATCACCATCTTCTGCATAAGCGTGCAGTGTTTGCATTATCAAATGTTGCTTGCAAAACATGAGTTTGACTGGAGGAATTTGGGATGCTTGTTGTTGATTTTGTCTGAATTGATGAGACCAGCACTTTAATAATATTTGCAAAACAGTTTTGTATTTATAATTTTTTTGATGTTTATGTTTTAAAATAAGAAATATTATAATGTGAAAACAAATATCCTAACTACTACGTATATTATAATAAAAAATAAATTAAGCAATATAAAACGAGCAAGAATGTGAGCAAGAAAGTACCAACAGCTCAATCGTGAGTGTGATATTGCTTTTATACACTTCAATAATACTATAGTTAAGTTGTTCAATAAACAATTTAATATTAAGGAACATAAACTTTAGGCAGTTTTGCTCCACAACAAAATAGTTTAAAACGAAGAACCGAAAACAACTGCGCTTTTTCTTCTTGAACTAATGAAACGAATTAGTTGAGTGAATGATTTAGTGACTCTTAATTAAAACAGGAATTTGAAATGTTTCGTTCCTGAATTGATCGAATCATTTGAATGAAGGGTTAAATAACATTACTTGTCGCCAACCTCTGTTTTCTTGTAACTGTTTTCTTTCCTGCGTAGTCATATTGAATATTTTATTTGACAAATAAATATTCGTCAAGGGAAACTTTTTAACTTTTTCTCTTGTCAACTTTTAGGTGTACTTGAGCATACAGGGGGTTTAATGCTAAAAGACATAAACAGAAACCATACTTTTGATTTACATTTTCTGATTTTTTAATGTCAGGAGGAATTAATGATATTTCTCAATGTTTTCTGAACATTCCAAACGTATTTTTTTCTTATGTATTCAAACGTTAAGGGAACATTCCATTTTATCATGTTGCAAACATTATTGGAATGTTACTTTTTGAATGTTCATTGAACATTCCAAGTTGTAACATTTTAAAAAAACGTCCAGCTAAAACATTTCAGGAGAAAAATGTAAACGTTTTGGGAACATCAGATAACTTTGAAAATTAACATTACTGGAAGAGCATTTGTTCATAACCTGTTAGAACAGGTTATTAGAACCCTATTAGAACCCTGTTAGCTGTATAAGAACACTCACGTCTGACTGACAGTCGGTGACTCTGTACTGTTTTCAATGAAGTTTAACCGGCACACTAAAAAAGCTGAATTACAATTACCAAATACAGCCGGCTGAAGTGAGCGCAGCTTTTCTCTCTCTCTGTGTGTGTGTGTTCGTGTAGGAGGTTGTACTATTGCAGTCTGATTGCTCACAAATGGAAATCAGATATGCATGACTCAAATGATACTTCAGCAGCACTGTGAATTGTTCTGCGATATGTCAATGGATGTCAAATTGATGTGTTGTTCAGAAGCAGACACTTACCTGACGCGACGTACAGCCGACATCCCTACAGGCAACACGGATCTGAAACTTTAATAGAACTATAAGAACACTTTAATGTTTTACAGGGACATGAAGACTTTAAATGTTTCGCTGTTTAGCCGCCGCAGGGTCAGGGCAGTTTTTATGCTCCCAAAAAGTATTTTGTTTGTCTAGTCTTGTTCATGACGGAGCCATAAAAGTTTAGGGATTTTTGCTAAGTTAGGTCAAGACAAATTCACAATTTGCATTAATTGTTTAAAAGCAGCTTTACAGAAAATCATGACGTTATGTCATATCTTAATATCTTCATACCTTATAGTTGCGTTATGCTAATTAGAGCTGGGCGATAATTATAGTTACTTTTTATGGTGCAATTATAACCTTAAAGGGATATATCTACCCGATTTAACCTCTAAAATTATTTTATTGGTATAAATGAATGTATTTGGGTTGACTCAGGTTAGGTCAGGAAGACAGGTTAATGTGTAAGATGCTAAATAAATCTACTTAGCTAATTTAGATGTTACTATATTTCTTTCAGTATAATAATACTAATATTTTACATTTAATCTCCAAATGAATGTAGAAACAACATAAAGACAGTATCTTTTAAATATTTGGTCTAACATGTAGGAAATATCTAGACATTGAATAAAGCTATCAAACACTTCACAGTCTTCACTGCATAATTTATTCATTAAATATAGATATATTTTTATCCCCTCTTTGTGCTCATTTAAGACTTTTTGACTCATTTAAGACGGTGCTTGAGAAGAAAATGACAAAATGGTAATTTTGGCTGTACATGTACATATAAATGTGTGTGTACAGTACATATATCAATATGATCTGTTTATCTACGACTACATGTGACAAGTTATTGGTCTTATCAAGGTTTGTACTCGTTTTAATGAAAATTAAATCAGAACAAACGCAGTCAACCTTCAAAAACGATTAAAATATTGTGAGTCAAGACAAATATTTTTGGTGTACTCTTAATAATCATAATGTGGCATGTTTAAGGATGAGGAAGGGTTGAAGGGGATGAATTTTAGTGAATAATGACAAATTGTCTTTTTTTTGGTCTGTTTCTTATTCAAAGCTATTTTTGTGACTTAATCATGAACCAGTTTTATGTTTTCTTGTTGTTGTTCTTCAAACTTAGCATCCTCAGACATCATTTGTGTTTCGCAGAAGAAAGTTATTGAAGCCTTTATGTATAATGCATTATAAAGGTATTTATAAAGTATGTTTTAATGCCTTATATCATTTCATAAAAAATTGTAACCAAAGTTAAAATGTGCATATATTTATAAGATTTTTACATGAATTAACTCTTTACAGGGATAAATGTCAAATTCTGAAGACACAAAACACACATATAGTGTCATAAATCGTAAACTCTCACCCACAGCAACATTTGGATCCAGACACTGTACAGGCAATCTGAATCTGTTGCTATGAGACGGACTGCTTCATTACAGGAAGCATCATGATGAAGGCAGTTTGTGTGTTTGTGTCTCGGTTCTCAAGGTCAGCAAATACACAATCATTGAGCCAGAGCTGTATCTTGATTGCATTACATTACATCATTATGAAATTGAATGTTGCATCTGAAACAGCTCTCATATATTCAGAATAGCTATAATCATAAACGTGATATTGTGTTGTTGCATATGGAAACGTATCACCCCGTGTGAGTCTCTGATTCATGCCACCGCCGCTGCTCTCGCTGTCTTTTATAACGCAACACTTTTATAGGCACTTTAATTACTGTAATCAAACAGCCATTGAAACGGATCTGGTCTTACATCCGCTAACATTTGAAACGCTGCCATGACGTGCTGGGTGAAATGATTAGGTAATAATTGCCCTCGTCTTAATGTAATAAAACAGGCTTAAACAATTGCATATCACAGATTCAGGTGATTGAGAGCATTAGCCTGAGGAATACTTCTTGATTTGTTTTTGTGCAGATCATTCAGGTTTTAATTAATAATAGCAATAATATTAAACTAAAGGCATGTGATTTAAATTATTAAATAAATGCAAATTTCTTTAAATAATTAATCATGTATATTTTTTATAAATAATATATACATATGCATTTGAATAAATAAAATAAAATAAATCCATGATTGCTTAAAATAATAAATAAATAAATAAACAAACATTAATTCAAGTAAATAAATATATTTAATTTAACATTTTTTTAAAAAAATTGTGAAATTAGTATTGTTTTTCCTCACATGATATTTTGGTGTCCATGTCATCTAAGAGGTTGAAAGCCTTGTTCCATTGTGGCGGTGAGTAACAGCAATTATAGCCAGCGAGATGATGTGTGGTGATTTTATGTGAATGATGGTGCAATATCACAGCATGTCTGGTGTGAAAAATGAGAGCCGTTACTCCATTAGTGTAGACACATCAGGTAACCGGTTCATGACGGAAACACGGCAGAACCCAGCAGAGAGGGTTAGTGCGTCTGGGTTATTAAAACTCACATGATTACCGTCCGCTGTTAACACTTCACTCAGATGTGATTAAACAGGGAATCAGTCCGCTCACAAAACACTGATGTGGGAATGGAAATGTGCTTAGTTGATCTGGAATGACGTCTGTCTGTCTGTCTGTCTGTCTGTCTGTCTGTCTGTCTGTCTTTCTGTCCGTCCGTCTGTCTTTTTGTCTTTTTGTCTATCTATCTATCCATCTATCTATCTATCTGTCTGTCTGTCTGTCTGTCTGTCTGTCTGTCTGTCTGTCTGTCTGTCTGTCTGTCTGTCTGTCTGTCTGTCTGTCTGTCTGTCTGTCTGTCTGTCTGTCTGTCTGTCCGTCTGTCCGTCCGTCCGTCCGTCCGTCCGTCTTTTTGTCTATCTATCTATCTGTCTGTCCGTCCGTCCGTCCGTCCATCCGTCTGTCTTTTTGTCTATCTATCTATCTGTCTGTCTGTCTGTCTCTCTGTCTTTCTGTCCGTCCGTCTTTTTGTCTTTTTGTCTATCTATCTATCTATCTATCTATCTATCTATCTATCTATCTATCTATCTATCTATCTATCTATCTATCTATCTATCTATCTATCTATCTATCTATCTATCTATCTATCTATCTATCTGTCTGTCTGTCTGTCTGTCTGTCTGTCTGTCTGTCTGTCTGTCTGTCTGTCTGTCTGTCTGTCTGTCTGTCTGTCTGTCTGTCTGTCTGTCTGTCTGTCTGTCTGTCTGTCCGTCTGTCTTTTTGTCTATCTATCTATCAGTCTGTCTGTCTGTCTGTCTGTTTAACAAGTTAAGATTTGAACTTTGGCATTCTGGATAATAATAATAATATCCTCAGGCGTGCCATATGTATGTGGAGTTTTGGATTAAAGGAGGGAGGTTCCCCCTAATACGCCGCATGTTGTCAGGCGGGATGTTTTGGCGTCAGCATCAGCGGGTCGGTCTCGCTGTGAGGTGCTGGTTTGATGTGCTGTTTTAAAATAAGCCTCTTTACACATAGGGTGAGTCAGGCACAGATACGCCCGTGAGCTCATGTGGCTTTGCCTCCAGCAATAAATCCTCAGAAGAGTTACTCGTACCCTGAAGAAAACCAGCACTTTCTGGTTGCAAGTGGAGAAGCTTTCAAATCATCATTTAGCAGTGTTTATTAATTTCCCCCCTAAAATTGTAAACAGTTTTGTTGCTTTTGGTGGCATTCTGCCCCAAACCTCTGGTAATTTCAGACCCTGGTAAACACTTATAGGTGAATGTTGGTTTAACGGTGAATAGCTTTCTGTGCTGGTGTTTGGACGCTGAAGTCTTTTATAAAGCATCTCCTCAGGGCGACACCTTATGTTTTATTGTGCTTGCAGATGCGATTCTCCTCCAGGTCCATTAGTTTAGGGAGGTGCCGTCCCCGTTTAGGACAAATCGTCCTGGCCGTCCATCCATATCCTCCTGAGAGCCTGCAAAATGCTTTTAGTTTTCCTTTAGTGTTTACTGCATTAGAAACATAACACATATAAAAAACTAATTTACTTAGTATAAATTGCAATACACTACTGACTAGATTAAGCATTTTGGGCTCAGTAATATTTTTTTGTTTTTGAAAGATAATACTTCTATTCAGCGGATGCAATAAATAGATAAAAAGTGACAGTAAATAATGTTTCTGTTTTAAATAAACGCTGTTATTTTGACATTTCTGTTGATGAAAGTTTTACTGAAAATAATAAAACATTTTAAATATATGTATTTACATATAAATGTATATTATATAATACAGAAAATATATAAAACATTTTAAATGTATGTATATTTATTAAATTGTTTAAATTCTAATAATATTTCACAATATTACTGTTTTTACTTTTGACCAAATAAACACAACCTTGATGGGCAAAAGTCAAAAAACATTGAAACATAATACACACCCCAAACTTTTGATTGACACTAGACATAGATGATGCATATACTTTTATGATATTACAGAAGAAGTCAAGCTTGATATGATCAGGTAATAAATCAAATCAAACAAAGCCAATTATAGTAGTTGTGCACTTGTTGCAGTGTGTTTGACAGTAACAGTGAATGATCTCTCATGCATCACGTTAATGACACTCCACAGAAATCAATGGAAGTTTTATTGATTGTAAATTAGCAGCAATGACAAAAGAAAGAGAAAGAATTGACTAGGCCGGACACATTGGCGTGTTATTCTCTGCTAATTGAGCTGAAGCACGTGAAACTAACTGACCCATGAGGGATATTACAGCAGCGTCCTTCCTCTCCACAAGTCAAAGTGTAATTAGATTGTGTGGAAGTTTGAGCTGTTATAAAGATGTTTGTTCTCCATCCTGCTCAGCCTTCTGGGTAAATGACTTTAATTAGCTTCATTCAGCCTCTCTAATATCCTTAGTTTTATCAGCGTTTTCTCTTTACGATTCCACACACTCCTGTCCCCGTCACACCAGAGGACACACAGAAGAGTAGACAGTATTTGGTGTCCCATCAAACTTTAAAGTGTCATTAAACCTCCATTTCAGCACAGGTTACTTGCATAGTTTTGAAAAGGTCCAATTTAAACTGCTCAATGTATTTGGAAGATATTGCATTAGTTTTAGTGCTGGTGAAAGCAGCCAAATCTTTGGCCAGCCAATGGAAGTGTGTCTAATCGTAGCTCGAGAGTTTCAGCAAGCGTTTTCTTTTTTCACAGTCACGGGAAATCTAAGTGGCATTTCAGATCCTATCTGAACACGATCACCCAGAGCGGTGAACGACTGGGAGATGAAGGCTGAATATATGTGCAATTTACATATTTGTAGGTGTATACACTCTAAAAAAATGCTGGGTTGTTTTAACCCAATTTTGGGTCAAATATGGACAAACTCAAACATTGGGTTAAAAATGTAATTTAAAAATGTAACCCAATGGCTGGGTTTGTCCGTATTTGACCCAAAATTGGGTTAAAACAACTCAGCATTTTTTAGAGTGTATATACTTGAGTGTTAAATATTATATCTTTGGGTTAGTTTGGGTTTTAACCTTTTATATTATATTAATATAGTGATGTGAGAAGGTTACCTGCATTTTTACAGCGTAAGTTTGAAATATTTCTTAATCAATATAGAATTGCACTTTTGAAAAGAATCAAATCATAAAATCCACATCAATACCCAAGCCAGATTTCTACTGTTGCGTGAAGTGCACATAGTTAATAATAATGTCCCATAACATTTTACAGCTTTTGGCACCCAACAACTACCTTACAAACTATTAATACGCAGCAATTATCGAGGCAAAAGTCATAGTTAATAGTTACTTAATAGTGAGAATTGGGACCTAAAATAAAGTGTGATCTTTAATGTATTATTAAATGCTGAAATTAACTAAGATTGATTTAATTGTTATTAGACTAATGGAACCTCAGTGTAAAGTGACGCCTTTAACTCTATAATCAGATGCAAGGAAATAATGATTAATACTAAAATAGAAAGACGACAGAATGAAAGACATGTTTGTGTTCCCAGCTTGTTCTAGCCTCTTATTTTGGGATTTGAAAAGGTCAGGGGGAATTTTAGGCATTGTGATTGACCTTTTACTAAATCCAAGCCGTCGGATGTGTGATGTCTTCTCTTAGTGATCTGACTGGGTCTTATCTCAGGCAAGACCATATATTTGAAGTCTTCTGCGAGTGTCTGAGCCGGTTGTGCGGTCCTGAGCTAAAAGTGTGTGACGTCCCGGGTCGGTAAGCGCACGATCCGCCCCGCCGGCTGTGAGGAAATGACTCGGTCTCGCTGTTTCTCAAAGAACAGACGAGACGCTGCTGAATATTCCATGATGTGAGGCAGTTCATGCATATGCATGGGAATAAAGACAATTAAACACTTATTAAATGATGAATCTTTCAGAGATGTTAGTGAACCAACATCTGACTCTCTTCCTGAATCTTGAAGCTGCAAACAGGTTTTGTTGACTATACATTTTTGATGCGATTCTTAAAGTTCCTTCGGGCCTGTAGTGCACCAATGTGATCTTCAAATGTTGTCCAAGAAGTCAGCTCTTGCATCAGGGCTGACGTGATCATCTCCTAATGGAAGAAACGGAAGGAAAAAGAACAACTCGATTCTGCTCTCTGTCAAAATGCTTTAAAAGAGCGCGCTCGCTCCAGAAGACTTAGACTGAAACTTTCATGAAGCTTCTTAAATACTTTACCTTCCTCTGTGTGGATGTGAGAGAGGAGAGACTCAAAGTGTGTGTCTGTCCTTTCCGGCTGAATTCTCGAGCAGACGTCTGCGAGATCTTTACACGGGACGGGGTAAACACCCTACGAGTCTCACCCGTGCCACCAGACCTGCCGAATACAGCATGCTGTTCACGGACCTGCTTCTGCAGAAACTAGAAGTAAAATGGCTTTGGAGAGAAACACTCGAGAGCAGAGCGTGTTCAAATGATCCTTTTATCAGTGGCATGGACTGATTTACTGCCCACTTTGAGATTATCTGCACTGGAAAAGCCCGCTTCACCGATTAACAGGAAGAATTTCTTGTGTCAGATCCAAGGTCTACCAAGAGCTTTATCAATGGATAATCCACATTTCGCATGAATGAAATAAAGCCTATTTTATTGGATTTTTAGAAATTTGACAAAAATATATATATGAATAATATTTGAATATATATATATATATATATATATATATATATATATATATATATATATGAAAACAGAAAATATAAAATTAAAATATAAAATAAATGATCAAATGAGCAGGCCAGATGCATTTGGACAAAAATAGGCTTTTTTTGTAGAAATTCAATCATTTGATGACTAAAATTGTAAAAAAGATTTTAAAAATAGTTTTTTTGTAGAAATAGATTCATTTGATGACTTAAATTGTAAAACAGATTTTAAAAATATTTTTTTTGTAGAAATTCAATCATTTGATGACTAAAATTGTAAAAAAAATATAAAAAATAGGCTTTTTTGTAGAAATTCAATCATTTGATGACTAAAATTGTAAAAAAATATAAAAAATAGGCTTTTTTGTAGAAATTCAATCATTTGATTAAAATTGTAAAAAAAATATAAAAAATAGTCTTTTTTTGTAGAAATTCAATCATTTGATGACTAAAATTCAATTTTGGAATGATTGAATTTCTACAAAAATTCAATTTTTATAAAAAATATTAAAAATAGTCTTTTTGTAGAAATTCAATCATTTGATGACTAAAATTGTAAAAAAAAAAAAAAGTTTATATATTGCAAATCCAGTTTTTGCCAGTATTTTAGAAATACATCTTGCATTGAAATTTTTTGAATTGGGACAATAATAACATTTTTTGTAACAAATATAATTTCATTTAATTTTGATATATGGAAACATGTTCTTGTGAGATTCACCCATGTACAATTTTGTTCAGTATGTAGCACAATGCTCTGCATTTATATGTATTTTCTTGCGAAAGCATCGTGCATGGAGCAGTAAGAGATTTTCCGGTTCTGTCGCACAGATCGACCGGCTGCTGGCGCGTCTGCGTGTTTGTGTTCTGACTGTCATCTTGTCATCACAGATGGCGATGCCGGATCCGTACGGATTCAACATAAGTACACTGTTAATGACTCCTAATGTGTTTGATCTGAGTCCACACAAGGACTTTCTTTATTTCTCTGGCTTTCCCTTCCCGAAGGATTTCCATATTCACCAGCAGTATTTTCTTTTATTTTAATTATCAGATATGCAGGTATTTAATCTTGACCTGTAACTAAATGTACATGTGCATTTGATACGTGGTACCACAGTGTCTAGAAAAGGAAATGTGTGAGATGACGAATAGAGTGATGATTGATCAGGACGGGTCTCACATCCATTGAGGTCAGACACAGAGGTGCGTCACTCACTGACATGCCATTTGTAAAGGCAGTTTTGAAGAATTGCGCGTCTGTCTTTAGCGTGCACACATTTGTCTGGTCTGAAGGGTTTTTGAAGAGTAGCCTTGAGAGAAAATGGCGTCAGTCCAGTGATGGACGTCATGTGTGTCAGATCATCAGGGCAAGAACATACGCTCAGATCAGCCTCTGTCGATCCTTTACAAATGGCCTATTATTAAATTATTATTTATCGATTCAATATGAACTGACCGCAAATTTGGCTTCTTATGTTTGGCTCAAAGTTTTTTTCTGTCCATTTCATTTTGTTATTTAATTTAAATTTATTTTTGAAAGACTTGAAAAATTCAGACACTTTTGAAATTTCGTCTATATCCAACGCACATGGCGTCACTTTAGCGTCAATATAACATGCACAGAGCTTTGTTCGGTTATGGGTAGGTTTAGGTCTGGGGTAAGATTAGGGTTAGACCACTAGGAGGCGCTTTTGCATATCTGCGTCTCATATTGACGCTAAAGGGTGCCATGTGCGTTGGATGTAGACGAAATGTCGAAAGCCTCAGTATATGACGCCTCGGGATGTGAATTTCTGTTTGATTGATAGAATGATAGTCTCTCATCTTCCTGTGGTCACTAATGGTTTAAGGTCAGTGTGTCTGTGCTTCATTACTGCGATGGTCTCCTCTGATGCCAACGGGCATCATTTTAAGCTGTGCCATACGGAGGAGCCGTGCCTGAGGAGGACACCATCTGCCTCTCGCTGTCATTAACACCTTCTTTTTATAGCGGAGAGAATCGGGGGCGGACCAGTTTAATGCTCTGAAACCGCTGTTGCACGACGTTTCTCTGTGCAAACACACGCTTCCAGCTTTTATTTGTTCCTCGATGCCATTTCCAAATTCAGTCTGTGTGTTGATCATGTTTCCTTCATTCAGAGACATTGGTGTTCTGTGAAGAGTCAGCCATCATTATTGCTGGTTAGTGTTAACCCCCAAAATTCATCTGATATGAGTGATTAGATTCGGGTTTCAAAACGGTTAGGTTAGGACATGATTAGGAGACACTCTTTGAAGAAATGGTTCTATTTAGAACCAAAAATGGTTCCATCTCCTACTTCATATATGGAACTCCAAAATGGTACTATATAGAACCATTTTTTTGGTGAAAGGTTCTATTGGCCAAGTGTGGAACCATATAGAACCCAGAGGAACCCTTTTTTAAGAGTGTATAGAACCTTTTAGGGGTTCCAAATACGTAGCGCTGATAGAACCTTTTAAGGTTCTATATAGAACCTTTTCTTCTAAGAGTGGATGGTGTCACCCCCAACCCGGTCTCATCCCAATTCGTCATATAACTGACGTTTTGGGACGTCTTTTGACCATTCGTCAATATACGACTTTTTAGGGCCCCCTTAAACGTCGGTAGATGACGTTATGGGATCCTAACTCTACCCCATACCTAAACCTAACCCTAAACCCAACTCGTCACCTAACTGACGTTAAAGGTAAAGCGTCAGTTGTATGACGACCCGGGATCGTCATCTACCGACGTTTAAGGGGGCCCTAAAAAGTCATATATTGACGAATGGTCAAAAGACGTCCCAAAACGTCAGTTATATGACGAATTGGGATGAGACTGTGTTATCACCCCAGCTAAACGCCATTTCTGAACACACGTCAGGACAGGGCTGTGTGTGTGTCAGGCTTAATTAAGATGACCAGGATTTCCCACAACATTGCCACAGCTTCAACAAGTGCACTGCCCAGAGATCACACCTCTCAGCTTCAGATACGATGATGGTCAGTGTGTGTATACGAGGCAATCGTTTGTTTGCTTTCTGAGCCGTGACGAACCCTATTAATGCATGTGAGATAAGACAGTATGGCTTAACAGTACACAACACTATCTAAACACACACACAGACTAAATCAAAACTGATCGCTCCTGCTATCTCAACGCTCTCCATGAGTTTGCATACTGCTCAAGGTTATATCATACGTTTTTAGCATCTTGCATCTCTTTTTTCAACCCGGTCTCATCCCAAGACGTCATATAACTGACGTTTTGGGACGTCTTTTGACCATACGTTAATATTTGCCTTTTTAGGGCCCCCTTAAACGTCGGTAGATGAGGTTATGGGAGATTATACCGACGTTTAAGGGGGCCCTAAAAAGGCAAATATTGACGTATGGTCAAAAGACGTCCCAAAACGTCAGTTATATGACTTTTTGGGGTGAGACTGTGTTACTTTTTTTGCTTCTGTACCTTTAAGACTTCTGTGGAAATGCCTCTTCATGTGTGAAATAATGCTTTTATTTGCATTTTCACAAGTTATTTTTGTGGTTTAGTTAGCTCATGAATGTTCTTTTTGGTCTGTGGAGGCTGTTTTCATAGTACAGTGAACTTAGTTTGCTGCCAGCATTTGATTTAATGAATCTAATTTAACGAATCGCAGAAAGAAATATTCATGAAAAATAGTATATGAATGTCAGAGATTATACTGCTTGAGGAGAATATCACTAAACAGATGGTAGAATCAGTGACAAATAAACACTCTTTTTGCAGCGATGCGCACACACCTGTCACACACACACACACACACGATCGGAAAACAGCAGATGGTTTATGCTGGTGTTCAGAATGTCGGCTGTTTTATTTTATTTTAATGTAGACCTTCATCCTACACGGGGAGCAGCACTGATTCCCATTTCAATTCTGATTCACACTTTATTTGCACTTTATTTTCTTTTGTTTGCCCAAAGATTGAAAGAAGTTTTACGAAATCGATTAGGAAAAAGGTTTTTTTTTTTTTTGCATTTAGGATTTGGTGAAGAAATTACACACTTTACCTCCAAAGGGATAGCTCACTCTAAAATTAAAATGAAGTCAAGGGCCAGGATTTGTGTTAGATAATATATTGCATTTTTTACAGCTCATGCTTCGGATATTCCGGCAACAACAAAACTGGAGAATCTCACAAAAGCCCAAATGTCAGAAATGGTCAGCGGTTCAGTCTTGCATGTTTGAACTGGAGTTGGACACAGATAGAGACACTCCGCTTTTAGATGCAACAGGATGTTTCTGAATGGTTAGCTGATGAATTTAGTTGTTGTGGAGTTAAAGGAGTAGTTCACTTTTAAAAAAAAAAACTTTTGCTGATAATTTACTCATCCCCATGTCATCCAAGATGTCCATGTCTTTCGGAAAGAAATTAAGGTTTTTGATGAAAACATTCCAGGATTTTTCTCCATATAATGGACTACAATGAACAAATTTGTTCATTTCGTTCGTTGAATGAACCAAATGACTCGGAAAAAGATTCGTTCAATCTGAACGAGTTTGAACAGGAGAATCACGAATGCGCATCTCAGAACAGAGCAAGGCGAGCATTTGAGCTTATAAAACTTAAACTTTGTTATTTTTAAAAAAACAAGTGATCATTTTGCTTGATAAGACCCTTATTCATCGTCTGGAATCGTTTAAAGCCCTTTGAACAGTTTGGTTCCCATTGAAGTCCATTATATGGAGAAAATCCTGGAATGTTTTCATCAAAAACCTTAATTTCTTTTCGACTGAAGAAAAAATGACATGGATATCTTGGATGACATGGGGGTGAGTAAATTATCAGCAAAAGTTTTTTTTAAAAGTGAACTACTCCTTTAACTTATCAGTTCATGATCATCATCCTTCATGTGGGAACTGTATAGGATGTTGGTGTGCAAATCCAGTGTTGAATCTTTAGTCATGAAACTGAAAGTGCCCTTTTCTGTCAAATCGTGGGTCTCCCGGAACGCAATTTCTACTGATTTCTATCTAAAAAGCCATAAATGAGGGATAAGATGAGTGTGTGGTATTTCGAAAGCACACAGTGTGTGTGTATGTGATCTCTGGATGGCCTGTTTTCCTCTGGGCTGGTTTCCGGGTATGTCCGTCAGGTCCAAGTCATCAGTCTTGCTGACAGCCTGCAAGACTATTTCTGTCCTCACAGATCTATCCCAGTTCCAGCGTTCAGGCACACCGGGTGACTTTCAGTCTGACTGTGTGTCTGAGGTGTTTTCTGCCTTTATTTGCATTTGTTCACTTTGGTGGTGGCCTGTGAAATGCTGCTTTCGAGGGTCTCAGGGGCTGTTGTAATTGGTGTCTAAAAATCACACAGCAAATACTTACAACACCCCAGAGGTGGATTTCTTGCTCTGGCTTTTTCTCAATTATGTTTTATGTATGTATCAGTTTCAGCTCAGTTTCACCTTCATCTCCAAAATTCTTAAAATAGACCCAAATGAGTCAATAATTGTCATCCAGTAAGGGCACTGTAAGGGTACAGTAAGGATATGACAGTAAGTCATATCTAAATGGATGTAGATAGCAGATCAAATCATTTGAAGAAGTTCATATTAAGATATTAGAGCTTTGGTTACAAAGTTATCTTGGCAGCTTGCCAAAAAGTTATCCCGAAACTGTAAGTAAACTGCATAGCAACAACCTGGCAACGCACTAGCAGGAGAATACTGATCTCAGAATACTGTTCTTAGAACCCCCAACAACTTCACAGCAACACCCTAGCAACTTCATATCAATGCCCTATAGAGGAGTATAGCAGTAAGGCATTCAGAACCCTCAACAACTGCATAGCAACACCTTAGCAACCACATAAATACTCCCTAGAGGAGTATGGCAGCATACCAAAAAGCGCTCAGAACCCTAAACAATTGCATAGCAACACCCTAGTAGTAACCACATAAATACTTCCTAGAGGAGTACGACAGCATGCCAAAAAGTTATCCGAATCCCTAACAACTGCAAGTCAACTGCATAGCAACACCCTGGCAACGCACTAGCAGGAGAATATCAGCATGCCAAAATGTTCTCAGAACCCCCAACAACTTCACAGCAACACCCTAGCAACTTCATATCAATGCCCTATAGAGGAGTAATGCAGTAAGACATTCAGAACCCTTAACAACTGCATAGCAACACCTTAGCAACCACATAAATACTCCCTAGAGGAGTATGAAGAGCCAAAAAGTTCTCAGAACCCCTAACAACTGCGTGGCAACCGCATAGCAAGCAATTAGCAGGGGGATGGCAGCATTCCAAACAGTTCCCAAACCCCCTAACAACAGCATAGCAACACCCTAGCAACCGCATAGCAACAAAATGCCTAGAAAGATAACTTTAGTCCATGTCCTAGTCCTTTGTATTCATTATCGGTGTCTGTAAAAGGACATTCATATTGACTGTTTTCAATGATGTCAATACAATAGGCACCTAAATCCCCATTTAGTGAATCATTTTAAGGTCATTCAAAGGCGTAAAACACGTTCTGGAGACTGACGCTGGTTTAAATGGCATTTGACTACAATGGCCAAGAGAATGAGACCTCCACCGCACGAGTCTCCATCCGATTCAGCTGCGTCCTTCACACACACACACACACACACACAGTGCTATGGCAACCAGGGAAAGCCTGAGAGTGTGTGCGTATGTGTTGACCTTCATGGGTTCAGTTTAGTTATGGGGTTACAGTCCTTTCAAAGCAGCCAATGAAATAAAAACTGAACTAGCAGCTTCTCAAGGCTTCAGTATTGTACTTAGTAAAGCAAGTAGCCTGGTTACTATGGAGATGCAAAGATAAAAAGGGATGGAACACCTGCCAGTGAAGCTGTTCCCATCTATCACCTCAATATGGAGAACGGCTGAAATGATGAAACCACAACAGATGTTCACATTCAGAGAATTTTTATATCTGACAGATCTCTTGGACTAAACTGGAGACCGTTCTCTTTGCGTATCCTCATTTATGTCTGCCGCTGGCTAAGTGATATCAATGATAATTGTTTTTTAATTGTTCGTCCGACAGCGATCCGGCTCATTGCGTCTGTGCTGTCATCGTCTCCAGACCCAGAAGTCTTTCGGCTCTCCATACAGTAAATGTAGCGATAAGAAAATCACTTTTGCAGTCATGTCAAACTGATCCCGGATCAGCTGTTGAAGAATCACATCATTGAGACATCACTCATCAGCATTATTATTCTGGCACAAAGATTATTGACACACACACACCTCTTGTCTTCATATCGATCTCCCTGAAAGGGCCGGATGCTTTATGAATTTTAGCAATCAATTTGTAAGCAAATCTTTTTTATTTTTTTATTTTATAGCAATATTTTGTTTTAAGAGCAAGAATTGTCTTCCTTGTCTCATGACTTTTTTCTAATTTAAATTTTAGTAGCAAAAGCATAATTTGGGGAATTTAAATTTTATAGATAGATAGATAGATAGATAGATAGATAGATAGATAGATAGATAGATAGATAGATAGATAGATAGATAGATAGATAGATAGATAGATAGATAGATAGATAGATAGATAGATAGATAGATAGATAGATGCTTATGCTACCATTTTTTGGGATGAAAATACTAACGAGTCTTAGGCACGTTAGTATTTCATCCCAAAAAAATGATTTTAAGCATATTTTGTTGTAGTCTGTCAGTAAGAAATATCAGTTTACATTTCCAAGACTTCATTTGGCCATTATTTGTAATAATCCAGTGAAATTTCTGTATGCACCAGGAGTCGGTATGATCTGATCTCACCATTATAGTGTCTAGAAAATCACTATGTATGTTATGTTACTGCATATCAATGAATATGATTAAATAGTGTATCTTGTTTTCATTTATTTGCTTGTGTTTGGAAACAAGAAAAACTTTTTTTATTTAAACCATTTATACATAAATACCAACATATATATATATAAAATTGTCAAAAGACTTAAATGTATTGAATACTGATGAAAATATTTTTCAAAGTCCAGCCCTTCTTCTTCCTCCATCTGCTATATTCATTGTTCACCCTGCGGTTAGTTTTCAGTGCGCACGCTGTTTATTTTTGTCGTTCTGTATCCGGTTTGTGTCTGGAATGGGAAATGAGTGTGTTCTGATAAAAGCACAGGTGTAGAGGTCTCTGTGAGGTGATTGTAAATATTTATTCCAGAGGCTAAAGGTCAGTGTGCTACAGCTGCATAATGCCTCTCCGGGCCGGAAACAAGACCAACTGATTCACAAATCCTCATTATTATGCAAAGTTTGTCGACTTCCACCTGAAAATGTATTTATGTTGTGTTGTGTTTATGCCTTATGGATTAATCGTGAGCGAGAGGCTTAAATATAAGGAATGGAGGGATATCAAAGCTGGGTGGGATATTTCCTTTGACTGGCGGGAATTTTTGGTAGTTTAGTTATTCGCTGCCGACCAGAACCTCTCGAAATACGGACAAAATGAGTTGCATACTGTAAATCAATGCTGAGATCTCCCTGTTCAGGGAGAACATGCCAGCAATAATATATTCATATGCACTCAGAGATACTGACTTTAAATGAGTTCAGTACAGTGCCATCTGAGAGTTTGGTGATTGGTGTGAACAAATGTATGTGTTTTGAATTAGTAATAGAGTTTGCAGCCACAGTAACGACTTGACCTTGAAAAGGACACTACATGCACAAAAGATAAAAGTTTATTGTTTCACTTGGTGGTGATGGACACTTTTATAAACCATGGTATTTTCATGAATTAGAAAACCATGTCAAAAACCATCTTTTATTCATGCTATTAAATTCTGAAGGCTTTTTTAAGGATTGATGGATGAATAGAACATTAATATTTAAATGAACAGTAATATAAGTAAAAGTTTAAGAAACAAACACAAGCAAACAATTCAGTCAAATGTACAAAAGAACATTTAAGTTAAATTAAAATATAAAGTAATGAAACTTAACTTTGCCCTTAGCCAACCCCATTTGCTCAAGACCAAATATTGCCAGTTTGATGTACCCAAAACAGATTATCACATATTTAACCATTATAAAGACCTCAGAGCCAAATTCCTGATTGAATTTGATGAAGATGGAGCTTGCACGTCTCCAAAAACGTCTAAACAAATGTTCAAATAAGCGTTATATTTATATGTAAATTACATATTTGAGGTCTAAACAACTACAGTACATTCTTGCCTAAAAAAACGCTTAAAACTACATTCCGAGACACAATACAGTAAAGTTGTAGTGGTTTTGCTCCTCCACCATTAACACTTGCTGAAAAATGCTGCCAGTATAGATCCGGCAAAACAAGTGGAGTGATACAAGTTGTGAAACGGTTTCGTTGAATATGGAGAAGGCTCTGAGCCAATCAGATTCCAGAACATATATGTGTTTGTGTGCGTGTATATACTGTGTATTTTTCTTATGATTTTACTTTTGGATTTCCATATATTTACATATATTTACAAAGAAGAAATGGTTCTATTTAGAACCAGAAATGATTCCATCCCCCGCTTCATATATGGAACTCCAAAATGGTTCTATATAGAACCATTTTTTGGTAAAAGGTTCTGTTGGCCAAGTATGGAACCCCAGGGTTCTATATAGAACCCAGAGGAACCCTTTTTTTAAGAGTGTATAGAACCTTTTAGGGGTTCCAAATACGTAGCGCTGATAGAACCTTTTAAGGTTCTACATAGAACCTTTTCTTCTAAGAGTGTACATCCAACTTCTATACATTATAAATGATATTTTATGGTTCCAAAGTGGTTTAAACTGAACTATATTTGGTTACTCAAATTTATGTGTGAAAATCCATACGTCCCACGTCACATTAAAAACTCAATGAATGCAGTTCCCGTTGCTATCAAGTCAAGGCCGATTACGGCGGTCGGTTGCCATAGTGACACAATCAGTCAAAGCTAAAAAAAGGTCCATGTGTGTTACTTTACATAATTTGTCACTTTGGATTTTCCACTTCTCGCTCTGAGACCGAGCGCTCTGCATTATTGAAGAGTTTAAGACTTTTTTAATGTTGGATACCTCAGTGGCAGGCGGATACGTTACTCCAGCTGCTGATATGGGAAGTGCGCTCGCACACTAATGCTGTCGAGACTGAAGCGAGTGTGTACACAAGCGCTGGAGGAATCTACAGGGTGGCTTTTCTTCAAATATTTGCTAATGAAATCTCTCTGTGAGACTGGAGTCTCTGCACGACACGCTGACGGTGATTAGATAATCAGGAGTTTGTCTACCGGTGCCGTGCTTTTGATTTGACACAAACAAAATACAAGATGTTTACTGTAAATACATAATGAAAGCTTAGCAAACAAGCATGCAACTCGGTGAAAAGGAAAATGGATACAAATATGCAACTCCACAGTATACAATATGGAAATGCAAAATTTGTTAAACAACTTGAATAACATGTGGACAGCATTGTTTGGACGTTCTGTTTTTGAAAGATTTATTTGATCAGAAATTACAATAAAAAACTGAAATATTATGAAATACTACTACTACTATTTAAAATAACTGTTTTCTTTGTGAATAGATGTTAAAATGTAATTTATTCCAGTGATCAAAGCTTAATGTTGTCACATTATCCTTCAGAAATCATTCTAAACTCAATTTATCGTATTTTATGGTAACACTTTACAGTAAAGTTCATTAGTTAACTGCATTAACTAAGAATGAACAATACTTCTACAGCATTTGTTAATCTTTGTTAATGTTAATTTCAACATTTACTAATACTTTATTAAAATCTTGTTAACATTAGTTTATTCTCTGTGAACTAACATGAACAATGTTTTAACTTGCATTGTATTTGTATTAACTAACATTGATTTGTATTAACTAACGTTAACAAAGATTAACAAAAACAGTAACAAATGTATTGCTCATGGTTAGTTAATACATACAAATGTTACATAAATGAACCCTATTGTAAAGTGTTACCTTTATTTTTTAGGGCTGTTAAAGTTGATATGTTACATCGTTTAAAAACAAAACATGTATTTAATTTAAATAAATCAAATGAGCATAGAATGATTCCTGAAGGATGGCGTAATGATGGTGAAAATTCAACTTTGATCACAGTGTAAATTGCATTTCATAATAGCCTATATTTAAATAGAAAACAGTTTTAAATTGTAATAATATTTCACACACACACACACACAAAAAAAAATCCTGCTGTATTTTTGATCAAATCAATGCCTTGGTAAGCAGAAGAGACTTCTTTCCAAAACACTTTGACCGGTAGTGTCTGCATATGTTAGTGTTGGGGACGGCTCTGTCTGCCCGTGGAGCGCACGTGTGCAGCGTATGTTTCGCTCGACTAGATTAGAGAGAATTAATCTGTCATTTCAGCTCCCATCACTAATGAACCAATTAATGTTCAACACACGAGCCGTGCAGATTACGGGCAATTTGTTTGAAAAATGGAAGCACGATCCCAGACGCACACACGGGACGGCAAGAAAAAGGGGAAAATAAAAAGAGTTATAATACTCAATAATAATTGTTTTGAGCCTGGATTGTGCCCGGACCACGTAAACCCCGAGCATGATGATGGTATTAAAAAAGTGTCAAAAGTTCAGTCGCTGAGGAGCGTGAACAAACCCGTGTCAAATGTGTTTCCAGTGACATTTCCAAATGAAGGGTGTCTGATTTTATACTCGCTATGTAAAATTGCTATTTACAGAAGCCTGTTCCCATATTTTATATGTTGAAAAGTCCTACTGAGACTTTTAATGTAATTTTGAATGTTGGTACGATTAATATTTTTTATTGTTGTGTGTTTTCTCAGCTCATTCATTCCCTTGGGAACCGAACCTTTGGTGTTGTGAGCATCAGAGTTGAGAACAATAGATCTTTTATGTGATGATATTTGTGGTCATAGCGATCAAATCTCAGTTTTGGACTACGTTTCCACCCAAATCAGCCGAAACGGACGTAATCCAGGTGTGAACGTGCTCATCTAGGAAAAGAGACGTGATGCATGATGATGAAACCCATGTTTTGATGGACTGTGAAATCCAACAAGGGTTCCGCTTCCTCCAGAAGTGCATTTAAACATTTCAACATCGCATCACACAGGCCTCCATCTGTTGCCATAGCAACATCTCCCTCAATGATGCCATTCGCAGATCATCTCCTCTCTTATACGGTGGCGTTGCATTGGGTGTTTAAACACACACACGTGCTAAATCCCCCAAACGTGCGTTAAAGAAACATATTTATCATTTCTTTTCCCTTTTAATTATGCAGCTTTTCTCCAGTTGAGTTGGGAGTATATGCAAAGCCGCCCGGAGACTTAAAGCGCCCTCAGCCAGCTCAGAAGAACAAAGCCACTTCAAAGATTTTAATTTGGGATAAAACCTCATCGCACAGACACCAGAGCCGAAGCTGGACGCGTGATGATGTCAGAAACGAGTATTCTCTCTGGCGGAAATCCATCACACGTCTGCTCGCGTTTGATAAGCGAGGGAGGAAAACCCCCTCGCTCCCCCGGCAGGGCTAAAAATAGCAGGCTATTAAAAGAACGGGGCGGAAAGAGAGAAAGCGAGCGAGTCGGGCTTCCACCCATCCATCGGTCAAGTGTTTACAGCCATTAAAGCGCGTTGTCTTCAGGCTAGTGCGATTAAAGATGACCTATGCCTTGATTTTTTTAGTCTGGGCTTTACTAAAATAGGTTTTCATCATTTTGGCATTGCATTTAACCCCACTTTTAGACATACACTTCCCTAAGCACTTTTCCTCATGCCCATTTTGAAGTGCACTCAACTTGGTCAAGTGGACATGGGTTGTTTATTTGGGCAGACCCTCAACCCCTTGATTTTGACAGAGGGAGTGAGTCTACTGAACATGTACACTTCAGGCTGATTCAGAGACCGCATGCAACACGATTACATTAATATTTATTATTTTAGCTGACTCTTTTATCCAAAGCGACTAACAATTGCTATATATGTCAGAGGTCGCACGCATCTGGAGCAACTAGAGGTTAAAGGAGAAGTGATAATTTACTCACCCCCATGTCATCCAAGATGTCCATGTCTTTCTTTCTTCAGTCGAAAAGAAATTGAGGTTTTTGATGTAAACATTCCAGGATTTTCTCCATATAATAGACTTCAATGGGAACCAAACGGTTCAAGGTCCAAAAGACAGTTTCAGCGCAAACTTCAAACTGTTCAAAGGGCTTTAAACGATTCCAGACGATGAATAAGGGTCTTATCAAGCGTAACGATCGCTCATTTAATAAATAAATAACAAAGTTTAAGTTTCATACGCTCAAATGCTCGCCTTGCTCTGTTCTGTGACACACGTTTGTGACTCTCCTATTCGAACTTGTTTATCAAAATGAACAAATCTTTTTTCGTGTCATTTGGTTCATTCAACGAACGAAACGAATGAATTGACTCGGAAAAAGATTAGTTCATTTTGGATGTTAAACCACTAGGGTCGCATGGATTACTTTAATGATGTCTTTACTAGTTTTTCGAGGCTTAGAAGCGGTAGTTGTGTAGGTGTCAAAGGAGCGACATTTGTGTTTTGAAGATGAACGAAAGTCTTACGTGTTTGGAACGACATCAGGGCGAGTAATTAATGACATAATTTCCATTTTTGGGTGAACTATCCATTTTAAATGAACGTTTACGCTATTGTAGATGAACTTTTTCAATTATTTTGCAGTGCATTTTGGGATTGTGAAGCATTTGGCCAGAATAATGTATCTTAAAAGACAGCATGTGTTCCTATCTACCTTATCTTCATGTGGATTGTGCACCTCTGAGGCCTTAAATGCTACGAATGTAGGCAGGTCTGTATGAATAGAGCAAATAAAGTTGAACAATATCATTGTGTACACACCCAAAACACGCGATGAAGCTGAAATGTGTCGGATGTGGATTTACACACACACAGTGATTGAGCGAGTTTAACCTTCATGAAGGTCTGTTCTCTCCGGGTTGGCTGGGCGTCTGGACGCGGGTCTCATTCGTCTCTGTTGAGGGACACTATTTGTATGCAAATGATCTGGGCTCGCAGGCTGAATCGGGCTTATAATGGGCTTCCATCGATCATCACAGGAGCAAACTTTACAGCGCGAGTATATGATCAGTCTATCTAACGTGCCTCCTGTTACCGGTTGACATTGTGAGGAGAGGAAGAGCGTTTTATCAAAGCAAATGTCCTTGGGCTGCCGGGCGGCTGATAACACACTTCTGTGTGAGACACAAAGATTATCGGTCATTCGGCTCACGTAAAGCTTCATTAAAACAACACTGTGAGCATCATGAATCTCGGCAGACGGCGAGTGTGTGTTGCAGTGATTTCAGCAGGTTTAAGATGTTGCTGGTACAAATTAAAAGATGTTTTGTTAGCCAAAACATTGCTTTGTAGTTGATGAAGGTTGTGAATCACTTTTGCTAATTTTATCCACATGAGAATGATCTAACTGACTGCTTGAATAAGTTGCTTGATGCTCTTTATGATTATATTATTTAAAATACTAACATTGAGGAAGATTAACTGTGAAGTTTGATTTAGAAAGCAATCACAACAGACTGGGCCATCTGACCAATCAGAGCAGAGTAGACCAATCACAACAGACTGGGTCATCTGACCAATCACAACAGACTGGGTCATCTGACCAATCACAGCAAAGTAGACCAATCAGAGCAGAGTAGACCAATCACAACAGACTGGGTCATCTGACCAATCACAGCAAAGTAGACCAATCAGAGCAGAGTAGACCAATCACAACAGACTGGGTCATCTGACCAATCAGAGTAGACCAATCACAACAGACTGATACATCTGACCAATCACAACAGACTGGGTCATCTGACCAATCAGAGCAGAGTAGACCAATCACAACAGACTGGGTCATCTGACCAATCACAACAGACTGGGTCATCTGACCAATCACAGCAAAGTAGACCAATCAGAGCAGAGTAGACCAATCACAACAGACTGGGTCATCTGACCAATCACAGCAAAGTAGACCAATCAGAGCAGAGTAGACCAATCACAACAGACTGGGTCATCTGACCAATCAGAGTAGACCAATCACAACAGACTGATACATCTGACCAATCACAACAGACTGGGTCATCTGACCAATCAGAGCAGAGTAGACCAATCACAACAGACTGACACATCTGACCAATCAGAGCAGAGTAGACCAATCACAACAGACTGGCACATCTGACCAATCAGAGCAGAGTAGACCAATCACAACAGACTGACACATCTGACCAATCAGAGCAGAGTAGACCAATCACAACAGACTGGGTCATCTGACCAATCAGATCAGAGTAGGCCAATCACAACAGACTGACACATCTGACCAATCACAGCAGGCTGGGTCATCTGACCAATCAGAGTAGAGTAGGCCAATCACAACAGACTGGGTCATCTGACCAATCAGAGTAGACCAATCACAACAGACTGGGCCATTTTTAGACAGACTGGACATAATTTAGGTGAACTTTCCCTTTAATATAGAATTACTTTTTTTAGTTCTAATATATTCATTAATTTGAAATGTTTTAACAGATATGATGTGTCAAGTTTTAATGATAGTATTCATTTCTAGTGCATGGGTTCGTAAATATTTGTCCATGTTGAAGCACATGTGAGTAATGCGTTCTCATGCAAAGGTAGCCGCCATGATGCTGGAAACGAGTTACAGGCCAAAGCTCGATGCTTCGGGTCAGACTCCAACCGTGAGCAATGAAACAATCACTAGTAATAATCAGATTTTTGAACATTGAGTCTGTCACGGATGGAGCTTTGCGTGTGTTTTCTGGCGTGTTGCTTGACGTGCGCGGTCGGCGTCACACGTGCGCATCAGAGCATTTGATCCCGAGGACGTAAGGAGAGGCATGTTGTATCTAAGCAACAGGATGGTTGCCAGGTGACAGACACGAGGTCCTGAGAGCAGAAAGGGTGTGTTTGGTGTTTCTTAGGAGGCGAGAGACCAATCGAACTGCCAGTCAAAGCGCTGACAGAGATTCGATTGTGTGCAGTGTGAATCTGAACTCACCTCTGAGATCACATGCAACATGTTAATGGCAAACGGGTTGGGATCATCTTCTCAAGACGGTTCTGACAGAATCAAAGAAGATGCGGCAAACCTCATCAGAGCCGGGCATTGATCGCCCAGCGTGAGCAACAGATAATGAGCTCTGCTTACAGCCTCCCATGATGCTCTGCTCTGATCTGACGCGACACACACACTATTATCACATGTGCAACTGAGTTTGACATCATTAGTGTTGGTAATGCTAAAAAGTTTCTGTTGCCAGCAAATTTTCAATTAAAGGCTTGGACTGTGTGGCATTTAAAGTGCCTCTAGTATGCTTTTTGTGAAGATTACTGTATTATTTTGCATGCAGTGTGTCATATATTTGGTCGATATAATGTAAAAGGTCTTTGATTCTTGTTGCTGACATGTTGAGAAGACTCACACTTGATTATAGAAAACTGAACACGTTTACCAGGTTTCAAATGTTTGTTGACAGATATAGAGTTAAAGCCTTTTGTGGATATCTCTTTTTATTACGGCATTAATCAGAAAATACTGAAAAAATAACAATGTTTGGAATAAAATACTAAATCATGCAAATTATATATGTATATATATATAGCTTATATATATATTAGGGCTGTGCAAAAGTTAATTGCGATTAATCGCATCCAAAATAAAAGTCTGTTTACATAATATATTTTTGTGTGCTGTATATAATTATTTTGTATATATAAATACCTATGCATGCATGTATATATTTAAGAATTATTTGCGCTTAAATTCTGTATATAAATATAAACAGACAATCTATATTATATAAATATAAATTTCTTATATATGAATAACACATTTTTTTAAATACATACATTCATGTGTTTGTATTTATATATACAAAATAATTATATACAGCACACACAAATATATTATGTAAACACAGGCTTTTATTTTGGATGCGATTAATCGCAATTAATTTTTGCACAGCCCTAATACATATATATATATATATATATATATATATATATATATATAAAACTGTAAAGTTTAGTGTATGTAAAGATTTCTGACTCAAACTTACCGCTTTAAATATATGTATTTTTAACTACAACACTAAAAATTGCTGGGTTGTTTTAACCCAACTTTGGGTCAGATATGGACAAACCCAGCCATTGGGTTAAATTTTTTTAATTACATTTTAACCCAGCATTTGGGTTTGTCCATATTTGATCCAAAGTTGGGATAAAACAACCCAGCATTTTTAGAGTGAACCTACAGATGCAAATAGGACGTAATTTTAGTGTAATAAAGTATTTGAGATTTTTTTCTTTCCACTAGTCTTAAAGAAAATCAAAATAAACCAAAAAATCCAGTCCTTATTGTCTTACTTTAAAAAATGCGGAGTTGTTTCAACCCAAATGTGGGTCAAATATGGACAAACCCAAATGTTGGATTAAAAAATGCAATTAATAAATCCAACCCAAGATTTGGGTTTGTCCATATTTGACCCAAAATTGGGTTGAAACAACCCAGCATTTTTTAGAGTTAAAAAATTTACAGTTGAAAGTGAATGTTGAAGCTTTAAATTTCATTTTTAACCCAACATTTGGGAATATTTGACCCAAATTTGGGTTAAAACAACTCAGCATTGTTTAGAGTGGGATAATCATAAATGATACATTATTGAGAAGCAGACAGTGATAAACTTGAGCAAGTGTTATGATGGCAGTTGTGTCGTAGTGCCCTCTGGTGGGCAGTGCTGACACTATCCACAGCTTCTACCCAAGAGGCTCAGTGTACACAAGACGATTTTGCCCCAATACCTAATTTGATAGACTACAGTACAGATCTCTTATTATCTAACTTGTTTCATGGGCTGTGTGTAATTGGGTTGCTGTTGACATGTGGCTCTTTTGAAATATGCTCGTCACACTGCAAGAACAAAAATGGTATTGCATTGGCTTGGAAATTCAATGCATTTGTAACAAAGTGTGCGAATATAAACTCCATCCCAGAAAAAAATGCGTTCATATTGATGTCTTCATAAATAGAAATCAAACAATTCTGTTGCCAAAAAGCATTAAAAGGATATTGTTCCAATGCACATCATCATGATTTTCAGTTTTTGAGATTAAACCGATTGAGACACTCAGAGTTTCATTTTGTTTTTTAATGATTTTTTTTTTTGCCATGCTACAAAAATAGAGTTGGCACTGATGGCAAAGTAATAGTTGTCATTTAAGTAACTAAGTTAAGTAATTAAAAAAAAACATTTTACTAAACTGATATCAATACCCAATATATCAAATGCAAATATCAAAACTAGTTTCAGTACAACGTCCGTAATTGTGAAATACTCACATAGGAATGTAACCACCCTCTCTCTCTCTCTCTCTCTCTCACACACACACACACACACACACACACACACACACACACACACACAATGCATCATTCCTGAAAGATCCCGACAATCATTCAGTTCTTCAGATTTGGCAAATGATCTTGATTTATACAGTTATTTCATTAGCACTCATTTGTGGCTAAAACTACTGAATGTCATGTTTTTTTTTACATGTGAACGTTCCTATATTTGCACACTCTCTCAAAAAGGTAGAAAATAACATGATAATAATGCAATAAACTTTACAATAGAAGCTTTACATAAGCTGGATGTCTAGAGCAGTCCTCCACTCGCCGTAAACATTTGTCTTTTGTTTGGAAACCCTTAAGAACATTGGAGTGCATTCAGACGAGCCATACAATCACATTTGCAGCACCGCACAATCCTCCAGGGCCTTCTGAAACAGCGTGACGCACGAGACCAGCTAAAGTGTGTTTGTCGTCGACCACACTGCAAGATCTACAACACTGATGCGTTTATGAAATACTTGAAGAAATCCGGCCTATAGTCATCAATACATTCATCAAGCGTTTGATAGGGATGCACCGTTCAAGTTCTCTGATTGCTGTTTTTATATTATCAATCTAGTTTTGTGTTTGATTTATAAAAAAAATACAATGAACCTTTAATCTTAATTGCTCTTTTGTTTAAAATTTGATATTTTAATGCGTGTAATGCCATAGGCTGTATATATATTTCCAACATTGACCAATAATTAAAAAAGGAAGAAAATATTTCATTTATTTATTTAAGAAACCCGTTTAAGTTGATTTTATCGGTTTCCAGTTTTGGTCATAGGAGAATATTTAAATTATTATTCTTTTTTTTTTTAAAGAAATCTATTTAAATTTGAGGTAAAAATAATCTGCTTCTAATATTGGCAGATATTAATATAATTATTATTATTTTAAGATGTTTAAGTTGGGGTAAAAATAAGTCTTGAGATTGTATCGGATTATAATATCGGCCAATAATTGAAAGAAAACAGTTAACCTGCCATGGGTAAATTATTATTATTTTAAGAAACATTTGTTTGGTCCAAAGTATGCCCTGATTTTATATACCAATATTTTATTTTAAAGAGATATTTCACCCAAAAATGAAAATTCTGTCAGTATTTACTCACCCTCATGTTGTTCCACCCCGTAAGACCTTCATTCATTTTCAAAACACAAATTAAGATATTTTTGATGAAATCTGAGAGCTGGATCACTCCTCCATACTAGTCCCTAGGCTTCTTGGAACAACATGAGGGTGAGTAAATACTGACAGAATTTTCATTTTTGGGTGAACTACATGTTTTAAGTTGAGGGAAAAATAAGCCAAGAATTTATCTGCATCCAATATAAGGTAAAATTGTCCATTACCGACATAATCACTGATAAATAATCACTAATATGAATAAATGTACAGATTCTACACCTGAAAACCCTTTCTCTAAACACTTCAAATATCAGGGTTTCTTAGCAACTGAGAGAAGGAAGAGGCGCTCAGACACACTGGACTCTATCTGGCGGGCGGTGACGCGTGTCTTTGGTCGACAGACGTGAGCGTACAGCTGAAAACACACACACACACACACACATACAAACACACACACACACATTAGCGCTCTCCTTTGGGATCACGCTAGCAGAAGGGCTTGTGGAGTGAGAGCGAGTGTTTAAAGTGACTGCAGTGAACCATGTGATTCTAGAATACCGTAGCGAGCATCTTTTATTGCTCTCAAGTGCAAAATGAGTGACTTACATCATTGAAGTAACCACATAAAAGACGTATCTCGAACACTTGGATATTTTTGAAAAGGAGAGGAAAACATCACAGCATTGATGAATGAGGTCTGGTAAAGCGTTTAGTGTTTCCTCATCGGTACCTGTTTCAGACCTGCGCTATGAAGGCAGGTCAGAACGCTTGCAAAGTACAAAACAATATATACTTAAACTGAGTGAATCTCACAAAACCTGTCAAGATCATATTTCATCCTGAATCTAAAGAAATACAAGCTTATATTTGCATTCGGAAAATTAATGTTGTATTTTTTAAACCATTTAAGAAGATATTCTGCATTTTCAAACACAGCCATAAATTCATACGGGTTTGTGAGGAGGAGATCAAATCTTATAATACTTATTAATACTCTTTAAATTCTTCTAAAAAATGATAATAATTGGAATCAGCAGTTGAATTTTTAAACAGCTTCAATGTCTAGAACAATCCCAAATCATAAAATGACTGAAAAATGAGGATTTGAACAACTTTGGTGTTTCATTAATACAGGTTTTATAAAATGATTTACCTTTAAACCATTCTGAAATATTATTACAACTTCTATTTTAAAATGTAATGAATTCCCATGATGCAAACCTGAATTTTCCGCATCATCACTCCAGTCTTCAGTGTCACATGATCATTCAGAAATCATTTTAACAATTTGGTGCTTAATTATTACCATTTATCATTTACCAATGCTGAAAAGTTTTTGCTGCTTAGGATTTTTGTGGAATGTTTCTTGAGCAGCAAATCGTCATATTAGAGTGATTTCTGAATGATCATGTGACACTGATGCAAAAAAAAAAAAAAAAAATCAGCTTAGATCACAGGAATAAATTACAATTTAAAATATATTTACACAGAAAAGTTATTTTAAATTGTAAAATATATTTTTCAATTTCTTCTGTATCTTTGAACAAATTAATGCAGCCTTGTTGAGCATGAGAAGAACATTAGTGCATGTATGTGTATATGATGATTTCGATATTTAGTATTGCCATATAGTATTTTTAGTAACTTTTATTGCCATACACCAGTTAAAATGTACAACACTCCACATATGCTGTATAAAATACAACCAGAACCGACGGGTTTCCTGGTATGAAATAACACAGTCTCATCCCAAAAAGTCATCTAACTGACGTCTTTTGACCATACGTCAATATCCGCCTTTTTAGGGCCCCCTTAAACGTCGGTAGATGGTGATCCCGGGCCGTCATACAACTGACGCTTTACCTATAACGTCAGTTAGGTGATGGGTTAGGTTTAGGGTTAGGTTTAGATCCCATAACCTCATCAACCGACGTTTAAGGGGGCCCTAAAAAGGCGAATATTGACGTATGGTCAAAAGACGTCCCAAAACGTGAGACTGCGCTGTATGAAAATAGGGTAAATGTGGAATATAGTTATTTATTTCTTTAGATATCTCAGTGAAATGTGACCTGACAGGTTTTCGTGAGATAAACTCCTGCATTCTGGGACGAGTAAACCGACTGGTTTGCTGGATCAGTGCTGGTCGGGTCACATGGGCAGGTCGGTGCTGTTGTGTCGAGTTTTCCTGGATGTGCCGTCATCCCGTGGCTGTGCTTTCTGCAGGCTGGACATGGCAGCCGTGCGCTCGATGTCGATGACGGCGTACAGCTCAGTCCGCCTCGTGGGGGTGGGTGGTAAGGGCGTGGTGGGCGTTTTTGGGGTGTGAGGTCCACTGGAGTCCGACACTTTGTCCATTTCCACCTCGATGTAGTTGAGCTGCCGGAGCGGGTCGCCGACCCCGAGCCTTCGGAGGTCGAAGCTGAATACGGTGGGCTGAGTGCTGGAGAGTTTGTGTGCGCTGAGCGGCACCGTGACGTTCTCCGTGTTGACGTAGTTGTGCTGGGGATCGAGGGAATGGAAGCCGTTCAGAGAGGGCGACTTGAGATCGTCCTCGTCCTCCGCCTCGCTGTTGGGTTTGCGCGTTTCCCACACGGGCGGCAGCGCCGGCAGGTTCTCGTAGTTGAGCAGCGCAGTCCGCCGTTGGGCTGAGTTGTTGGCGTTGTGGGCGTCGGGAAGCGGTACAGGAGGTCTGTTTCGTCTCGCTCCGGACCCGACGGGTGCGACCACGCCGTTTTGCTGCTCGTGGGGCGTCTCTTTGCGCTCATCGCTATCGTAACCGGTGTCGCAGTCAGTCGCAAGGCCTGTGCAGCCATTTACTGTCTTTGCAGGAGAAGTGGCGTTATCCGTGCTAGAGCCGGGCACTCCTGCGTCCCGCTCGCTGAGATCTTGCGGGCTCTCCTTGAGCAGCATCTGTCTCTGGACAGGCGTAGGGCCTAAAACAAACTTTACACCCTCCGAGTCCAAAACCACGTGCGGCTCAGTCTCGTTGGCCGACGTTGGGAGTGCACTCTCGGGATTGGACGTCCGGAGCTCCAGAGGGGCGTGGCCACTGCTACGACAGCGCCGTTCCTCTTGTAGACCCGTCGTGTTGACGTAAGTGTGCACCTGCACAAGACAGTTCATTCACCAGAAGAAGAATATGAATTAAGAGTTTTACATTTACATTACTATTTTTAATGTTTGTAAAAGCAGTCTCTTATGCTCATCAAAGTGCATTTATTTGATTAAAAATTTGGGAACCACATTTAAAATAATGCTTTTCTATGTTAATATACTTTAAAACAGTGTTCAGACTCGGACTCCAGACCATATTTTAAGGGTCTCGGTCTTGTGATGGACTCATGTGCATTTTGACTCAGAATTGACTCGTACTTGACTTATTCCCGAGTCCTCTCGAGTCCCATTCAAAATATGTCATGATTATTACTGTGTGTTAATATTTCTTTAAATTGTTGTTTGATTGAAACGTCCAATGTTTGCTGACTTTCTTGTGCACAACTGCGCATGACTTGAGACTATAATGTTCGTCGTTGAGACTATAACGTTGGTCTCGGTCTCGACTCAGAATCGACTCTCTTTGGTCTCGGTCTGGTCTGGTCTTGACTCGGACTCGGATTCAAGTGTCTTTGGTCTCTGTCTCGACTCTCTTTGGTCTTGGTCTTGTCTCTGTCTCGACTCGGACTCGGCTCTTTATGGTCTCGGTCTCGACTCGGATTCGAATCTCTTTGGTCTCGGTCTCGACTCGGTCTCGACTCTCTTTGGTCTCGGTCTCGACTCTCTTTGGTCTCGGTCTCGACTCTCTTTGGTCTCGGTCTCGACTCTTTTTGGTCTCGGTCTCGACTCGGACTCAAGTGTCTTTGGTCTCGGACTTGTCTCGGTCTCGACTCGGACTCGACTCTTTATGGTCTATGTCTCGACTCGGATTCGAATCTCTTTGGTCTTGGTCTCGACTCTCTTTGGTCTCGGTCTCGACTCGTACTCAATTGTCTTTGGTCTCGGTCTCGACTCTCTTTGGTCTCGGTCTCGACTCTCTTTGGTCTCGGTCTCGACTCGGATTCAAGTGTCTTTGGTCTCGGTCTCGACTCTCTTTGGTCTCGGACTTTTCTCGGTCTCGACTCGGACTCGACTCTTTATGGTCTCTGTCTCGACTCGGATTCGACTCTCTTTGGTCTCGGTCTCGACTCTCTTTGGTCTCAGTCTCGACTCTCTTTGGTCTCGGTCTCGACTCTCTTTGGTCTCAGTCTCGACTCTCTTTGGTCTCGGTCTCGACTCTCTTTGGTCTCAGTCTCGACTCAGACTTGACTCTCTTTGGTCTCGGTCTCGACTCTCTTTGGTCTCAGTCTCGACTCAGACTTGACTCTCTTTGGTCTCGACTCGGACTCAAGTGTCTTTGGTCTCGGTCTCGACTCTCTTTGGTCTCGGTCTTGTCTCGGTCTCGACTCGGATTCGAATCTCTTTGGTCTTGGTCTCGACCCGGACTCAACTCTCTTTGGTCTCGGCTCGGACTTGACTCTCTTTGGTCTCGACTTGGACTTGACTCTCTTTGGTTTCGGTCTGAATTTTCATCAGCCATTACTCCAGTCTTCAGTGTCATATGATTCTTCAGAAATCATTCTAATATGCAGATTTGAGGCTCAGGCAACAAATTAAACCTTAATGTAAAGTGTGTTTTTAAGTGAAGAGCGTATGTACCGTTTCATCATTGAGCAGCAGTGGGTGTGTTGATTCCTCCCCCACTGATGGTAACCTAGTGCTGCCCACTGAAGGATGTCGACTCGAAGGGCGCGAGGACGCGTCGCCAAATGACGGGTAACGGCCGATTCCATTTGCCACTGTTGGGACAGAGTAACCTGGAGCTGTAGAGAGAGCGATTGAAGAGTTAGAAAGAGAGTCCCATATGAATGTGAGATCTGGAAGTGTGTCTGTTCTTACTGGTGGGAGTGTGTGGCGTCACTGGAAGCTCAGGCTCCAGCACTGGTTCCTCCACAACACTGATGCTGTTGTTGTGCATGATGTCCTGCAGCATGTTAAAGATCTCCTCGGCCCGTGTACACTTGAACGCGAATATCCCTGAAGAGGAGTGAAGAATGAATGTGAATGACACAAAGCAACAAATATCGTACAGTAAAAGCAGATGTGATTAGCTCGCGAGTCTCACCTTGACCGGTTTGGCAGCGCCGGCCGCTCTCAAAGGAGAAGAGGTTGGAGTCGTACCCATATCGACGCAGGCAGAGGTAGGGCCACTTCACGGCGTCTCGTTTGCGCGTGTGCAGAATGAGCTCTTCCTCCGTTAACTCCATCACGCCCGAGCCCAGCTCATTACCATCATCATCCACGTTTATCACCTACAAACACACACACACCACTTTCAGCATCTGCACACTGTTAAAATAAATAAAATAAAAATTAGGGCTGTCAGTTTAACGCGTTATTAACGGCGTTAACGCAAACCCCTTTTAACGGCGTTAATTTTTTATCGTGCGATTAACGGTCTTTTTGTCCTAGCAAACTTTGTAGTTTTTTCACATGCTTTTGCAACTGGACGCGGCATGCGTCCTGATCCATTTCGGCGTCTCGCGCTCGTCATCCACTCAAAGCCGGCTCGCAAGCCGAAACGTGTGTTTGCGGCGTGCCTGTTGTTTTGTTTCCGGTCTAGATCCGCTTGCGCTTTGGTCAAAGAAGCAACAAAACGTCCTCGCGCGGCGCAAGCCATTGAAATGAATGCGTTTCAGAGCGCAGTGCGAGGACGTTTTGTGCCGCACCCACTCGTTTTGGCTTGCAAGCCGGCCAAATAGTAACGTTTTGACCTGGATGACGAACGCGAGACGCCGAAATGGATGCCCTAAGATTCTGAATTGGAAGTTTACTTTTAAAAAGTTGCCATATTGTCCCATTGACAAGACCAATTGATCTGTGTTTTGTCGTTGTGAACTGAGCTATCATCATCGCAGCACGTCCAGTGATGGCCAAGCAAACACACACACAGATGATGCGAATTCTCCGCCCCCTCGCCAATATTAGGACCTCGTCAGTATTTCTTTCACCCTTTTATTGATAGACAGTGTTACATTGTGTGAGAGATTATTTATATATGTTAGTGTGAAATTGAACACTATTCCAATGCTATTTTCAATAATAACTTTTCCACTTTTCCATATTGATAAGAGCATTAAAATGAGAAAAAAATAATGTAACAAAGAAATCAAGAGACATTTAGAATAGATAAAAATGTGCGATTAATCGTGAGTTAACTATGACATTAATGCGATTAATCGCGATTAAATATTTTAATCGTTTGACAGCACTAATAAAAATACAACTTTAGGGTTTACTGGGTCACTACATAATGCACATATTACACTGTGATTTCACAGTTTTGTGATTATTTTTACTTTTCCTACTTCATATTTTAGAACGGGGAGTCTAAACTGCATCCAAACTGGTAGTAAATGTATATGGCATAGTACGAATCTGGCCTCGTTCTTCCATAGACACACACAGAGGCATCTTGGGTAAAGTAAGAACAGTTTCTGATCCTCTGAGAACACAGGAGCTGATTTATTTTCTTATTAGAGCATTTAATGATTTGGTATGTTAATAAAAACGAGTCTGTAACGCATGGAGTCTGTTCACCGCAGTACATGTGTGACAGACAGACACCTTCACACCGTTTCGTTGCTCACTTTGAATTTGTTGTGATGGTTGTCAGGGATGACCTCTTGATCGGGACAGCTACAACAGCTCCCCATGGCGCCTTTAACACACCATTGGCCCCCTGCGCAAAAGAAACAATGTCATAGAGAAACAGTTGAGATGGAAAAGTACAGGGAGATATCAAGACATTTGAGAAACATCACATGTTGTGTTTGCTATGCTGTTGTTTATTTAGAGGATGGTACAGCCAAAACATCCATCTGTCCCACTTCTGTAGATGTGTGTTAACTGTGATCGTCCAGCAGAGAGCGCTCCAATGCTCACCTACATCCAGCCATCAACAGTTCTGCTTCACAGCTCAACATCGCACTTCCAGCACGTGTGCGTGTGTGAGGGAGAGAGATCAGCTTCCTGTGGAGGCCAAAACACACAAAACAAACTTAGGAACACGTTTTGTTATCATACTGTATTTTTCGGTGAATGCCAGAGACGGGAAAGAATGGCTCTGTGCTTCTTAGTTAAGCCCTACCTAGTTGTCAGAGATGAGTATATAGAAAGATCAGTCTGTACTATTTCAGTCTTTCTAATTCAAAATGTTACGTTTAATTCAACGTTTTGCTTGCCGTTTCTTCGTAATTGTGAACTTAACTAGCAATTCCTGAGTGAAAATGGTTTTAAAGCACATTTTTTTCTAGTGTTGAGGTTTTAAAACAAGCGTAAGCAAAGACCGGATTTTGACTCGAGTCCCCCGGCCGCCCAGCACATTTATAATTCATGCACACACTTCATTTACATGAACATCGAGAAGTACTTCCCAGATCATAACAGCTGTTTGATTTCAATACCATTTTCACCGGTTTGAAAGGATGTTTTTTTGTGTTGTGCACTTGATCTTGCTGCTTTTGTTGCCCTGATTTCTCTTTCTGTGACCAATAACATTGCGACTTACATCATTCGAGGCTGTTTCAGGGGTCATTAAGAGGTCATGCACTCCTGCTACATAATGAGTGATATATGGACGATGGACTGTATAATTAGGCTAGTTTCAGGTTCTTAGGAGGCTTTTAATAATATGTGTCTTTGCATTTAAAAACTGCACCAGCATCTTTATAAAAGGCCTTGTTTACACCTGATATTAAGATGCGTTTTGGTCGACGGGATCACAAGTACACGAGGGAGACAGTCCCATTCACGCCTGGTGTTTTTCATCCATTTCTTTTGTCCACTTTCATCCACTTCTGTCTAAATGTATGTGCTTTTTCGAGCCCGATCTCATGAAAGTTCGTATCTATGGCACGAATGTCATTTCTCGTGGCATTTATACGCCAAAAACAGTTTTTGCGTGTATATGGTACGCGTTTTTTGCATGCATATGATACGCACTTTTTGGCGTATAATACGCACGAACTCCCCACCCCCCTCTCCCTAAACCCACCCCAGGGTTTTTTAGTGCGTAGCATAAACCATTTTTGGCGTATAAATGTCACGAGAAATGAAATTTGTGGTATAGATACGCATCTTCATGAGACTGCGTCGGCTTTTTCAGATCTCTCAATCTAATGGACGAAACAAGCGTGCACAGTTTATAAACGAGACGTTTGTGCTTGTACGTTTCGCATCTTCAAACCAAACTTGGGTGTTCAACGCTCCCATAATGTTTAAATGTTAGGTTTGCAGCTTTTCGAACGCATTCGACCACATGAGCGTCTCTACACTATGAAAGCAACCCGGTCGAATATGTTTACGTCTATCTCTGAAAGCGGTAGAAAGTGGACAAGCCCAAAACGTTTAAGACGCCTGTATTTAGCACGAAACACATTTCTTAACACAGGGCCTAAAAAACCTGACAACTTTACACATTTAGCAGATGCTTTATTTAAATCAACTTCCAAAAGAGAAGCAAAAGCAACATGATCAATGATGAAAAATTGCCCCAAAACTACAAGAATTCGTTGCAAAGTTCATGTCGTGGCTCAACCTTTAACAAAAAAAGGCAACAGACGATTTTTAAATAAGAATTTGCAGCATGACCTAAAGCTCAGTTCATTATCGCCACTCATGAGGATGAAACGTGAATAATTCAAGACCTCCAGACAGTAAAGCTCTGCTCTAGTTTACAGTTCATCTTCCTGCAGGAAGCAAACCGCTCTTTCACTCACATTGTCACTCATCATACACGGTTAAATGGTTTTAGTACGCCACACACACACTAAAAACAAACTCTGACTCGCTCAGGCTACAAAAGCCAATCTTCAGAGTCTGCACACCTTGTTATACGTCACACCTCCTTTATGCAAAATTAACAGTCAGCACTGCAGCGCTCAGTTTTCTTCTATATTTAATGAGTGAAGTATAGCGTGCAAAACCTGGCACCAGCCCGAATGTGTCCCACCTGCCCAGGTATGTGGAGGTCACGTGACCACAGCACACAGGTACTGCTCACATTCCATCAGTATAACATCCATCAACCACACTAATGCAAACGCACACAGACAGTGTCAAATCTCATTCGCTTGTGGGTTCGAATCAAAAGACTTGAAACATTCAGTGATTAGGCATGTTTAGGCAACTTGCACAACATTAGAATGTGTATTAAGGATCATCGTGACACCCACTGCAATTTCACTGTAAATTTCAAGTCCAAACGCCTACGACAAACTCACCAGAGCGCACACCGTCTCTGCCTCCCCGTACGAGACAGATTAGCAGCGGCACGTCGGGATTCACTCATTCCTACTGCATGTTTGGGCAATTATCACCCCACATAATGAGGGAGGTCATGACTAGCCTGCAATACCCTGCTAAACCGCGAGCATGAGTCAGCCTTACGCTTACAGCACCAATCTCAACTCACTAAGGTCACATGACCCAAACTGAAGAGGTCATTATCAACCTGGCCTAAGACTGCTGCGTCTTTGATCAAATTGGTTGCTTGCAGATGTATGTTTTTGCTGCGTGCAACCAACGACGATCATGCTAAAGAAAGCTCTCCCATTACGTTCAATTTATAAGCTCACAACTCAGCTTAAGAAAGATTTCTTATGGTGTGATGCTAGATCTATTCTGTGAAATATATTATGCAAATTGAATGCGAAATCATAAACCATGTTTCGGTAAGAATGCTTATACTTTGATCGTAAACTAAAAGCCCGAATCAATTATTTGTAATTGAAATTAAACCAAAAATGAGTTGTGGTTAAGTGTGATTTTCAAAAGGCAATGGTCGTGATTTAATTAAATAAATATATGTGCTGTGTGTTTCAGAGCGGGACTTTTCTTTTACACGCGAGCAGCTCATGATCTGGTAAATTTATATTCTCAGTTCACCGTAAATGTTGCTCTACTCGTCTCTGCATCTGTTCTGAGTTTAAGTCGCTTATAACATGCATTTGGGCATGAAACATGCGACAACCATATTCCTAAACTAGTAATGAGAAACGCTTATTAAACGGCGGATCCATGTGGATTTCTACCAAAACAAAAGCTCAACGATTTCACGTTTGAAAAGGAAGAAATTAAGAAAGCCAAAACTGGTATTGTTGTAGTTTTACAGTTGTATCATTATTCATTTTTTTATTTTACAGTTAATGTTTTATTTAGTAATCATTATAATAAATATTATTATTATAACTATGATTTTTAATAATATCTCTCCATCTTTGACTAATTATTATATTATTATTATATATTCATATATATCTGTGCAAACCTACAAAACACCACAGCAAACCTGAAGCTTTTTAATTTTAAATCACATCACTTATGATATTAATATTTATTTATTTTGTATATATATATATATATATATATATATATTGCATATAATATATTAATATTTCTTTAATAAATATTTATTTATTTTGTATTTTTAAAAAATGTTTTTTTTTTAATTTAGTAATAATAATTAGTATTAATATACTAGTAAAACATAATATATTAATATTGTAAATTTACAGTTTATTAATTACAATTTTACATTACTTTTTTACAGTCATATTTATTATTTTGTATTTTTTATGAATTTTACTTCATAATAATAATTATTATTATTTAAGTAATATTCAAATATAATTACACATTTCTTATAATTGTTCTGTGAAATTGTGCAGCTCTACAAACAAACACAGCAAACCAGGAGTTTTTTTTTTTGTTCCTTTTCTTTTTAAAATCACATTTTAAAATCAAAATTAGATTTTTTTTCCTCTCAAATGCAGACCCAATTATTAGTGTTTGTAAGAGAGAGCAAGAAAAACAGACAAGTTTAGTGTGAGAGGCGAGGGGTCATGAGGCACGCATACTGAGACCTCCAGGGAAAGATGGACGACAAGTCAAACACTTTCACTGAAAACACAGGGGAACCGCTGCGGGTAAAGATTGCACTCCTCTGACTTCATCGCCCTCAAACACGCACACACACACAAGTGGGCTGTGTGTGTGTGTGTTGCAAACCATGCGATGACTGAAGCCACTGTGTCTCTCCCCCGCACAATGTTCGCATTCCACGGGGCACAGGGTGTGGATACAGAGGTAGATTTTTTCATACACAAAAATGCCTCTCTATCTCTCTCTCTCTCTCTTCATCTTCGGCTCACCCACTCCTCCTCTGCTGGTGCTGCAGAGGCTTGTCATACGGCGGCCAATCTGTGACTCACTGGATTTGCATTCTGGGAACGGTGTGGTGGGGTCACTGGAGCACTGAAGTGTTATTCTGCATTCGTAAAGAATTCTAATAGTATAAACAGCAGCGCGCTGGAAAGAATGAGTCAGGAGACGCTCTTAACTAGCACTTTAGAGCTCTTATTAACAGTCATTTGAAGCCATCACATGCAATTTGGTTCAACATCTTGCCAATTTGCTTGTTACTTGCGGTCTATCACGTAAATTGAAACGTACAACCCTGACAGGTAACTGAACTGTATTGTGTGCCATGCCATGACACAGACAGCTTCGCAAATTCCAGCGTGACTGCATCTATTTATATCTGCTGAATAAATAAAAGGGGGACAGAAGAAACATTTGAGGCAATAAACAGCTATTCTGCTGAGAAAAGAGGTTTTCTATCGGGTTTAAGTGCTTATACCACATGTAAAACTTGCTATTCAATAGGTCTTTTGACCAAGTAAATGGTTGCCAGGGTGTTGCTATGTGGTTGTTAAATGTTTTTTAGCATGTTTTGAGACCATTTAAATTGCGAGAAAAAACATTGTAAATGGCCGAGGCTGCGATTTTATTAAATTAGTGTGCAGTGAATTTTCGCATTAAATACTGCTTCACACAAACTTTCCTAACTTTTAATGAGAAGCATTTTTAAACCGGCTTTGAGGACTCAAGATACAATCTTAATGGTTCAACATTTTGAATATGAAGAAATTAAGACAGTATTAGTATATTATCAAATGATTAAAAAAGGATCCATTGGTATTGAAATTTTACAGTTGTACTGTAAAATAAAATTATTATTTTATTAAATACTCTTAAAAGTGAACGATTACACTTTTCATTTATTTATATTTCGAGTTAGCTTTTTCATGTTCATTTTTTGTTTAATTTGTAACGTTTTATTCATTTAAATATTTTAATATTTAAATATTTCCAGATAATAATTTTTGTGCTTTAACTTAAACTCATTTAATTTTTTTTTTCAACTAATATTTATAATTTTTATTTTGGCTTTTTGGTGAACGATTACATTTTTTTAATCATAGTATTTGTTTTATTTATATTTTGAGTTAGCTTTTTCATGTTCATTTTGTGTTTAATTTGTAACGTTTTATTCATTTAAATATTTTAATATTTAAATATTTCCAGATAATAATTTTTGTGCTTTAACTTAAACTCATTTAATTTTTTTTCAACTAATATTTATAATTTTATTTTGGCTTTATTTCAATGAACATAAATGTTTTTATTAGTTGTAGTTGGAGATTTTTTGTTTTTAAAAAAATGCATTTTAAAATCGAGAGACAAAAATATTCTCTAAAAAATATAAACGCTCTGGGTCTGAATGCATGTATACATGCATGCATTTGGCAGATGCTTTAATCCAAATCAACTTGCATTGCATTCAAGGTATACATTTAATCAAGTCATGCATTCCCTGGAAATCGCTCCTGTGAAACCTTGGTGTTTCTGTACAGTTGCTACAGGAATGCATTAGCATGGTACAGGGATGTGCACTGTACATGCACTGTGAGAATGATGGTGGAAAGTCATGAGTGGGGGATTAGCATGAACTAACCCCACACCTTTGAACACGGCATTCCAAGCCTGGGAAAAAAAGCACGTCTCCGTGCAGCGACCCTCCAGTAACTCCTTACACAAAGCTACGTTCTCCAGAGTCCCAACTCTGAAATAAAGACACACTCCTTCCCTTCACGCTGGAATGTAAACACCATTTAACGTTGGGTTTCTTGGGCTTTCTGGTTTGGAAAAATAGGATACAGAAATGCACGCTTGCTTTAAAGCGTCTATTCCCAGGGGAGGACTACAGATATGACAGACAGCTCGTCTCCAACTGGCAATGAATAAGCGCCATGGGCACACCCACTCATTAGGACAAAGATTTATTTCAACTTTAATGGCTCTGACAGCAAAACCGTCCAGACAGGCATCGGATGATGCTGACTGGGACGAAAAGAGCTTTAGCTCTCAATCCAAAAACAGGAGGATAAATCAGATCCATTGATCAGAGACTCATGATAGGCTTTTAGAAAAGAGGAGGAAATCCATGGGTTTTAGCAAACATTCAATTGTTCATTGAGAATAGCTAAATAAACACCAGCTTTTTTATATTTGACGTGTGAATTTCGAAGGCCTCTAAACGTGATCAAAACCTGTGGCATAATTGATAATTTTAACTTTTTTAGCCTTTTAGTATAATTGCAAAAAACATCCACCATCTTTGATAGAGTTAGAAACTTTTATTAGGTTTATTTTGTTGAACTGGACTGAAGCAAACCGGTTTACTTGATTATCCATTCATTTTTTAACCTTCAAATGGTCTTTGTTTCCCGTTTACACTTCGGGGTCTATACAACCCCAACAATTGATTGAGTAATTGTACAATAAATATACATTTTTAATCATACAAATAATATAACATTTTTTTTTGTTTACTTCTCATCTATTCATTAATGCTGTGTTTTTGGAGATAAAGTACTTTTGTATCCATATACCACACAATTCCTCAACTACACCACTAGCTTGCATATCAAATATTATTTTTTTTATGATACATTGCATTTATGCTCTAGTACTAGGCCTTCATTTCTGTGTAAAAAATTTCAGATTTATGCCAGATTTTTTTTTTGACACATGAAGAAAATATATTTTAATGTTGACCCGAAAACCAGAAGTGTAAACATTTTTTTACATACCTTCAGAACAACCGAATCATGCCCAGTTTTTTTTGTGTGTGTGTGTGTGTGTATAGATAGATAATGTATGAAAATTCACAAAATCTCACTGAGATGAAGGGAACTTTCTTTTAATTAAGTAAAAGTCGATTGGCGTCGTATAGACCCCATGACCCGATTGAGGGTTAAACAAAATCCATGTTAAAAATAGTTTGTCTGATCAAAACCTACTCTATTTTGGTGTAAATTCATCTCTCACTTAGTAGAAGTCATTCAGTTAGACAGATCATGGACATACAGGATGACGAGCCTTCATCCCTTAAAAAAAGCATCAATATATATATATAAAAAAACAGCTGATCCATAACTAAACCTGACTAAAAACAAGACTTTTCCCAGTTTCAGATCTGCAATATTTAGAAGGAGACTAGACTTGTCTATCCTGAGACAAGATACAGATGTCGCAATTCCCTAGTAAGCAATAGCATGATTGATTTTTGGGTTGAGGTCACGGTCCTCCAGAGGACTATTGGCATTATGAACAGTGATGCAGAAATGACGAGCTTTAATGAGTATTGACTAAACAGGCTAATTACAGAGCTGAAGTTATGCCGTATGATCAGCCATATGTGTAAGAGCAGCTGCATGAGTGTGTGGGACGGGTGGGAGGCCGAGGGCTCTCCAGTGAGTGCGTACACTAATACTGTGCTCTCCTGGCATGCGAGAGAGAGAGAGAGCGAGCGAGTTCTTCCTCGTATGGCTAAGTCACCCTGGTAACCCAGTGCTCCCAGTATGGCCAGCTGGTGAACGCTGAGCGGCTCACACACTTCAAACGAGCGCCAGAGTTTACTTTACCTCCCACCAGAAACACAGAGGACGAGAGACACCGTGTCAGAGCGGGGGAGGAAAAATAGGAGATTATTTTTTAACTCATACCAACTCTGGTTTGAAAGAACCATTTACTACACGGCAGAAATGATGCAATATCTGAGTATTGAAATTGGTGTATGCTTTACTGTATATCCTGATTTATTTGTTTATTTTAAACTTGTTTAACACTTCCTCACTCTCCTTAAATGTAAGACTAATCTCACAAAAACATCTCCAGGTCACAATTCACCCTAAATCAAATTTAAAAAAATATATATTGTGCATAAAAAGAAATCCATTTTAAGGCCAGTACTTTATTCATTCACTCCAAATTCAAATAATGAATTATTTCCAGCTTTTAATTGGTTATTTTTAGGGCTGTAAACGATTAATCGCCTCCAAAATAAAAAATTGTGTTTACATAATATATGTGGGGGCACTGTGTATAATTATTTTATAAATACACACACATGCATGCATATATTTAAGAAATATTTTCATGTATATAGATTTATATATAATTTATATTATATATAAATATTATTTTTTTCCTTACATATACAAGCATGTGTGTGTATTTATATATATACAAAATAATTATACACAGTGCACCCACATATATTATGTAAACACTAACTTTTATTTTGGATGCGATTAATCGTTTGACAGCCCTAGTTATTTTATTTTACTGCGATTCACAAATGAATAATAATATGAGAAAAAAAGTATTCATATTATTGAAATATGACCTGGGCATGTCATGGTTACAACTAATTGCGATTAATTGTTCATATCACTTACAGTGTAAGCTTGTTATTTTTTTATTTGGAATAGTTTATAATATGATAAATTTTAATCAGAATAGACCCATATTAATAATATTTGAATAAGGACTTTATAATATAATGGACTGTAACTAGCAAAACGTGATTAAAATGTAAACAGAACAATGAATGCGGTTATCACAAATAATTGCGATTAGAAAGAATAATCAGATCAGGCGATTAATTGATAATTGTGGCAGGCCTAACTAGGCATAATCTTGAAAGCTTTCGCGAGATTCATCCAGTAAATGGAGTAAATAAATCAAACTCGGTTCTCAAATAAAGGATGAAAACGAGGAGCCTCCAGTGAAACTATGAAATAGTGGCTATTAGCTCTACATAGCAAACAAGCTTAAGCTCGTGTGGGAGGCGCAAGATCAGAAAGAGAGCGGCCGACCTCGCGGCATGATCCTCCTCAAGAGAGGACAAGAGAAGGGGGAGGGAGTGAGAGAAAGATAAAGAAAGTCCATCTGAATACTGAAATACAGAAATCAAGCACAGGTCAGTTCAGTTTCTGAGGACACAGAGGCCGGCCGGCGTCCGCTGACCTGGGGTTACACTCGTGGTGAAGGCTTTTATCATTCTTCGCTTTGGGGTAAAATATGTGAGCAGAGGTATACTGTTAAAGAACCGATATAGAGAGCGTCGTTTGAATGTGTTAATATGTCCGGCACGCTTTCCTTTTAATAACGCAATAAAATAGTTAAAGGAGTACTGAACGTTGGGTATATTGAATGCTGAAGAACGGTGGGGTCCAAACAACACCACTACTATTCTTATCTGTTATAATTATTATTATTAATATGAATACTGCCTCTACTTCTACTACAATTCTATCACAACTACCAGGAATATCTCAATATTGCTCCAATCTAAATCTCTTAAATATCCCATTGCTTAAAACATAACAATATACTTGCATACATGTTTTTGTCCTTTTTTTTGTCTTTTTTTTCTCTTTTTTCTTTTTTTTTTCTTTTGCTTACTTTTGTCCTGTCTACCTTGTATGTATTCCATGTACGTCCTTCTCTCTTTTGTATGTATACATAATTCACTGATCTCTTATTTTTGTAATGCTTTATTAACTTGCAATAAAAAAAACAACACAGGAGGACCCCATTGACTTTCATTGTACAGACAAAAACTGTGAATGTTGTAATATAAAACATTTGTAGACAGTCAGTTTCTCATTAACAAGTAAAACGCTTTTAAAAAGGAGCTCAGCTGTTTATGTGCTCCTCTAAACAAAAACTCAGAGGTGTGGTAAAGGTCCTCGTCAGCCAGGAGATAGAAATAATTAGCGAGTTCATGGGTGGAATAAAAATATGGCAGGACTTTTACTTTCTGACGCCTCTGCAAAAAACCGAAGGCTAAACACGCGAATATTTCTGGTTATATCCATTGCGTCATTGGACGATTGTGATGATGATTCAGCTCAATTCTAACATGGCTATTATGATAGAAGAATGTTTTTTCTCCGAGTGTTTTCATAAGAGCAGCCGAGGCTATTTCACCGAGCCACCGACAAGAACTGGACGGCCTTCAGAAGTTTTGCTCCATTATCTGCAATTCGACATTTCACAAATACGGAGAAGAAAAAGCTTTCTGCCATAACTCGAGCATGAAAACGATTAGTAGACGTGCCAAGAGAGCCACAACACTACATGCTGAATCTCACTGAGATTTGTGAACATTGTGTAGTGCTCTAAAATGGACACCTAACCCAATATCAATACAAAGTTAATGCGTTTAAAGCATCCTTGCTGTTAAGAGTACATGGCGCAAAAGTGCGTCAGAGAAAACGTCAAACGCAATAACGGGAAACCATAAAGGCAGTGTTGCTGAGTCACTGGGCAAACAGGAGAAACACAGTCATCACCAGCACACACACAGATTCGAGGGAGCGTGTGTATATGACGTCTTTACGCTGTCCTGCTTTTTTGACATCTATCAGCAGCACAAGACGGCGTTAGAGACTTTTGCCTAAGCTCTTATCCTATGGGCGGAGATCTTCCTGGCTGTTACACCCAAAGGTCCTTCACTTAAGCGCAATCATGACTCCAGGTGTGGTGACCTAGAATACACCGCACCCATTAGAAAATGAACTAATATGTCCTTGTGCCATCGCCAGGCTGGAACATCTGGAGTTATTAACTATGAAGCAAACCAATACCGAATCCTACATTTGCATGGACCAAATCTATCTCTAACCCACCAGACATGTGCATGTCAACCTGGGTGATTGTGCATGAGGGTCCTGCTGCTGAATCAGTTCACATAGAAAAAGTGAAGGGCATAACTGCTGCATCACTGCTGATGACCACTGCTTTCCCAGAAACAACACATTGCCAGACTACAAGCGAGGTTCTAGGAAACACACGACCCTTGAGGAGCTCTGAGGATCAATGCTGCTGATGGAGCGTTATGGATCACACCATGTTAGTTAAGATACAAGCTGCATGTCTTTTAGCATATATGGTCTTGGTGAACAGAATACTAACAGTATACAGAAGAATTCAATGCACTATTTACATTACACAGCTTAGAAAAACATCCGAAATGTTGCATAGCTTGAGCTAAAATGTGAAAAAGCATGCAAATACTAGTAAGTGTGAATGGAGGGAATATATAGTTATATATCAGGTTTATGAATTAATAATCATACCCTTGATTGCCCTCTGAAACTAGTGAATTACGTGTTTATATAGGTTCATTTAAAAATCTAAAAAAACACAGAATGTAACTTTAAAATATAATGAATTATTAATAAAACAACCACGTATGTGGGGTATGATGGGTAACCCAACCCACCAGACCTGAAACTAATACTATTCGACATAAAAATGAACTTAATAAGCATTTTTAAGTTACAATGAGTTGTTTTGTGTTTTTTTTTTTTTAATAAACACAATATTTATTCATCACTCATCAGGATAAATACACACACCAGTTTAACTTTTATTTATTGTGCATATTTGAACCAAGCACATCATATTTGTAAGCTTATCAGAATGTTTTGATAAACACACACACACTCTTGCATCAAAAATGTTTGAACACACCGATGCTATACTTTATTACATCAGCGTTCAAACAAGTTGTAAACTCTTTTTTTGCACCAAAATAACAAACCAATAGGAGAAAATATGTCATAAAACCCAAAGTTTTGGCTGGTTTGTATTATATAATAGTTTGTGAAGCTACTATGCTAATTACGTAGCCAGCTAACGTAACAACTAATCACAGCAGAACAGATTTGATTTCTAAAAAAAAAAAAGGTAAATGTGTACTTACTAGTCATATCTCCACTGCTGAGTTTAATAAGTGGTTAATTGTGTAGATAAGCGTAATAACTGAGTGTTTTCCAGTCAAATGTGTGAAATCTCTTCACGGGACTCATCGCCCGAATCAAACTCCCTCACAGACACCAACAAACAGCGAAACTTTTCCATCTATCCATGATCTGTAGTCCGATACGGCTGGGAAACAAAAGGAAACCGATTGAAAATGTTATTCCGATACTGATTTTGAAGTCTAACCGTTTTCACCGTGAATTTTATGTAAATAAACGCGATATTTTCGTTGGGCAGCAGCAGAAAGTGAAGGCGCTCGCGCAGACTCAATGTGAGCTCGCTCACTCAGCTCTCACTCTCATCAGGCCCGAGAGAGACTATATGGGAGAGAGAGAGAGAGAGAGAGAGAGACCCCCCATTACTACTGCATCCGGGTCGTTTGTGTGTGTGTCTGAGTGAGGCACTCATTTCTGAAAATATAGACAAACTTATGACTAAAGGAAAAGGATTCCTTGACAACCATTTCAAATAAATAGTTTTACCTTTGTAAAGGTAGCCTGAAATAGTCTATATAGGCTATCTGTTTTTTTTTTTAAACAACATCCTTTTTAATACAAGATCATTGTTATATTATGTGTAGTATACTACATATAAGTCTTGTCCTTTATACTTTCCCCTTTAAATATCATTACCACAATGAACAAATCTCAGAATACTATAAAAAGTGGTTGGCAATTGCTGTATGGCAGTGCTTTAGCAGCCTCTAGTGGAAGTATATGTTTACATGTATTCATTTAGCTGACGCTTTTATCCAAAGTGACTTACAATTGCTATACATGTCAGAGGTCGCACGCCTCTGGAGCAACTAGGGGTTAAGTGTCTTGCTCAGGGACACATTGGTGTCTCACAGTGAATTCGAACCCAGGTCTCTCACACCAAAGGCATGTGTCTTATCCACTGCGCCAGTATTTTATATGCATTTTAAGCACTTAAAACTGCTGTTTTTTGTTTTAAACATCTCATGGGTTGCACCCAAAAACATATACTTCCCTACTATATACATTCCCTACTCATGGGATAGAAAAGTGTCCATCATATGCATATGCACTTCATAATCTCTGCAGAATTAGTAGGTCATCTGGGTACTTTTTGCCTACTCTTTTATGTCTTCTTTTATGTTCTTCTGTCACTCTTTTTCACCTTCTATATAGCAGAGAAGTATGCAATTTGAGGGATGACGTTCTGTAAAGCTGCTTGAAACAATGTGCATAAAAATGACAATGTATTGTTATATCATACTCAAAACTGGATGGTAAGCCCGACTCGTAAAAAAAAGTTTTATTCATACAAAAAAATGTATTGCCACACATTTAGCTGGACAAGAAAGTGGTTCACTACTAAATATACTGTCAAACTTTGAGTTTGAACCAGAAAACTAAATTGATCAGTCCCACAAAAGCATGACAAATCCTACAGCGGATATCATCCTCAGTGATCTTTCATCTGGTCGTCCTCCTCCAGTCTGCGTATCTCTCCCTTCAGGAAGTTGATGTTTTCTCTGGAGGCTTTCAGTCGCTCCTTCAGCTCTACGATCTCCAGGCTGGTCTTCTTCTTTGCCGCTTCCACTTTTTCTCGTGTTCGTATCTCCAGCTCTGCAACTGCAACATGGGACACTTAATGTTTAGTTCACATGATTAGACTAATTTGAATGTACAGTATGTTCAGGGTTTGATTATTTTAGCACATCCACTGGGCTGTTCAATAGGAGCTGCAAATAATAATAATAATAATAATACATTTTATTTAACAGCGCCTTTCTGAGCACTCAAGGTCGCTTTACAGGATAAAAACAAGGAACAAAAGAGTATAAAAACAGGTGAAAAAGGACACAAAACAGTGTATTTACAAATAAGCTAGCTGGAACAGGTGGGTTTTGAGTCTGGTTTTAAACAGGGGAAGAGAGTCAATACTGCGAAGGTCAGGCGGTAGTGAGTTCCAGAGCTGGCATCGTGACAAGTCGAGCAGGGGGTACAGTTAGGTGGATGGTAGAGGAAGATCTAAGGGAGCGGGAGGAGGTGGCGATGTGAAGGAGGTCAGATAAGTATGAAGGAGCAAGGTTATGCATAGCTTTGAAAGTATGCAGAAGGATTTTAAATTGTATTCTGAATTGAACCGGGAGCCAATGGAGCTGCTGAAGGACAGGGGTTATATGATGAAAGGAGGGGGTTCTAGTGATGACACGAGCAGCTGAATTCTGTAGAAGTTGGAGTTTATGGAGAGATTTTTGAGGGAGGCCAAAAAGAAGGGAATTACAGTAATCAATGCGAGAAGTGATAAGGCTGTGGACAAGGACGGAAGGAGTGTGAGAGTTAAGGGAGGGACGGAGGCGGTTAATGTTGCGGAGATGAAAATATGCAGACCGGCAGATGTTATTAATGTGTGACTGAAAAGATAGGGAGGAGTCCAGGATTACGCTCAGACTCTTTACCTGAGGGGAGGGGGAGACCAAAGAATTGTCAATGGGTAGTGTGAAACTATTAATTTTGGCAAGTGTGGATTTGGTGCCTACAAGGAGAAACTCAGTTTTATCACTATTAAGTTTTAGGAAGTTTGAGGTGAACCAGTCTTTAATGTCAAGTAAGCAGTTAGTAAGGGACAGGGGGGGGCTGAATAATTTGAGCTGAATAAACTGAGAGCGGTCTGAGAGATAAGAGCGGAACCAATCAAGGGGGGTGTGGGAAATGCCAAGAGAAGAGAGTCTATTGAGTCAAATGTAAGTGAAGCACTCACACTCGGTCTCGTGTTTGTAAGCACCCAACGTCAGCTGTCTGGTGGTGTTCAGAAGTTGCTGCATCATGGCTGTCGGGTCTTGAAATATCTGCAAAACACAGGTTTTAGGCTTTATGGTTGTATTAATACTATAATGTCATAATGTGCTGTTCTGATCCAATTCGCCGCACCATCTCGTCGTAGAACTCGGACACGACTGTCTTCTTTGGCATGGCGCTGGAGTCTGACTGGAACAGCTTCAGCAGATGATACAGGGTGACCTGAAGAAAAAACACCACAACATCAAACCTTTGCTTTTTCTATTCATTTAATACGAAGGTACAATAATACAGTAGAAATGTCTAAATAAAAACAGTGTAAATTTTGGTAACACTTTATTTTACAGTGCATTTTACATGTAGTTACTATAGTCATACATGCAACTAACCCCTTACAAATTATATAGTAAGTACATGTAGTTAATTACTATTACTTGGTACTTAATTGTATAATTACACTGTAACAAGGACACCTTAAAATAAAGTGTAACCAATTTTTTTTAAATAAATAGATAAAAATAACATTAACTAATGGATTAAAAAGTAAATAGTTTGATTAAAACAAATAAATGAATATATAGATTTGATTTATTAAAATAAGTAAATAGAAGTTGATTATACAGCTCAAAATAATATTTTTGAATTAATTACATTTTATTTAAATTGAATAAAATCTTTTTTTATTCAGTCCTCCAAAAGTCATATAATGCCATTTACCGGTCTCTCATTTGGGTCGATGAAGAAGATCTTTATGATGATCTCAAACTCTCCCCATCCCGTCTCTGTAATCTCATACGGAGGCTTTGTAACCACTGAAATAAAATTAAGAGTATTTGATCAGCAATGTGTGTTAATTAAGCCATGAAATTTGAAACTATAAATAATACAGTAATAAGATCAACTGAATTGCACACCTCTTAAAGGATTCCCATAACTTTCGTGCAGTTTGAACTGTATTTTTTTGACATAAGCAGACATATCCTGGGGGAATATCAAGGGGGAAAGAAAATAACACTTTGTTAGTGAATTTTATCATTTATATACAGCAATTAAAATGCCTACAAAAAGATGTAAGTGTCAACCTCATTTCTGTAAGGCTTCACATAAACTGTCCACTGATGAGTGTGACCATCGTCTTCTCTTTTCTTGCCAAAATATCGTGCAACGTTTCCAAACACGATGGGTTTCACGATAGTGACTCCCTGAGAATAAAGTCATTATGGTTAATTCATAAATCACCTGTTATTGTAAATAAACACCAATGGCATCAGCATTAGCCTTATGATAGCGTTAACATTACCTACCTTTACACGTCCCCCCGAATCTGGACCAAATTCAGCCATCCTCTTAAACATAGTATACAGAGAGGATAGTATTTATTCGTATTGGCTTCTATGAAATGGGTACAGTTATGAAATTAACTAAATTACTGTATTGAAATGCCATTAAGCACAATATAAATGCTCTTCAATGAAGAAAGACATGAAGCGCTCGTCTCTACGACAAGAACAGATGTTTTTAGGTAAAATTTAAAATTAAGAGTCCTAAATGTTTACTAGTGACTTGCGTGACTTTTTATCTCACTATTTTGACTTTTTAAGCCAGGATTGCAAAAAAATAAAATAAAAAAATAGAATTGTTTATGTTTATATCTCGAAATTCTGACTTTTTTCCAGAACTGTAAACTAGTTGTGAATTTCAAATCGACTCAAACTTTATTTTGAAATTGTTCATCGCTCATCAGGCAGACTCGTTTCCCCCCCGCTTGCTTCTGACTTCACGAATAGGCGTCTCTTCTTCATGTGAAGACCGTCCGAGGAGGAGGAGGGAAACAGAAAATGGCGGACGGTGTTGACCACATCGATATTTACGCTGATGTAGAAGAGGAATTTAATCAGGTTGGTTTACTTTATACATATAGATTACCTGAGTAATATATCTCTTACGTGTTGCACACACAGATTAAAGAGAGTTCAATACATGCAGCTCTCTAACTAAGGAGCTAGGGCGTCTGCTAACTCTAGCAAGCAGCTAAATAGAGCCGCGTATGTGTAACTTATACGTTAAGATAGAGGTTAAAATCATTATATATCATATTTGTTGTTGTTTGCCGAAATAATGTCTGTTCTATGTTAGAATGCATTTGGAACGCGTGTTTGTGACGCGAAACGGATTCTGCGTCTCGTGCGTTCATTGTTTGTGGTCTCGTGCAAAAACAACAGGCCTAGCGCGAGGCACAATATCGCGTCAACTGGTCTGGGCACTGGGCAGATTAATATTTATGATCAATAAATGCTGTCTCAAACGTTTTCACGTTGTAAAATAAATGAGTGTTGGTTGTTGCAGGTTTTATTTCCCCGCAGACTGGGCATTTTATTAAAAAGCTAATTGGATTTGGTAGCAGGAGCTCAAATCACAATATTTGTTTTATTTACAAATATTTACCTTTAAGGTTCTCTTATTGTGTGCTTTATTAAATAATGTCATATGCACTTGCGTGTTTTTCATACAGGGGCCGTATTTTAAACATTTACATTTTATTATCCTTATTTAAATTTCGATTCTCTTTATTGATATTACCCATAAAACTATAAATTATGCCTGATTTCTTACAATGTTGGATCAGAATTTGCTCATGGTTAAGTTTCTGTTATATTTCTGAAATGTGTATTTCTCATTATCTTTAAACAGGAATCAGATTATCCTGTCCATGAGCAGATTGACCTGTATGATGATGTCATCTCGCCATCTGCCAACAACGGGGACGCACCCGAGGACCGAGATTACCTGGATAACTTGCCGGCACCTGGAGGCAATGAGGGCTCCAAAGGAGCTCCACCAAACGTCGTCTACACCTACACTGGCAAAAGAATCGCTCTGTACATCGGCAACCTCACATGGGTTCGTCTTGTACCTCTTCGTTTTCAAAATATCTTGACGTAATGAGCATTGGCATCTTCACAATATCTTGCTCACAGAATCTATATACACTACTGGTAAAAAGTTTGAAATAAGTTGTATATGTTTTTTAAAAGTGAATGCTCAACAAAGCGGAATTTATTTGATCAAAAATACATTAAAAACAGTAATAATGCGGAATACAGTTTTACAATCTTAAAGAGAAATATTTCTTTTTTAATATATTATAAAATCTAATTTAGTCCTGTGATCAAAGCTGAATTTTCAGAGTCTTCAGTGTCACATGATCCTTCAGATTATGCTGATTTGATGCTCAAGAAATGTTTCGATGTTAAAAACAGTTGTGATACTTCATATTTTTGTGGAAACCATGATATTTAGCATATATATATATATATATATGCCAAATATCATATATATATAATTATGAAGTAGCGCACACTCATGATTAAAATATTTTCCATATTATTTGATGGTTTTAATCAAACTTGCAGGGTCATTAACAACGAATATCATCACTTTTGCCTGTAGTGTATATGTATAAATAAATAATATTCTTTTCCAGTTTTCATATTTTGACGTACTTTCCTCTTTACAGTGGACCACTGATGAAGATTTGACAGATGCGATTCGCTCCATAGGCATCAATGATGTGCTGGAGATAAAGTTTTTTGAGAATCGAGCAAATGGCCAATCAAAGGGGTGAGTCAATTCTGTTTTATCAAAGCGTAAATGTACAGCTCAGGCCTGTTTTACCTTTCGACTGCATGGGTTTCTAGATATCGGCACTGAACTTAAACAACCCACATTGGACGACCGCCATCTTTTGATACGTAATGGTTTGGGGTTGATGGTATGTTTTAATTGGGACATTTCAAACATATTTGCTGATATGGTTAGCCTCTGTGATTTACACTGTACGTCTCCCTTTAACTGACCTTGCAGCTGCATAACGATAGTAAGCTCTTCTGACCTTCAAGACATAGGTAACAAAGACACAATGCACAATGACACTGTTGGCCTCAGCTTAGCTGCATAATATAATCTTTTCTTTGGCCTTCAGCATGTGATAAATGTTTCAAAACAGGCTATGCCACTAGTAGGGAGTAGCTAGAAGATTTGATAACTGGATGAGCTAATTAAAAAGAGTTAGAAAGTGCCCTACTGTATGTTTTTGAGCAGACTGTCTAACAATAAAGAGGCAAACATGAGGTCCCTGGTCAAAAACAGTATAACAATGAGTTGTGCATGTAATCGTTAGTTGTTCTGCTGGCATCTCTGCTTTTTTGTCTCCAAGTCTCATCCGCTCTGTGCTCAACAGGTTTGCGCTGGTCTGCGTAGGTTCAGACTCCTCGTCCAGGAAGCTGATGGATCTGCTGTCTAAACGGGAGCTGCACGGACAAAACCCCATCGTCACCCCTTGCAACAAACAGTCGCTCAGCCAGTTTGAGATGCAGTCCCGAAAAAGTGAGACCGTAATTCGTGGAAGATTCGACAGTTTCCATTTGCTTAAATTTATTGCTTGAACATGGTTTGTCAACCTACTATTCTGTGTGTGCTGCAATCCCACCAGGCACACAGTCGGGACAGATGTCAGGAGAGGGAAAGGCTGGGCCTCCAGGAGGAGGTCGCAGTGGCTTCCCTCTCGGCAGGGGTCGAGGCCGCTTTCCGGGCCAACCTGGCCCAGGTGGAGACCGTTTTCCTGGACCTGGTGGGCCTGGTGGACCTCCGCCACACTTTCCAGGTACAAATCTCTAAATCAGTGTCCTAAACTACTGTAAGGGAACTGCAAGTGGTTTGTGAGTTGATGAAATGCTAATGATTGACCTTATGACAGCGATTTCTTAACCATGAAATTATTTAAAGCTACACTGTGTAACTCTCTTAGTTTATTTTTATCTAAAAACATTTAGTTCTTTCAAAAATATATGTGCTCATTAATGTATATTTACTTCGTTCAAGTAATAAAGTATTCTCGTGAGTGTATAATATGCCATTGAAAATGCATACGGGTAAGGGGTTTTAATGTCGGTCGCCATGTTGACCCTCCATCTTGAAAGTACATTAGCCAAAGAGGGACATACCCGTTAATTCAAGCTTCGCCTTTCACGCTTACCTTTGAGTTAACACTCATGGACGAGGTCGAACTGGAAGCCATGTTAATCTTGGACTACATTGGCCACCGTAGAAGTGAAAACGAAATCGGAATTGATAGGAACAGAATCTAATATTCACTGGATGGTCATATACCTTTTCACCACTAGATTGGGGTAAAATTCACACAGTGTAGCTTTAAAAATAAAATCAAAAAGCACTTACTAAAAAGGAATCTAACGCCATGTCATTTCACCAAAGTCAGAGAACTTTGAACATACAAATGTGGTGTTAAATCGTACAAATATTAGCTTTAAACTCTCAGGTAGGTAAACGGGTTTGGCTGAGAAAGTGTTTTGGGAATCCCTGCCCCACATTCCTTATGCAGTCTTTCCTCAAAATGCAAGTTGTAAATAATTATTTTTCCTCTTGGAGGTATGCAAGGACCACCGCGTCCTCCCTCTGGCCCACCTGGGCCCCCGGGACCCCCTGGCCCCCCTCCACCTGGACAAGGTCTACCGCCGCCTCTCGGTGGACCCCCTCACAGAGGAGACCGCCCTCCACCTCCAGTCCTTTTTCCTGGTCAGTTTGGCCAACCTCCAATGGGACCGATGCCTCCTGGCCCCCCTCCACCAGGATACGGGCCTCCCCCAGGCCCCCCACCACCTCAGCAAGGTCCACCCCCTCCCGGACCCTTCCCACCCCGTCCACCTGGGCCCTTAGGACCCCCGCTTGGCCTTGCACCTCCACCTCACATGCAGGGACCCCCACCTGGAGGTCCACCACCAGCTCCTCACGTCAACCCAGCCTTTTTCCCTCCACCTGGAAACAACAACATGCCACCATCCGACGGCAGGGGTCCTCCCCCCGGCGACCCCTACGGCCGCCCTCCTCCTTATGACCGAGACTACGGCCCGGGTGGCAGGTAATAAACCCCTCACCTTCACTGTACTGTAATTCTCTCCCTGTAATGAGATCTCAGGTCTTATTGGTGGAAACTGTATTGTCCCATTTGTTGTTGACTATATACTAGGACTGCATTATTTAATTTAATTATAATTTATCAGCATACAAAAATTGCTATAACTATTTTATTTACATTTATTTATTTATTTATTGCTGTTTTTGTTTTAAGCTGCGGTTTTGTTGTGCTTCTTTGTAGGGCTGCACAATTTGGCCTGAAATTAAAAATAATTCTGAAATTAAAAATTTAAAATAGTCATCAAAAATATAAAGTATTTAAATATTCTATTTTTAAAATGTTATTCAAATAATTACATTGTAACATTAAAGTATTTAAAAAATGTGGTTACACTTTCTTTTTTTTTTGACATGTACTTACCATAGTAATAGCTGTAAAATATGCATAATTACATGCAAGTAACCCTCAACCAAACCCAATCCTAGCCTAAAGTAAGCACATGTTAAGTGAAATTACACTTTAACCAACATGTTTTTATTGCACAACTGTAAAATTACAATTGTGTGCAAAGCTGCTGGTGTGAAAACACTACCACTCCGAAGAATGCAGTGCATGTAGTTAAATCGCACTTATATTGCGAAATGGGTTTTATTCTAATTAATCGTGCAGCCCTACTGCATACTAATATACTCTAGTATTGGGCAGTGTTGGTAAAAAAAAGAAAAAAAAAGAAATGTGTAGCTTAAACTGACCCTGAATCTCCTCTCTGGCCTTTCTTCAGTAACTTCAGACCCTCTGTAATATGTGGCTTTGAGCCCTGGATAAACGAGGGGTTGGTTGATGTGAAAAACTCTGGCCAGCACTTGCACAATACAAGTGATCAAGGGTTAGTGATGTACCCGTCCGCTGAGACCAGGATCCCGAAATGGGACCTTTGTTTCAGGATTGTGTTGAGTGTGCAGCATTTCTGCAGTGATTTTGTTCAACTAGTGATGCACCGAAACACAGAAAACGAAATCCCAATATAAAGTTACACTAATTAAACTTTATACTGTTAAAGGGATACTTCACCTCTGGAAAGATGAATGTGTATTAAAAATGGGTCATTTATGCAGAAGAAATGTGAAATTATTTTTTGAATTTGGAGCTTTCTAGACTGAGAAAAGCCAGAAAATCTATTTTTGGCTTCTGTGGATGAAAGACAACAACTCCCAGAATGCACTGCCCTAGGAGGCCACGCCTACCGGTAACAGAGCGCTGTAGGTAAACAATAAGTCTAGGCTACTAGTGAGTCTCTGTAATGAGTCTGCCCGAAAATGAGTTTCGAGATCGCCCAAAATGTCCGGGATTGGTCTTTTGCGTTCTACAGTTGCCATTCATTATGTTTACTGTGGCCAGCGGGACGAGTGAGTTTTCTACTAATACAAAGCTTAATGCTAAATCCTGAAGTATCTCTTTAAGGGTCTTGTGTTCTTCGGTGATAAATTAGTCCTAGTAAAGTTCTTTGGCAATAAATTTTAAATATTGCTAAAATTTTTGGTCTTTGCAAAATGCATCCTCACAGTTTATCCACATTGTGTGCACAAAATAGATGCTTACACAATCAAAACCATTTTCAATCAATTATTTTGGCCCTCCAAAATGGTTTCGGCCCAAACCAAAAATATTTGTTATATTTGGTTGCCGAAATGTTAGGTGCATCGCTAATTTTAACGTGATGCAATGCAATATGATTCAGCGTTAACAGCACTGCTGCACTGTGTGTGAATTTGGCCCTCGGTGCATTCGTTTTATTCTGACTTATGCTTTTAGTTTGTATCTTAATGTGAGTGCTTTTTCTTTTGTAGGGACATGGATGCGTCTCGCACTCCTCTGAGTGAAGCGGAGTTTGAGGAGATCATGAATCGGAACCGAGCAATCTCCAGTAGTGCTATCTCAAGGGCCGTGTCGGATGCGAGCGCAGGTGTGAATCTGATATTAAGTTAGTTTTGGTTTGTATGGTGGCATTTAAATTGTCTTTTTTTGCAGCTGATAAGTTATATGAAATAAATACAAGTAGAGGTTTTATGCAATTTCAAATCCTCATATGATCAAGTTGTTTAATATGTGCTGCTTGTCTGAAGGTTCACACGTTGTAATTGGTTGAAAAGTTAAATATCCTTCATTGTCATCATTCCTTTTTTTGTCAAATTCCAGGACTGCGTTGTTTTTAATGTTAATATTTAACTTTTTTTATTTAGGAATATGGCTTGTCTATTTAATGCATCACCTGAATGTATTTTCAATTGTCTTGTTTAAAGTCCCCCTGTAGTCAATTTTATTCCTTAACTCATCTTTGATCAACATAATCAAAGTTTTCCCCCCATTTCATGCCTTAAAATAGCTTGAATATAACTCTTCACCCTTGGCTCATTTAGTATATACAATATGTGGTTCTATGAATATGCAAATAAGCCCCGCCTCCACTCACTCACAGCTTAGAGATCCACTCATTGATGGGATTGGTTGCAAGGTACACTGTAAAAAATATTTTCAAGATTTGTTATCGCAACATTTTTTTCTTTTGTCAAATCAACTTAAATAATTTATTTAGTTGGGATAACTTATTATTTTGAGTTTCTGATGAGTAAATTAATCTCCTTCATTGTATTAACTCACTTTTTTTCCAGTTCAATCAACTTAAAATTTGAAGAAAACTGGGTTACTTACATTTTTAAGTTAAACCAACAATTATTTTTTTACAGTGTAGATTGTGACGTCAGAAACACCAGCGATTTCAAACCGTGTTTTTGTTACTGTCTTTGGTTCACTGCCGTTTTAAAGGAGAAAATGCTCAGAAATGGTGTCGACTGATGAATTTGCTCATGGTTTGTCTTAAAGCACATTAATAACACCACATGCACATATCAAAAACATTAGTAGCTTGATTTTCACCACAGGGGGACTTTAAATGTTTGTTATTTTTGTTATGACTTCAGTTATTCACTTTGTTCACACCATGAACATGACATGGCTTTAAAATAATACTAAATGATACATTTTTCAGCTGATTACGGCAGTGCTATAGAGACTCTGGTGACGGCCATCTCTCTAATCAAGCAGTCGAAGGTTTCCGCTGATGACCGCTGTAAGGTTCTCATCAGCTCGCTGCAGGATTGCTTGCATGGAATCGAATCCAAATCTTATGGATCTGTGTCGAGGTAAATATATTGTGGATCTGCATGGGATTAATGGGAATAATGTTTTAATACCGCTCCTTGCAGATGTAACCAGGTAAAAAATCAGGGATGGGACCCAAATAAGGGAGCAAACATGTTCTTTTTCATGCATCCAGGTGGAAAAATATAGTCTTGTCCTGTTTTTTTTTGGTTTAATATTAAATTACTTCATGCATTTTCAGTTTGCATCAATGCATTAAATTACTGCTTGAATTGTTGCCTTTTGCATTAATGTAGTGCATGGATTTTAATTATGCATGCATGAAAGAATGTAATGCATTGCAGCAAAAGTATTTCATGTGGTTTAATATTCTTTAATGCTTTTCACCCTTTAGCAGACGGGAAAGGTCCAGGGAGAGGGACCACAGTCGCTCTCGTGAAAAGAACCGTCGGCACAAGTCTCGCAGCCGAGACCGGCACGAGGACTATTACCGGGAGCGTAGCCGCGAGAGGGACCGCCATCGCGAGCGAGACCGTGACCGCGAGAGAGACCGAGAACGTGAACGGGAATATCGCCACCGCTAGTTGAAGAGGAAGGTGTGTATCCTGTTTGTTTCTCTGTCTGTCTTTCTTTCTCCTCCTCCTCCATGTTTCAGGTGTACTTGCATCTTATCCTGCAGAGTTTGGGATATCACAGGTAGGTGATCAGAAAAGGTGAGCTTTTGATCCTACAATGTGACCCAAGTACTGTAATTTTTCCCTACGGCTAATCTATTTTTTTTTTCTCTTTTATTTTATGGGTGTAGCATGATCTGAGTACTCGGATCCTTTAAATTTGTGTACCGGTCTTGAAGCCATTTTAATGTACAATATCAGCTCCAGAAACTATAAACTGTCCGACACTGTTATAGACAAAAGCAATTGTGTTGTGCACAATCCAGTTTGTCTTTCGAGGGATTTTATGTGTATTTAAATGTTATTTAAAAAAAACAAAACCTTTCATAAACATTGCACTTTAGCATTTGTCCATTTTAGCTTGAGTTTAAAGACTATGCCAATTTTGTCAAGGTCAAACAGAAAGCTACCTTTATCATACTTTGCCAAATTGACTAATTGTTTGACAAAAAAATCAGGATGTGTTTGCATGTCTTTAGGGTTGCAATTCTGAAATATAAATTCCATGTGTAATCATAAATGTGTAGAGAATTTGGTTTTAGTTGGATGAGAGAAAATGAATGTTTGTATTTCACTTTGAAACATTTACTGATTTCAGTGAATGAGCAAAATCATGTTTCTCAGGTTGTGCATTGACATTCCTGTAGGCAGATTTGATATTGACATAATGGTTTTCCTAGTGTTTAGTTCCACATTGAACTGAATGTTGTGAAAAACAAATTGAATGGAGTCAAATTGATCTGCTTTGGCATTTAAAAATGCGTTTGCTGTAGTGTTATGTCAGGTTGAGTTGTGCATGGTGTTGGCCATATCAAATTTTTCCATGTTGTGCCTTATGAATTAAGTATTTAGTCTTGAACATCTGTACAGTATAATTTCAGAAAAGCGTTCTGAATGTCTTCTGTCAGAGCAAGTTAAATGTCTTTTATTGTGAAGGGTATTTCTGCAAGGTTTACAGCCATATTTGCAGGGTTTTAGTAGTACGGTTTTTCCATCTTAAAAGTTAATTTATCTGAATTTAACATTTTCTCAGTTGACATCAATTCGGTACTCATTTATTTTCCATGGTTGTTAATGTTACACCTTAGATAATTCAGATGTAGCAGTTCTTCACCATTTACACTTTGTTTTAACTGTAAAATTAAACTACAGATCTGCAATGTCAGAATGTGGCCTGACTGGGCAAACATTACAAAGTATGCCTTACATATTCATATGCTTTTATGAATGGAGAAGAACTGCTATCACTTTTCCAAAGTGCACATTTTTTACGTTTTTTGTTTATTTTTTTTCTATCGGTAAACATACTCATGTTTGTAATGATTTACGATGGCTTTTATTTAATATGCAACCAGTATTTAATAAATATTTTCAAAGGCAGTATTTAAATTTATGTAGCATGTCCTCAGTTCAAACGCTGTTGGTCTTAGTTAAATTTCTGACCGAGACACTTTACTGTCACTGTCTCACTTGTGGCCTGTTGCTTCGTAACTCTGTGTGACTGTTTCCTACAGGCTACATTTTGTACTGTATGTAAATGCTGTGGACACCATAATATCATGTGTGATCCATTGTGAGTGACCTCACATGCATTTGATTTTAGATGCATAGAGACGTTATCATAACTGTCCATAGACTAAATTATGAAACTAAAACTGCAACTTATTTTTAGAAAATAGATTGCAATCATTGTAAATGCATAAACTTAAGCACAATTACTTTGTCAATTTTGTTTCATGTAATTCTGGCAAGAAAAACTTCCAAATTGTTGTTCTGGCCTCCGAGCCAAAAGATTCTGAAATTGCCCATTTTTATTTTCTTTTTCTTTTTTCTCTCTGTATTATCAATTGTTAACTTTAATGTACAATCTATAATTGCAGCAACACTAATCAGGGAAAGACTATTGTGTTCAAAGCCATTAGCTGCAGAATTTACCTTGCACTTTTAATACATGCTGTTTCTTTGTCGGGTTCAGAATACATAATATCAGGCCGATTTTGACTTAGGGTGCCGTGGTGTACGCACGGAGCAAATGCTTTAAAATCCTTCAGTGTGCAGTGCATAAAAATTTTGACTCAATCTGATATAATGTATAATATAATGGCCCATAAAATTAATATTTCAAAAATAAAATAAAAACGGACGAAACACGCTTCAACCGTGTCATGAGTGTTGGAGTTGTATAGTTTGTCCACCAGAGGGCACGCTACAACGTCCCTGTTTGCAACACTCGTTTATAACGCGCCACACAAATTGCAACCTGCTGATCCAGGTTGCAGGAAGCTTATAAGGCAGTGTAGGGACTAAGTATTATTTTATTTATCAGAACTTTAATATATTTTGATAAACAAGTTTCTTTTTAAAATGCATTATCCTATTATTTTAGGTAAAACTCATAAATAACTACAAATAACTAATGTTAGGGAAATCTGTTAATGTTTTGTTTGTGCATTTCTGGAAAAAAAATATATATATCGGATTTTAAACCAACAAATATTTGTATTGGTATCGGCCTTCAAAATCCTTTATCGGTCGGCCTCTAGTCTGAGCTTGACATTAAAGACAGCATTTTAGATCAGGTTTGAGTAAAGGTTTTAGAGATTGAGTGAAGATTTTCATCTTCACTTTTTCATCTTCAAGATTTTCAACACACAAGGTTTTTAAAGCATTTGCTCTGTGCATACAGCCCTGTTGCATGGGTTTTATTGGGATATTTGGATGTAGTGTCTATCTGTATGGGGTTAATCTGCGGAAATGACTGTTTTCCAAGGTTGTTTGTGTAGGTTTTTCTCAAGTAATGGTCCTGACATATTGAACGGTTTAATCCCCTCCCCCTTTCCTCTGTTCAGTATTGATCTTATAAGATTCTGTCACAGGATTGGACAAACTTATGTTTTTGTGGTAGCTACAGGTTGTACTAATACTTGTCATTACAAACAAACTAAATTGTGATATTCTTAATCCAGTCCAAGAGTTTTCATGTGTTAATGTCTAGTTAAAGTCAAATTTCTGTTGTATAATGGGCTGAGACCTATGAATATGGCTATAGTAAGACACAGGCTAATGTTTTAATAAGACATCACATCTTCAGTACGTTTTATTTCATGTGCATTTCTCTTGTGTCTAACAGATGCTCAAAAGAATAATTAGTTTCTGAATTATTTGTCCAACCCTGTGTACTGTAACTCCAGTGTCCACCGAATCACTAGAATCAAGCTTGTCGTTCATTTGCTGTTTTCTTGTTTTTAACATAGCTTCTAGGTCACATTATGCATAAACACAATGGTAGAAAACTGTAGATCATTGCATCTTAAAATTAAAATGCTTTTTGCATTGTGTAATCAAAATTGAAATGTGGATTTGATGCTTATTCTTAGAGGTGCAGTGGACACTGTACATACATTTTATTATGTGCTTCACAAAAAGTTGTTCTCCATGGGGGAAATAAGATTTTTCCTGTTGTAGCAAAAATACAGAACTCATTTAATTTAGTTTAATTGTAATTGACTAGTTAACTGCTCTAAAGAAACTTAAATGATTGGAAAAAAATCAGTAAAAGGCATAGTATCTTTAAGTAGTTACCATGTGTAGATGAGTCGTTAAGTCATCATTACCCATGATTGAAGGATTGTTTTGGCGACATTAAATCTGAATGTTGTTTTACTCCTTTTTAGATGTGAAAATATTCCATTAGAAATAGATATGAAGTGTAAAAAAAAAGTGAGCACTGATCAGACCTGGATCAATTCTGCTTATAGATTTATAGTTTACCTGTGAACTTGATTTTGTGCAAAAAAACCCTCAATTGCTATGAGTTAACCTTGTTTAAAGCCATAAGAGGTCAAACATGTTTTACACCCAGTGAGACAAACCTATCAGCCAAAATGTGTCAAATCAGTATCATAATGCAGGAATTGTCTTCTAACTTATCTATCTTATGCAATTCAATCGAATAAAGTGACTGCATGCTCTTTTGTTTTGTCGTATTCAAAATTAGTTGTCTTTTATCCTCATCTTGTTGTAAACCTGAATGGGTTTCTTATTCAATAAATGAGCTAAAATGTGCCCTAAAAATTCACAAGTACTTGGAAAATCAATCAGATGCTGATTTGTATGACTTTGCTTGATTGATTTGTCTCAACGGGACTAAAAGCCATATATTTTCATATGACTTCAATACATATTTTGACTGGTTAACTCTTATGAATTACAGTTTTGATGCGAGTTATTGTGCGTCTGCATACTTATAAGGTTTCAAAATTTCATTGACTAAGTAATCAGAGTGAAAGTGAAGTATTTTCTCAGTTGTCGTGTTTACATGTGTCATAGTTGTGCATGCCAATGTCTATGCTTTTGTGTCATCTTTTCACACTGTATTGATGCACTGATTCCAGGGGCTTGTCTTTTTAAATAGTGTTGTATGTTTTTAGCATTTCCAGTTATCACTGACTACATTTACATGTGCACCAGTAATGTGATATTTTCCAATAATCAGAGTAAGGTCTTAATTGGAGCAAGATGTTATGGTATTAATGCCATTATTCAATTACAACTCACATAAAGTAGGCTTGTTACTGTCTTTTTGCTAGTTCTCTTTTGATCTACCTTTTTTTCCCCCGGTGATGCGCCTCAGATGCCTCTATTTCAATGTTTTTGACTATTAATATAACGCATTATATGGCTGACCCCTAATAGTCGTCGAGAAGCCAAATTTTAATTAACATTTAAGTCGCTCGTTTCTTCAGGAACAAGTGTTGCCTGTTTAATGCTATTTAAAATCACTATCCACCACATTTGACTACGATTACAGTTGCTAGCTTAAATTGCCTAATTTTTTTAATTTACAATATCTCATTGTTCACATTGAGGGTGCATGTGAACGTAGTCACTGTTCTCCCTGACTGCAGTTAATATACTTTTGTACCTAAATTCTGTGCTGATGTGAAACTAGATTATTACATTGACGTATGACCCTATTTTGCTATAATCGATATGAAAGAAATTGCCCCTTAGGCTGATGCTGTTATACATTTGATTGAACGTTTGCATGCCTGTGTATGTCTGGGACGGTCTGAGCGTGTTTAGATGTAGAGGGGAAAAACATCTGTGTGTGTTTCTGGGTTCTGTGCCCCAAAACAAACTGCCACCTTCGTTTTGACACCTTTCAGCTGAACGCAAGAGGAGGAGGAGAGACGTCAGGAGCAACGTGGACTCATCCGACAGCATCCCGCGTCGCAGAGCGCTGGACTCCGGACACAAGGAGAGTTCTGTCAAACATTACATACTCACTCTTAATTCCCAACAGCTCTCGTTTTATTTTTTACTTTTATTTGGAAGTAGCTGCTGTGTGCTTAAGTCAGTTCAGCTTTTGACAAATTATTTGCCTGCTCATTTGAAACACAGAAAACTTTCCGACTGCTATAATGTTGTAAATTGTCAGTTAGCTAGATTTGTTTTTATAGGAACTATTTTTTTTTTCCATCTTTCTTCCCCTTCCCCCTCGTCCATATAATGTTTGTAAGTGTCTTTTGCCTTGATTATTAAATAGAATCTGTGTTGTAATAAAGTGTGTACTGGGGTTGTTGCTTGTTCATAATTTAGGTTTATACTTCCCATCTCCATTTTAGCCAAAATACTTAACTGCTCAGAAATGCACATTTTCCTAAATTTGTCCTACTTTTTTTTTTTTTAATCTTTACTTTCTATAAATGCCGTGCCATTGTGCCTTTTCCGGTTTTACCCGATTTCAAAGAGTTTCCATGCAGTGGTCTCAGTGTTTAAAAACAGGAAGTTTTGGGTAGATTTATCAAATTATTTTCCAATTAATATAGGGTTTTATCTTTCCATGAAACTTTTCAGTGGTTTTCCTGATTGTAATTGGAATCACACAATTCAAATGTGAAATGCTCCCCTAATTTTTGTAGTCAATTTATTTTTAGAACGAAAATCACAAGTCGTAAATATTAATACGAACTACTCCGCATTTGTAATGTCTTTCCTTTATGCATATATCTTATGTTCATGTGTGTGTATATACAGGCCATTTTGTAATACTGTTTGATTCTGCTAATTTAAAATTTAAACGTGAGGTTTATGCATTGTATGGCTTTATCTCAATTTTCTCAACTTGTCTGTCCCTTGTAAAAAGGTTAGTTTTTAGATCAATTGTCTCACTTCACTTACGGCAATGACGGCAACTAGACCATCACTGCTTACTGTAAATATGCAAGTACTTTATTTTGAAACTTTGAATGCATAAATAGATTTGAGAGATGCACTTGGACTATGGGGTGTTTGTCACACTGACCGCTGTGTGCCTGTGCATTGGTCAGGTTTCATCTGTTGAACAACAGAATATAAGATTCATGTGCACACAATTACTCCCTTGTGGTCTGTGTTTTTAATGGTTTTTCCAATGCAACTAGAGTAAGTGCAATGCTAGTTTCTAGTGTTATTTTTTTTGCAACTGAATACTCTGGTGGTGAAGTGGATGAGCGACCATATCGTGGGTTCCTGTTCCCTGGACTGAATCATCTGAACTGAGAGGTAAGTAGATTTTTGCCCTGTATATGTCTTTTTGAAATTGATGCGGCTGTGTTTTTGTTGACCCAAGCATTACAACTCTTTGATTGGACATTTTGTTGTAATATTGCTAGTTATGCAGTTATACATTGCAGTTATGCTTAAACTATATTCAGGACCTTCTTTTGGATGGCCTATGTAATTTTATTCATTGTTCATAGACATTTGTGGTTCAGTCCACATATTAAATTCTTGATTCATGTGGGCTACCTGATTTCAAAATATTTTTGGCAATCAATAAATTTTTCCCACACTAGATTTGTATTTATTAATTTTTTTTCTTGTCTTGTGTTTGTTTCTAGTGCTTTCGGATTAACCCTAAAACCGTATTTTGGACAAATGTGGGCAAAATAGTTTTGATTTATTTTTTAAAAAATACTTCCCTTGATCTGAGCGGTACAAGACTTGGCTACTTTCCCTAAGTTTGCCTCCTGAACACACAATTTTATTTTTTGTCTCAATTCTACAATGTTAAGTGGGTGAAAAAAAAAACTTGATCTTGTATTTGGGTCAAAAATGGGCACCCATAGAAATGAATGGGAAATACTGTAATTTAGAGCATTCCAAAATAAGACACCAGTTAACGGCAAAGTCACTTCATCTTTAGGTTTTAGCTCTAAGAACTTATTGGAATGACATTTTAATGTAGTAAACAAAATTAAATAAATAAAACATAAAATAAGCATAATTTACATAGGAAATATGGTACTTTTGAAGTAAATAAATTCTAAAATGCCCCCAAAATAAAAAAAAAACATAAATGGATGGACTAAACTTTATTGAAGACAGTGATTTAACCTTTATAATAAATAAAAATTCCTCTGTGCCTACATTTGTCCAAATTACAGGATTAAAGGCTACAAAAGTCATGAGAGGCAGAATTATTGAATGCTTTTTTTATTGTAACTTAGTGCCTGTAATTGTAAATCCTGCTTTTTCCTGTAGTCCTACGAGAGAGGGGGCTCTGGTTAATATTTAGGCGAGTTAAAGTAATCGGTTGCAGTAAAAATTAGATCTTTGAAGGAAGGGACCATATCATATTTTAAAGTAAACGTCCATATCAGGGCGCCATTTAAACCCTAATTAAAATATGTACGATGGCATGATTTCATCAGCAAAAGACTTGTTTCCTGGGGAAATAAGTCACCTAGTCCTGAAATAGAACAGTAGATCAAATGTTTAATAAAAACTGATCCTTGTATATGAATTAGGTTTACACAAACTAATTTCTACACGTTGCGTGATGTGTTCTTCTTAATAAAGCCAATAAAATGTGATTAATAGGATGTGGTCAAACAAGTTTTAATTATGCAATTTTTTTTAAAAAAAAATTATGGGTGGGTTGATTATGGGAATTAGGCAGGCTGAAAGAGGTGTAGTCAAATTTTAGGTGTGAATGTTACTAAAATAATGTTGCTCTGCAAAAACTATAGCCATTAGCCAACGTCGAGTAATGCGCGTGAACCGATTGCGTGAGCGTGCATTCCTGCAGTGTGCTCGCACACTTTACGATAGTTAAATGCCTTTGGTTAAGACATCCACATGTGTGGGCTAATTGTTCAGGCCAATAGAACACTACAGTAAAACAAAACTATCTCTATTCCCAGAAGCTATGACTCCTGCAGTTGCGCACAATGCGTCTGGGCTTGCGCTAACTTGTCTGAGGTCAGATATATTTATGTGCAATCTTTATTCTGTATTCTTGATCCCAGCAAGGTTGCTTCCCTAAAGTACCCAATAACAGTGCAGGCATGTTCCTTGGTTTTTCTGTATGATCCATAATTAAGCGCATTATTATAAACGCCTAACCTATTTTTACTCGCCTTGTAACATTCTTTGAACGTTTACGCCTGTTAGTAGGCTAATATGAAAAGGTTCTTTTATTTGCATATGAAACGAGACTAAATTAGGCAGTTGTTACACTGTAAATAAATAAATAGGTTGGATAAAAGTTGTTTTTTTTGAAGCTGTAAATAAAAAAGTTTTTTTTTTTTGAGTAGCCGTTTAACAGGAAAATTCTGCTTCAAACGTTTAGCTATCTAAAGCATTACTTGCCATCTAATCACTAAAGAGTTTCTAAGTGAAAATAGTTTCAAAGTGAATCCCAAGCCCTTTTTTTGCACACTCATGAAAATGTGAACAGGTGTTTACGCTCTTAAAAACAAAGCTTACAAAAGAGGGTGGGGAACATTTTAACAATCCATAGAACATAAAGAACTAAGAACTTTCGACTATCTTTTGTGCAATAAAAAACAATAATCTCCGTGGACCAATGGCAGGACCTTTATTTTTCTAAACTTGATTCTGCTCTGATCATGACATGAGTAATTGCTAAGATAACCTTAGGCCTTGGTCTTATTGTAGCATAGACATGATTATGGTCGTCACGACTTTTGGTTCTGTAAAATAATCGTGCTGGTTTCCCATCCAGCTTGTTTTTCTTCATGCTGTCTGGAATTCACTATGATCTTTTGCATAATATTATGCCGGTAATTGCTATCTCATGTTGTTCATCTTACCAACAGCGTAAAAGAATGAAACGACAACATGCAGGCAACAAATAGTTTTCAGATAAGAACAAAAATGTTCTTTTGCTTCAGTGAAACACTGCAGACTGTTCCACCATTATCTGTTAATCATTGCTCTTATGAAAGACGTTTATGATGAGAAAATATGCATGACTTTTTATGGATTTAAATTTTGAAAGTATGAACACAGTTCAGAAATATTTAGTCTTTAACCTAGAATCTATCAAAGCATTATAATCATTCATTCTTTCAAAGGCCTTCAGTATATATATATATATATATATATATATATATATATATATATATATATATATATATATATATATATATATTTTTTTTTTCCGTAATGAAAGCCTCTTTCATTCATTTTTCATTTTTTTTCTTGGGCAATATCTATAGCTTGAAGACTTAAAGGTTTGTGTCCTTTAAGGTTAAAGGCAGGCTGTAATAATAATAATAATAATAAAAAATACATAAAAAACTTTATGTAGCAAACAAACGTAAAAGCTAGTACATTTACATAATCACATTTATAGAATCGTTTATAGAGTTTAGTAATTTTATAACGTTTGTATGTATTATATTGTTGAAGGTTGAAACTGCAATAGCCTGTGGTACAGATAAATTAAAATAGCAGCAAACCTAACATCCCTTACCAGTCCCGAATAAGGGAGTGTAAAGCCAGACACTTTTAGTTTAAGCTTAGTAAGTGTATAGAGAGAATGTTTGGAGTCACACCCAGTTCACATACGCACGCACACGCTTGTGTCTCCATCAGCGCTGCGCCAGAGGCGCGTTCACTGCAGCTCTGTGGCGCGCGCACACGCGTTGAGACGAGAGAGAGAGATAGAGTGGGGTTCGGAACATCTTCACCCGGCGTGATTCATGTTCAGGGTAAGGCAAGGTATTCTGCTTTCTAGCCTACTTTTTGAGAGCAAAATGTAGCTTGACATTTTAATCCCGGAATTACCGTTAGAGAAGAGAGAACAAGCGACGCGGTTTGTTGACGCATCCCTGAGGAGGAGAATCATGATCATGATGGTCTGGATGCGTTCACATGTGGCTTGAAAACGGATTTAGGTTGTTTTGTACCTAAATTTTTGACGGGTGAAGTGTGTAAAATCTATCCAGCAGTCCATCGACCCGGAGCAGCTCTCAAACCTTGTTTAGCCTACAGGACGCGTTCTTGATGCGTTCCGTCTGCGGTGCGCCAGGCGAGCGTCTTTTGCCGCTGCGTTTTAAGATGATATGTCAAGAAGTACAACTTTGACAATCCAAGCGTTTAGTTCTAGCTTGTTTTAAATTCCCGAACGCGCCCTATATGCGCGCGTTAAAGGCGTTTGACGCGGGTCTGTCGGCGGACGCTGCTGAAACAGTAGGCTACGTGTCATCTGTCCCTATATAGCCTAATAATCATAGTAAGTGGTTAAAATCCGCTTTCTCACAGTGGTTTCTTGTCACATCCGTGTTTAAATATGAGCTGCGGTGACGGGTTAAGCAGAAAGCGGATGATGGATGAGTGTGTGAGCGCGCGGCGCCAAAGCTTCAGTTCAAATGTTACAGTGAAGCACAAATGATTCTTGAACTGTTGAGGTTCGGCGCAATCGAATCATTCTAGTTGCTACATTGTTGCACTTGTGGATGAATCTTTTCCGGGTTATATTTCATCCCAAAATCAAAAGACAAAGTTATGTTTTGTGTTGAAAAATAAAGGAAAAATCTTATCAAATGTAGGCCAATGTCATTAATTGCTTTTATTTACGGTTTTGGGATGGAATATGTGATCTGGACATGATTTGAACAGAATTGTGCTGTTTCAATTGTATTATGCACCTACTATTGATGTCTGCGAAACTGTTCAATATTCAACAGACTGTATGTAACACACACTCTCACATACCCCTGTGTATATATAGAGAGAGCTCAAGTAGAATGTAAGGAGACATGCCAGCAAGTTCATACAGTCACGGCACGTGTGCTTTGACTAAAAGAGATGTGCTAAATGTGATGTCTGCTCCCTTATCTGGACCTGATACTGCAGGAGACAGACAGACAGGCCCATCTCTGCAGACAGTGAGCCACAGTCAGTGTCAGTTACATCATTCATTCAGAAATGTATGCAATGATAAACATGCAGGAGTGTGTGTGAGACAGATCCAGGATAAAGTGTATGGAGGGTGTTTGTAAAGAAGTCACAATGAAATCCAATATTTGTATAGAATATTGCAGCATTTATTATACATAATTAATCCGTACACATCATTATATTGTAAAGTCATTAACTCGTGTTTACTTGCATGAGGGCGGGGCAACCTGTCACTCACATGAGATCGACCAATAGCCAACCATCTAATCAATCCCCATTAGTTCTTGTTCCAGAAGCCATTTCACTTAGAGGGAAGAAAAGATGTTTGCAACTTCTCTTTCATGCTGATTTTAAAGGCCTGGCTCTCGTTTGTTGATGAATCCTCATTGCCAACTGATCTATCATCTTACTGTTTCTTTGTTTACCCTGAACACACTCCGACAGTGTATCAGCAGTGTTCAGAACTGAGACCTCAAGGCGAGGATGTTGAGATTAGAGCTGACTTGATGATCAGCAGGCCTTGAACTCATGAAGAAGTGTGGACGACCAATATTTAGACAAGTGAATCTGTGGTATTCACTCTTAAAACGGACACGGAATTAAACGCTGCAGAAATAATTCTCGCATCTTTAACCATGTTGACACTGTGAAGATGGTGTTATGTGATTTGTTGCTTCATATGCATAAGCTGAAAGTCATAACACGAGCAAAGCAGATCAGATTCAGCATTCATTTACATAGAACCAAAGCCTAAAACCTAAACTTGAACCAGGGTTATTAGAGTTAACAGTAATAATAAAAAATTACAACTTATTTAATTTCAGTTAGCAACATTTTTCATTTTCATTTAGTTTATGGTGCTCTAAAATATATAAATATAAAAACACGTATAGAAATGACAAAAAATGAACTTTTCCTTAAAATTCAATGTAACAATACACTCTTCCAAATAAGGTTCCAATAGGTTGTTTATTGCAGTGATGGAGTGTAAGGATTCTGTTCTTCATGAAACCATATATTCAGATAAAGAACCATTATTTTTAATAAATGACACCCGAATTCTGTTATTTTGTTCCTGGCCTACAGTTGTTAGCCGAGGATGTAGTGCTTCTATATTTACATCGAACAGTCCTGTTCTCTTTTTACTCATAATAGATTTTGTAGTCATTTTAACTGTGTATTTCCCTCTGGACTGGACTATAATTAATGTGACTTGGAGCTGCTATTTATACTACAAGCCTAATTAGCCAGAACCACTTCTGACAGAACCGCTAGACTAGCAACAATCCATTCCTGCCCTATTAAACAGGTGAATAATTGATGTATTTATAGGAAGTAGCTCCGGATTCACCCATACAATCACCAAGAGTCGGATATGACTGAAATGATCGAAATCCTTTTCTCACCTGCTTTTTTAATCTACAAGACTAAAATCACAAGTCAAATCGGTTAAAGTTCTAAACTAATAAAATACATATTTAAATGAATAAATCAAAAAATGTCATTTTTTTGGCTAAAAAAGTGCATAAGCAAGTTTTTGTGAGCACCCTACACTCTCAGAAAAAAAGGTACAAAAGCTGTCACTTGGCCTGTACCTTTTCAGAAGGTACTCTTTTGTACCTAAAGGCTGCATATTGGTACCTCATTGGTACATATTAGAACCTAAAATTGACATACTGACACCTAAAATGTACATATTATGACCTAAAATTGACATGTTTGCTCCTGAAATGTGCATATTAACACTGAAATTGTTCGTATTATTAGCACCTAAAATGTACATATTTACACCTAAAATGTACTTATTAGCGCCTAAAATGTACTTATAGCACTTAAATATATACAAGCATGTGTGTGTATTTATATATATATATATATATATATTTTAGGGCTGTCAAACGATTAATCGCATCCAAAATAAAAGTTTGTGTTTACATAATATATTTGGGTGTAGTGTGTATAATTATTTTGTATATATAAATACACACATATGCATGTACATATTTAAGAAAAATGTGTTCTTAATATATGAAATATTTATATTTATACATAATATTAATTATGTATAAATGTATATATAAAATATACTTTCAGATTTTTCTTAAATATATACATGCATGTGTGTGTATTTATATATACAAAATAATTATACACACTACGCCCACATATATTACGTAAACACAAACTTTTATTTTGGATGCGATTAATCGCGATTAATCGTCTGACATCCCTAATATATATATATAATAACTTGATAACCTGATAACTTGTCCCTCCTTCAATCAGGAACGTGCAGTAGTGAGCGCAACAAACACAAAAGCTGCAAGTTGAATGACTCAGTCAAACGTTTGTACACACCTACTCATTGTTTATTAGTGGCGTTTGCTAAGTCAACCATTACTGTTACCATTGCTCACGCAAGTGCTAAACAAACAGCCAACACTAAGTATTAACATTCAGTGTATGTGTGCAGCTTCTTTACTGAATGAGCAGACGCACGATTATCACCTAGTGGATGGTAATACACTCTTATCTTATAGACACGTGAAGGCCAGGAGGAAACTTTTGCATTTGCAACACTGTGAACTCTTTTGCAACCACAAACAGTTACTGTGGAGGGCAGGGCGTAGCAAAGGGACAAATCCTTTTGTAGTCAGTCTTTGTTTGTGCACACATTAATGTCTCTGCTGTAGAGCCAGTTGACTGTATTTTTCCGGTTGGCAGAGTGTCCTTCGAGAGAAAGTTCAGTCAAACAATAGTATCTCTTACTGATGAGCTGACATGTTTTGACTGGTAAATTGTCTCTGTTCCTCAGTGTCCAGGAGGACCGGCGTTCATCTGTCATACTCATCATGACCTCGATCTCGGAGTGGTATGCGGGGAAGAACGTGCTGATCACGGGGGCGACGGGCTTCATGGGAAAGGTGCTGGTGGAGAAGCTCCTGCGCTCGTGCCCCGAGGTCAAGGCCCTGTACATCCTCGTCAGGCCGAAGGCGGGTCAGTCCATGTCGGAGCGCGTCCAGGACATGATGAAGAGCAAGGTGAGGAGAACATTTGCTCACCATCCTTTTTAAGATGTATTGAAATGTGTACTTTTTTTATTGTTTTTCTTTGCTAGTTTGTGAGGGCTGCACATTTGAAAAAAAAAATAATGTTGTGATTATGTCAATATGACAAAATATTAGTAATTATATTGTTGCTTTGCTATTTTGTAGGGCTGGGCAATTTGTCCAAAGATTTTGTGGTAATGTATTAAAAAGACTATAAAATAATTATGATGACGATATATATATTTATATTATTTATATTAATTATATTATATTATTATATTATATTTTTATTATTAATTTAAGTTTTCAATTTCAATTTTTTGCTGCAGTTCAGTATATTTAGTTACTTAAGTTTTTAGGGGTGTCAAAGATGATACATTACTAAAAGGATTTTTAAAACATTTATTTAATTGAACAAATTGTATTTTTTACAATGTGTTTAACATATAGCCTACTTAAATTTGACAAATTAATGGTTTTATTTAGTAGGAATTTTATATATAAAATTATAATAACCTTTTATGTATATAATTTTTATATATAATGTATATAAATATGAATTACACAATTTTATTATTAATTATATATATATATATATATATATATATATATATATATATATATATATATATATATATATATATATACACAAGCTGGGCAATTTGTCCAAAGATTTTGTGGAAATGTAATACATATTTATAATTTTTATATTAACTATTTATTTATATTATTATTATTTTTATTAATATTATTATATTATTTATATTAATAATAATAATTATGATTAAAATAATAATATATATTTTTTTATTTCTTGTTTTCATTGATTATTATTATTTGTAGTAATTAATAATATTAAAGGAAGAAATGTTACTAATGTTTTTATATACATTATATATATTTTTTAGTTTTTAAACATCAATTTATCAAGCTTTTGTTTTGGTAGAAATCCACATGGATCCTTAAAGCTTTAGTTTTGTTGACAACAGCCAGTTTATAAGCATTTCTCATTACTAGTTTAGGAATATTGTCACATGTTTTGTTCCCAAATGCATGTGTTATAAATGATGCAGAGATTGGAGCAACATTTACTGTGAAAATAAATTCACCAGAGCATGAGCTGCTCGCGTGTAAAAGAAAAGTGCCGCTCTTCACTCTGAAACACAATATATGCAGTGCATATATTTATTTAATTTAAAAAAGCCTTTGTGCTTTGATAATCGCATTATTTTTTTCCTATTAAACGGGCAGCCCTACTTGAAGATGTCGGAACTGTATGTTCAGGTCACTTTGAGACTTTTGCTACCTTTCAGGTTTAGCAAAAAAAGCCCGATACCGTGCATTGTCTGGTATCTTTCATGACCATCTTTCAGTCACAGGATATTTCTGGCTTTGTAAGCGGATGGAATTTGATCGCGTCCTAACTTTCAGCCTGTAGGACGTGTTGATCCTTAAAAAGTTAGTTACATGAAACCATGCAGAACCGGTGCAGGTGCACAAAGCTTTCCAGAGAAAACCCTGAATCCATCTGTGTTTACTCGTTTGCGGTCGTCAGGGTTTATCTTTATTGTTTTCCTTGAACTTGATACTCTGAAAACAGGCAGGAAAGGTCTCCCTAGGGCTCTTTGATTGTTGCCCTGGCAACCCCACCACAAACGCCACCCATATATGGTATCGTTCAGAACTCAGAAGTCAAACGGCATTTCCATACACACTGCGCCCCGAAACCACAATGAGGTGATGCATCGCCACAAGAGTGTTTCCTGATATCCGGCCCTAAGCGTTTATGTTTGAGGAGTGGCTCTATGGATTCCAATGCAGGGATGGATTAAGTATTTTCTTTATGTGATGTCCTGAATAATGGAGTAATTATATTTGTATGGCAGTTTGCTGCAGTTGCTTACAAGGTTTACTTTATCAGATTCAGAACATCCCAGAAAAGAGGAACGCTTAAAATTTTGAATAGGTATTGTAATGGGAAATGTTTTTGGATATTGGGGTTTATTTATCGCAGAGATGGACTTTTTTAAACTTGGTCCACTATCCTACCGCAACATCATACCAACAATTTAGCAACCTAATATCACACATATATATATATATATATATATATATATATATATATATGAAGAGTTCAGATGCAAAAGCCTCTAAATGTCATTTGAAATTTTCTTCTTTAATGATGATTTTTATCAAACTTTTATATTTAAGTTCAGTAATTTCAATTAAATGACAATTAGATAATCTTCATTGTCATTTAAGTGAAATTACTGAACTTAAATATACAAGATTGATAAAAATGACCATTTGGCACTTCAATGATCAAATGGCACTTAGAGGCTTTTGCATCTGAACTATTCATATATATATATATATTGTATATGATATTATTATGACCTATTATGTGTATATATATATATACATATTATTTGTATATAAATAATATAATATATATTATTTGTTTTGGAAAAATAAATACAAATACATTTTTTTGTATTTCAGCTACTTTATTCAAGTAATTCAAGTAAAGTTTCAAGTAATGAAAATATTTTTATGTTTTTTAGTTTAAATTAACTATAATAACCCTTTATAGGCCTGTCACAATTACGAATTAAACATCTATATATATATATATATATATATATATATATCTGTATATCTTATTCAATCTAATAGCATTTTATTTTTAGATAACCTCAACAATTGAGCTGTTTAAATTTCAATCACATTTTGCTATTCAAATGAAGGATTATATTATATTATAATATATTATATTATAATACTAACCACTATTTATAGAGAAATTATTAATTTTCACAGTAAAAATAGGTATTAAATATGGGCTTATTTTTATTATCATAATACATACGATTCCAGGTAAAAAATAGGCTTAGATTGTAAACGATATGAACAAAAGATTCAAATGAATTGTATGATTAATCATCAGTACAAAATTCATAGTCATGACAGGCTTAACGTTTTCTAGGTTGTGAATGCTGAACATTTGAGTCGTTTGATCTCAGTACACACTCGCCTGCTGGGAGTTGTGACGGAGCGATGTGAGATCTGAACCCTAGCCAGAATGAAGCTCAAATATTACGAGACGCAGATTAACATTATGAGTCAGATGGACAGATTCTGTCAGCGCTGTGCAAACTCGGTGACCTCTGATATAAGCCCTCATTAGGTCCCACCGTGTGTGTGTGTGTGTGTGTGTGTACATGTAACGAATGCTCAGAAGCTCAAACAGACAGATCTTGTGACTGGTTGTGTGTTTGGGGGACAGAATATTGAATGTGGGATGCTATTATTCATCAAACAAACGTGTCTATTGTTTGGTCATTTAAACGGCCTGTCTCCAGATTCTGACCGACCAACATATTATATATACAGTATATATATATATATATATATATATATATATATATATATATATATATATGGGGTTGGACAATGAAACTGAAACACTGGCCAATATAGTGTACTCACACAGTGGATACAAAAAGTCTACACAACCCTGTTCTACACACAGCTGTTTTTATCTAAAAAATTAAACAAAGATAAATCATATCAAAACTTTTGCACCTTTAATGTAAAAACTACATGCAATGCTACTAAAAAGCAAAGTGACACATTTTCAAGAACAAAAACGTAGAAAGACAAAGAAACAGACAGGCGATGGATTATAGTGGTACAAAATGATTATCATATTCGTATACCACAGGTTTTACTGGATACTTTAATGCTATAGAAATACCTGTTGTCCAAAAAACAATAATTATATATATATATATATATATATATATATATATATATATATATATATATATATATATATGTTTAATATCTGAAAGGCTATGGTACTACAATGACACTTTTTGTTACTTAGATATTAGTATATTTTTTATCAATTATTTATATTTTTTAATGTTTTTTTTCTTTGTTTTTGTTCCAGTTTTGTTTTTTAAAATGATACAGTCTGATAATATTTTGATAAAACAGTGCTTCAAGGTAGTTTTCACAACTTTTCAGTGTATGTTTAAACATATACAGTGCATCCTTGACGAGACAAAAACAATATGTCAGGCTCAACACCACTTATTAGGAGCTTGTAGTGTTCATTTGCACAGACAATCATTTCGACTCGTCCCTCAGCTTGTGATAGTGAAGCCGTGTTTACAGTAGTGGACGTCTATGGGGCGAGACACTGAATAAAGACACACTTTATGACTTGTAACTTAGTTTCTCATTAGTTTAGGCTCTCATTAGTTTGTAGAACATGTTTTGGAGAGTTTAATGTGTGTTGATGGCATTTTTAGTCTTATAATATTAATGAATTAGTCTCATTCGGGAAGGGCTTTTATCTATGTGATAAAGTGGCTCTCTTACATTAACTCTACAGGATCATGAGTCTCTTCTGGCATCAGGTCGTCCTGTTCCTCACACACTTCTTTCTTTCTTTTCAGCGCATTCGGTCACAAACCTTCATCCTTCTTTCAGTCATTAGGCCGTTTCATTCCTTGTCTAATGTGGTCCTGCTTTATAGTTCTTCAAACACATAGGAAAGAGAATTAATGGACCCATTTGTGTGTGTAGTTTGAGGACATTTGTGTACATTGACCCAAGGGCACACCAGTAAAGCAACTGAAGGAATATTCTCTCTCTCTCTCTCTCTCTCTCTCTCTCTCTCTCTCTCTCTCTCTCTCTCTCTCTCTCTCTCTCTCTCTCTCTCTCTCTCTCTCTCTCTCTCTCTCTCTCTCTCTCTCTCTCTCTCTCTCTCTCTCTCTCTCTCTCTCTCACTCACACACAATTGGATTATTTGTGCCAGAGGGCCTGGTGGTGGACTGGCACAGAATACCACCATCCCACAATACACTATTTGCTATTTCCGACACAGAGAAAGCAAATGTTTGCAGTGGTCGACCTCGGTGAACCCCTGGCCTCAGGAGGTTATATATATAACATATGTTTCCTATTTAAATTGAATCGAATTAAACATAAAGTATGTTTATTTACATTATCTGTTTGATTAAAATACTTATATACTTCCTATAGATATGTGTATTCTTTTCAATATTTCCATATATTTAAAAATATTATTTTAAATATAAAAGTAGTCTAATAAAACATACATATACTTTTGATGTTCAATTAGATTATGAATTTAATTGGATTGCTAGATATTATACTATAGATTATATAGGCCAGATATGTGTATTTTTAAAAATGTGTATACTGTATATTTAAATTGATTAATCACATCTAACATAAGTTTTTGTTTACTAAGAGTGTGTGTGTTAGGGCTGTGAAACGATTAATCGTGATTAATCACATCCAAAATAAAAGTTTGTTTACATAATATATGTGTGTGTAAAATAATTATATATATATATATATATATATATATATACACACACATGTGCATGTATAGATTTAAGAAATATTTGCATGTATATACTTTATATATATTGATAAAAAATTAATATTATATATAAATATAAATATTTGATATATTAATAACACGTTTTTCTTAAATATATGCATGCATATGTGTGTATTTATATATACAAAATAATTATACACATTACACACACACATATTATGTAAACAAAAACTTTAATTTTGTATGCGATTAATCGCGATCAATCGTTTCACAGCCCTGTATGTGTGTAAGATTTGACATCTCCTTTTTAAATACATTTTAATTTTTTACAATTATTTTAAAAATACCGGTACCCATAAAATACACATGTTGCCTATGTAAAAGTAATTTAATTAACATATACATTTAGTTTAAGCATAAACAGACCATAAACAGTACATGCAGTGAAAAAGAAACATTCAGGAACACAGTACACGCAGTGACATTAAGGGCGTGATGATGTTACTACTTAATAAACACAATATAATAACTTTAGATGACTGTATATGTGCATTTAAACATATGCGAGGATGTTGAAGTGTCCAGCGCACATATTCTGAGAGAGCAAGTATTGCACACAAGAATTGTAAGCAGTTGATAAAAAGATCAGTTCTTGTTGAAGAACAGCATCTCAATTCTCTGTTGTATTGTGTGCTGAGGCATGTAGAGTGCATCATTGCATGCGGGCACAGGGTGTGTTGTGTTTATGTTGCCCGGCGACACACACCGCATCAGGAAGTTTGGCTGACGTATGAGCTCCGTTTCCTTCACTTAGTGTATTTTTGAAACGTTTTCACATGTCTGAGTGATTCAGTGCCTCGCATTCCCTCGAGTTTGAGTTTACCTCTGTAGTTTTGCATCTTGGCATCTCGTGTGTGTGTGTGCACTCTAAAAAATGCTGGGTTGTTTTAACCCAATTTTGGGTCAAATATGGACAAACCCGAAATGTTGGGTTAAAAATGTAATGTAAAAATTTAACCCAACGGCTGGGTTAGTCCATATTTGACCCAAAGTTGGGTTAAAACAACCCAGCATTTTTTAGAGTGTGTGTGTTGTGAGCTTTGCCAGGAAGGACATTTAAAGTCTGGGCCTGAACTTCACCCATATAAACCTGTGTGTGTGTTGGTTAGACTGCACTCATGGCCCATATGCTGTCCAATCTCTCTAGTAATCCGAGTTAATGGCAGTCATGACCACACTTATGGATTCAGATTATATTATTGAGCTTTATTCCCATAGTACTTACATGTTTCAGTGTGTGAGGATTCAGCAGCTGTGGGATATTTTACCATAATAATTTTCCATTTTAAAAATTTTGTTGAAAATTCATTTGAAAATTCACTTTATTTTACAGTGTCATTGATAAAAATGTTCCATGTAATAACTAAAAATTATAAATGATGCATTATTACATGCAATTACCCATAAACAAATCCCTATTTCGAACCCTACAGTAAGTAAATGTAGTTAATTATTACTCAGTACTTCAATGGATAATTACACTGTAACACGGACACTGATGTCAGATAGACGAGATAGTTATTAATTGTGCAAAAACATGTCATTTTATGATATCTAAATAGTTTATGTGCTATCTAATTACTGATTAATTTGTTTTTAATGATTGTTTTTATTCATCTTTCTCTTTGTTTTGTGGATCACATTAAGTCAGATTTACTATAAGCATTATGGTTTTAAAAAATAAAATTAAAAACTCAAATAAAATAATAAATGAATAAATGAACTATAGCAACTGTTCTTACTGAAATTTTGAAAATTCCTGTTAATTGTGCAAGAAAGCAAATTAATTTGCACATCTCACGCCTTTGACCACATCTCCTGCATGACTAAACCAACTCATTGCAAAAGCAAATACAAGCATCCTGTGTCCTGACATGCAAGCAGACTTTACAAGAACACATCATGTACATCCAGAGAATTTCCCAGTGATTCCTGGGCAGAAGCCAGGAAGAACTGGATTGTGACTTGTATTGCTAGTTCTCGTAGTTCAGGAAAGTTTTGATGTGGTGCAGGTTAAATACAGTAAAAAGGACAGCTATGCTTATTACAGTGTTAAATCTCAATTTTCAAAATCTAATCTAGAATTCAAAATGTAATTGTATATTAGTAATTGCATATTATGGTCAGTACTTGCATGCACTCCTAAAAATAAAGGTTCCAAAAGAGGGTTTTCACGGCGAGGGTATAGAAAACCCATTCACTGAACGGTATAAAATATATATAAATATAAATATATAAGTATTTTGTAAAATATATATTTGTATTAAATTTTATAAAATATTTATAAATATTATATTTTATTTTTAAATATATATATAAAGTTTTTTGATGAACATTCTAAAAATCTAAAGAGCCTTTTTTGCATTATAAATAAATTTTTGTGAAATGAATAGTCAACATTTTTACCCCTTAAAACTCATCATGAAAAATGTTTTTTTTTCTTTTACTCATGCAGTAAAATAGCTTGAATGTAACTTCATGTAGTATGTGTGGAGGGGCATATATGCAGATTAGCCCCGCCTCCACTCACTCACACCAGCTCAGATTACCTGATCCACTCGCTCAACTAGTGAATGTTATACAAAGGCAAGTGGTCAATTACGTTGCCAATTACGTGTTATATAGTGGCAACTGCATGTTATAAGCTCAGAATTGCGAGATAAGGTCGATTTATTAAAGGAGTAGTTCACTTTGTTTATGCACTCCCCCATGTCATCCAAGATGTCCATGTCTTTCTTTCTTCAGTCCAAAAGAAATTAAGGTTTTTGATGAAAACATTCCAGGTTTTTCTCCATAGTGGACTTCAATGGGAACCAAACGGTTCAAGGTCCAAAAGACAGTTTCAGTGCAAACTGTTCAAAGGGCTTTAAACGATTCCAGATGATGAATAAGGGTCTTATCAAGCGAAACGATCGCTCATTTAAAAAAAAAAAGTTTAAGTTTTATAAGCTCAAATGGTCGCCTTGCTCTGTTCTGTGTGACTCTCCTATTCGAACTCATTCATCAATTTGATCGAATCCTTTCCCGAGTCAACTCCTTCATTTTGCTTGTTGAATGAACCAAATGACACGAAAAAAGATTCGTTCATTTTGATGAACGAGTTCGAACAGGAAAGTCATGAACGTGTGTCATAGAACAGAGCATTTGAGCTTATAAAACTTAAACTTAAAGTAGATCCCATTTCAGTTTATTTATCCAAGGCAAAAAGAAGGGAAATACATCAAAATGCAATATAGGACATTTAAATTATCACAAAAATGAATTGCATTACAATATAGCCGTTTCATTTACACTGAAACTTACCTCAAACTATTATTTTGATGCCGTGCAAACACTGTTTCCTTTAGGAAATGCAAATCTGCTGTTGGATAAATATGTGTAAAGCGCCACACTGGCTGTTCTGGAGAGAGTGTGAGAGAAACAGCTGTCAGAGGCATCACACCGCATCTGTCTGGCCCTCGGCTGGTGCCTGCTGGTGGGGTTACGGCGGGTCACTTATTATGTCCAGCTCTGGTACTGAGAAAGGATTCTGATTGGCTGTGGCTGTCGGAATGTGCCACTGCCAGACGCTTGGAATTGTGGGTAACATAAGTCAGCACATGTGTGTCAGCTCGATCCGAGAGGGCACAGAGCCTCTGCAAATCCTCTTTTGATATCAGATTATACGCTGACAGGAATCACATTTGTGACCTACCAGCGTGTGCACGATGCGGTGAATAAAAACTGCAGCCTGCGGTTTTCTTCATTACATAAACGCTGAAATCGGTGACATAATATGATGGGATTTGTCATTAGTATCTTCATAATATCTTCTGAAAGGGTGAATTCATGCACAGATCACATTTTACCACATAATCAAAAGAAACTAGGTGAGAAATTGCATGAAGTTTAAAGAAAATGATGCACGTTTTTAGGACCGTTCTCATTGACTACCCAGATATCCATTATTGAAATGTCTTGTGATTTTTTTTTTGTTATTTTTTTTTTGTTATTCATTGTAGTTATTCTCAACGTTGACTCTCATTAGGTTAATACAGTATTTCTTTATTCTATTTATTCTCAATGGTGTTTCACACTATGATTTGCCTAATTTATTTATGTATTAACCTTATTTATTCCTTCACTCAATTTAATATATTTCATTTTATTTTTTAGAATATTTAAATAATATTTATTTTTATTAAATAATAAAATATTAAATAATATTTTAAAAAGTAACATTTTTATTTACCCAAATCTTTTTTATTTACCTCATTTTTTTATTTATTCATTATCATTTTTTTACTTATTTATTTGTATTTTTTTTTTAATTATTCTCAATGTTGACCCTAATTATGTTTTCAAATATTACAGTATTTTTTTTATTTTATTAGCATAACAGTAACATGTTACCCAGATTATATGAGTACTTCAGTGAATGTGATGGTTGATAATTGAATTTAATTTCGGTGTTTCATGTTTTGTGGCGATATAATGATGTATCAGCATTGACATGAGTGTGTGTGTGTGTGTTGGTTTTGCAGCTGTTTGACCGGGTGCGTGAAGATAATCCTGAGTTTCATCAGAAGATCATAGCCATCAGCAGCGAGCTCACACAGCCCGGCCTGGCCATCAGTCCAGAGGATGTGCAGACACTCACTTCACATATCAACATCATCTTCCACTGCGCCGCCACCATACGCTTTGACGAACCACTGAAGTGAGTGACATTTCCAGAATATTTACACTGTGTGTCTGAAGGGAGTCATCATTCAGAGAGGGATCGACAATCAGCTTACATGAGGAGATAGATAGATAGATAGATAGATAGATAGATAGATAGATAGATAGATAGATAGATAGATAGATAGATAGATAGATAGATAGATAGATAGATAGATAGATAGATAGATAGATAGATAGATAGATAGATAGATAGATAGATAGATAGATTATAATATTTTGTAAACATATTTTTTTATTTCCATTTTCATTTATTTTGTCAGTCACAGGCTGTACATTTACGTTTATTGTGTAAATTTTGCTTTTAATTTCAATTCGATTCAATTCAGTGTATTTGCCAGACTCATGTCCAAAAAAACACAAGACAAATAACAACAAATAAAAAGACAAATGCAAAAATTACAGACATTTTAGCCAATGTACTCGCTACTTAAAGTACCACATGTTCCTGGACCAACATCTTTGTGCCATAATCTTTGTTTATATCAAATTTAGGCTTAGAATCAGGGTGAAGTACTTAAACATCAGTGTTTTTTACCTATCATTACCCTCTGATTTTAGGGGAAAATTATGGGTATGGTTAGGTTTAGGGGTAGGGATTGGGTAATGACCAAATTTGGGACGGGAATGTTAATCCAGGATCAACAAAATATGTTGATCCAGGACCATGTCTTACTTGGCAAAATCACGGTGACCTCTTGACTCAATTTTAAAGAACCCTTTAAGCCAAAAACTTTGTTTCCGTGCTGCTTAATTCATAAAATGGAAAATGCATAAAATGGTCCCATGATTGGAACCCCTAAAAGGTTCTATGTATGAAGTGCGTGCCGTACCGTGTGATGCTGAGTTTGCTCCGCTCATGTCTCCCGCAGGCATGCCTTGCAGCTGAACGTCATGGCCACACAGCAGCTCCTCTCTCTGGCTCAGCAGATGCAGAACCTGCAGGCGTTCATCCACATCTCCACTGCCTACGCCAACTGCAACCGCAGACACATCGACGAGGTCATCTACCCTCCTCCGGTCGAGCCCAAGAAGCTCATCGACTCTCTGGAGTGAGTTCAGTTCATCATCATATAAATCTGAATTACTCAATCAACACAGTGATTGATATATCCAAGTTACATTTACGGCATTGATATTTTACTATCAGTGAAATACTTTTATGGTTTTAATATTTTGAATAAGTTTTTTTTTTTATTCGAATTTAAAGCTTTTGTATTTATTTATTTTATTTTTTTTCCAAATATGCCTATATAGTTTTTTTTAATAGTTTTTATGAATTTCTATTTCAGCTTTAGTTTATTTTAGCATGTATAATTCCAGACGTAGCCTTGTGTTTTATTTTTTTTTCAAATGCCAGCGTTGGCTTTATAGCTACTATACTATACTAGTTATGCTATTATGTGTCTATAACAAACGTGTACAAATAATATGGACCTGAATTTTGTATAAGAACTTGTATGTATTTTTCATGTGTGTCATTTTTTTCAAATATGCCTATATAGTTTTTTTATTATAGTTTTTATTAATTTCTATTTCAGCTTTAGTTTATTTAAGTACATCAATTTAAATGAAATGTGTCCTATGCAACTAGCTGAAATTAAAAAACTAAATTTTATATGTATTTTTTTAGGGCTGTCAAAAAGATTAATTGCAATTAATCGCATCCAAAATAAAAGTTTGTGTTTACATAATATATGTGGAGGCACTGTGTATAATTATTTTAGATATATAAACACACACACATGCATGTATATATTTAAGAAATAATTTCATGTATATTCTGTATATAGATTTATATATAATTTATATTATATATAAATATAAATACTTTATATATAAATAATATTTTTTTCTTAAATATACATGAATGTGTGTTATATATATATATATATATATATATATATAAAATAATTATACACAGTGCACCCACATATATTATGTAAACACAAACTTTTATTTTGGATGCGATTAATCGTTTTGACAGCCCTAGTATTTTTGTTTTTTTCTTGTTTGAAACCCACTGGTCATTGCATGTCTGATTTTCCACGTTATTGGACGCTGACAAGCCCTATTGCATCTGAGCGCTGATGTTTTGTCTGACACTGTACTGACCCTGAAGCAGAGCCGTGATTTATCTGTCTGACGTGTGTCTGTCTGTGTGTAGGTGGATGGATGATAATATCATCTGTGACATCACACCGCGCCTGATAGGTGACCGACCCAACACGTACACCTACACCAAAGCGCTGGCGGAGAGTGTGGTCCAGCAGGAGAGCGGCAAACTCCACATCGGCATCATACGACCCTCCATCGTCGGAGCCAGCTGGCAGGAGCCCTTCCCCGTGAGTGATGGATCTGCTGTCAGACGCTACACCGGAATAGTTTACAACTTTGAGAGCTCTGGGACTTTTCTGAGCGATGTGGCTTAATGGTTAAAGATCTGGGCTGGTAACTCAGAGGTTGTAGGTAATGAATGCATAAAACATAGGCATTTCTACATAGCAGAATATCATAAAGACTTTTGAGGCAGGGATAAAAAAGATAATTACTTGAAAAAAATGCCTTATATATATATATATATATATATATGTATTTGTATATGTATTTTACAATATGTATATGTTTGTGTGTATATATAAACTTATTTTATTTCAGATATTGATTTCTGTTTAGTGCAAAATCAAATCATATAGACATATTTAAAAACCTTAATAAAAATAAAAAACTTAACAAAATTACCAAAATTTTACTAAAATTAAAACAGAAAATATAAATAAAAATCTTAAGAAAAATGTAAGTACTAAAATAACTAAAACTAACTCAAAATTGTATTTACATTTTTTTTAAACACAACAAAATTACTAAAAACAAACTACAATTAAACAAAAGATTATGATAAATCTAATTCAGAATATTAAAAAAAAATCTGTAATGGGTTTTAAAAATGAACTTAAAAAAAAAAAAAATGTAAACTACTTTTTTCAGCTAGTTGCCAAAGCAATGTTTCTCTTTTCTGTTTAATTTAAGTTTAAGTCCTAAAATTACAAAAATTAAAAAAAAAATCATTATCATATAGTCGTATAAATAAATAAATAAATAAATAAAATGACAAACACAACAACATTAATATAAAAAAAATTAAATATATAAGACAAAAAAAAAATAAAACTCACAATTGCATCTTTTGTTTTTCTCAGGGTTGGATAGATAATTTTAATGGACCAAGTGGTGTTTTCATTGCTGTAAGTATTGTCATATTTTCTGCTTCATTATGTGTTACAGTAGAACAGAGCAGTACAGTAACCTACTATATCATATTTGAAGAGCAATATTATCATACTGCTCTTCTTTTTAATTGGTCTATATTTCATTAGCCTCTGTGGACCTCACTGATATGGTGCTTCTGGCTCCAGTTTCATCGTGTGTTTTCTGTGTTTGGATGCAGGCTGGGAAGGGCATCCTGCGCACCATGAGAGCCAGTAATGACGCTGTGGCGGATCTGATTCCCGTAGACATGGTTATAAACCTGACGCTGACTGCTGGCTGGTACACCGCGGTGCACAGGTACACCTGCAGCAAACCACTTTCATTTGCTTATGTTAGACCTGCAGATGATTAAACGGATAGAGACGTGGGATATTGGCTTGGATAATCCCTCTGCGTTTATATATTTACATTAGGGGAATACATATCACATGCAGGACAATGTGACTGACTTGTTTTGATCTTTACATTTCAGACCGAAAACTGCACTTGTGTACAACTGCACAACAGGAGGCATTAACCCCTTCCACTGGGGAGAGATCGGTGCGTTACATACTTTTCTAACCTGCACTGTATATACTGTAATCTACACACGGTAAAAAAGTAATGGCATAACTGTAGGTTCATTTACATTGCAAATGGAAGGTCAAAGAGTCAAATGCAGGAATAGTTATTTTGCATTAATCCAGCTCTGACTACAAATGTCTAGTTTTTGGCACGATCAACTAAAGATTCAAAGAAGAGTTTAAAAATCATATTTGATACCGTTCCATATTTATTCGTCATGTCAGTTGTAACTTTATAATATAAATGTCATGCATCCTTGCTGATTTAAAGAATCTCTTACTGACCCTAAACTTTTAAACGGTAGTATATTATTTTATTGAAATAAAAATAAAACATCAATAGAAAAAAAACTTTATTATAGAAATAAATTAGCTATAGAAAAAATTATAAATAATTTGTTTATTATTTTATTATTATAGAAATAAAATATGTATAGATAAAATACATTCTATGATTATATTGTTATATTGTTAAAGAAAAAAATAAATAAATAAAACGGCATGTTTTACATTACTATATTTATTATGTAAATAAAAATAATCAATAATACATTAGTATAGTATAGTATATAGTATAGTATAGTATACATTAGAAATAAATTAGCTAAAGAAAAAAAATTAAATTAGAACAAGCACGCATGTTATTTTATTGTTATGTTTATTATTATGTGTATTATTATTATTTTATGTTAATTAATTATTAATTATTAATCATTTAACTTAATTATTTTAAGTTAAATGTCTCAAAGGAATAGAAGTATTATATCACACTGTCACGTTGAGGGTATTGCATTGTGGGATACAGACAATATTCCTCACAGTGTTTTGGTTGTATACATCACCTTTTAACACGATAGCACACAGTATATCATTCGGATCATATAGCCACTGTTTGCGTGGTGTATGTTGATGCCGGAGGGCAGAGCAGCTGGAGTCTGGCGTTGCCATGGTAACAGCAGAGTGTGCGGTTACCATGAGCAACATCTGGCTGCCAACATCCCCATGCCAACAGGCAAAATTATGAATTATTAGAGAAGAAAATCATGATCGTGATTAAAATACAGTTAATTGTTTCTAATCTCATGCTTCCCTCATAGGGGTTTAGTCATAGTGTGGAACGCTGTCATGTGACAGCTGTACAATATCATATCTGCAGTGCCATTAGGACATTAGATAATAACTCAAGCTCCAGGAAGTATGACTGAACACATATTTGTGTCGCAGAGCATCACGTGATGTCCTCGTTCAAAAGGAATCCTCTAGAGCAGGCTTTCCGTCGGCCCAACGCCAACATCACCTCCAACTATCTGATCAACCAGTACTGGATCCTCGTCAGCCACAAGTTCCCAGCGCTCATCTATGACCTCTTCCTCAGACTGTCTGGCCAGAAACCACAGTGAGAACAATTATCAGAACATTTCTGTTCTGATCAAAGTATAGTTTTCTATGTGAATATATTGCAAAATGTAATTCATTCCTGTGATCAAAGCTGAATTTTCAGCATCATCACATCATATGATCCTTCAGAAATCATTCTAATATGATTATTGATTTCTGAATGATTTCTGAATTTGCTGCTCAATGTCAGGCAGATTTTTATTTTTAAAGGCCAGTTATTTTATGATATGCATCTGCAATATAATCTGCCTGACTCTATGGGAATTTAACATAGGGGTGTCCTGACTTATGCACCCTGTATTTTGAGGAAGGACATTTATTTATTTATGATACATAATTCATACACAAAAAATTGGTGTCCTTAAAGGTTGGATTTTTACTCTTTTTTTTTTTAATTAAGGCATTACGATCAATTTCCAAAAGAAGTTTTTTTTATTCCTCTTTTTAAGCGATTTTAGGCAACTTTAGCATCAGTGTCCAAAAAAACAGCATTTATTGTTAATGTTGAGATAATTGTGTGTGTGAATATATATATATATATATATATATATATATGTATAATTATTTGTATTATACACACACACGATAATAGAGTAATTGTCATTGGTTGCTCAGAGAGGTGCTGAGCGTGTCTTTGTGATTTCATTCAGAATGATGCGTATTTTCAACCGTTTGCACAAAGCCATTGGTCTTCTGGAGTACTTCAGCAGTCAGGACTGGCAGTGGAGCTCTGACAACCTGAACATGCTGATGAGCCACCTGAGCGCTGAGGACAGGAAGGTACGCACACAAACAAACACAGCTTTAGGATCAATGAAATGCAAATACGAACATTTAGAGAGGAAATACTGTGTTTAATTCATCCTTGTGATCTTTCAGACCTTCAACTTTGACGTTCGCCAGCTGAACTGGCCGGAGTACATCGAGAATTACTGTATCGGCACCAAGAAGTACGTTCTGAACGAGGACATGTCAGACATTCCCGCCGCCAGACAGCACTTGAGGAAGTACGTCCAACCTGCAAAATAACCCAATCAAACCCAAACAGTTTAAACATAAAACCTACATTAAAAAAAGACTAATAAAGACAATAAATTAAAGAAAATAAAGCCTATTTTTAGCAATGTAAAATATTTCCTAAAAGCATTGCTTCATAATATTTTCATCACAATTAAGCAATTATTTTGCATTAATTCATAAGGTGATACTCATTACTGTAATGTAGTATTTTTTTATAGTAACACTTTAATTTAAGGTGAGTTACATCATACTACATGTATTTACTAACGTAGTAAATTATGCATAATTACAAGTAACTAAACCAAACCCTAAATGTAACTCAATAGTAAGCATATGTAGTGTGTAATATCACTCAGTACTCATAGTGCAATGTAACTACATCACATCAAACTAGTGTAATCAAATATCTTATACAGTTATTGTAACTAAAATTAAAACCATAAAAATAGTTCAACTTTGAATAAACTTTAGCTCAAATAAAATAAAATATTTTAAAAACTTATTTCATTTTGGCATTTCCTTAGACAACATTTCTCATTTTTACTTAGTTCAACATGAAAAAACTGATTCAAATTTATAATGTTTGAATAATAGAATATATATATATATATATATATATATATATATATATATATATTTTTTTTTTGCTTCGTTAAAACTCCTAAAACACTGAATCCTGTTCATAAAGAAGAGGAAGGTTAAGTTTGCAAGTTGATAGTCAGTTTGTTGTGTTTCGTTTATTCAAACTTCTGAATTATTAACTCTCTTCCTCCCGTTCTCAGACTGAGAAACATCCGATACACGTTCAACACCGTTCTGCTCGTCTTCATCTGGCGAGTCTTCATCGCTCGCTCTCAGATGGCCAGGAACATCTGGTACTTCGTTGTGAGTTTGTGCTTCAAGTTCCTGTCATACTTCAGAGCTTCCAGCACACTGACCCAATGACCGGAGCGCACAGGAAGTGTGTGTCCTCGTCCTCCGAACACTTCCTCTTCCAGACAGGTGTCTTCAGCCATTGTTTCTTTAGCTTTCCTCGCCCGAACCCCTGCTTCATGATTGATGCGAGTGCTATTTTATAACGACTCTTCTTAATACCATTTATATATGCAACCACGTTTTACAGTGTTTCTCCTTTACATTCTTGTCGGAGAAGCTGCCCTTGTGTCTTCTGATGATTTTAGCCTTCTCGACTAAAGACAGTGTTTCGTCACAGGACTAAAGATCTTCGTCACTGATGGAGCTCAAAGCTTTGCTGGTTTCAGCATTTTTTGTCTTTTGACGGTTCTTTGTGTCCTGTCTAATACCATTTAATCAAGCCGGAAAACTTTTGTACCATGTGGTACTAAAGCCTACAGGAACATAGTCCAGTGTTTTCCATGTGTTTTTGGTTTGCTGCATTCAGAGGGAAAGGCCACAGATCTGAAGCATATTTAACAACACATTTTTGTTCACCTGTATTAACATAAATACCCAAAATCAGAGGGAAAAATATCTATTCATGAAGAAAAATTCAGCATATATTTAGGAACCAAAAAGGGATTTGTTTAACTTCATTTTTAATTACAATTAAGCAAATTACCCTCAACATTAATGCATCCATTATTACATTTGAAATAAAATTTTATATAATGAATATTAATTATTATATATAGCCTACTTACCTTTACGACATGTTCTCGACAGGTTTGTTTGTTATTTTTTCTGTTTGTACAGCAGAAAACAATGAGTTTTACGTCAGTCTCTTTTTGTGAGCTTTAAATGAGGATATGTCTGCAGACGGGCAGTTTCATCGGTCTGTAAATATTCAAAGTATATATTCCTTTTCCGATTATATACATACCAAAAAAATATGTACAAATGTATATTTGCGAGGGTGAATCAAATGACTGGTTAGAACATCTATTTCCGGAAATGACTGAGGGCTTCCCATAGCCTATTTTTTGACGAAAAGCGAAAAAGTGAAGAAAAAAGTGTCGAGTCTGTGTTTTAATGTTGTTTTATTTGTTTTTAACCACTATTTAAAGTGCTCTGAAACTTACAGGACCTGCAGACGTATTGTCAGATTTCAGGAGGGAACATCTAAACGCGTTTTGTAGTTGTTACCCTTTCCTTTTTAACCTTTGCTCATTTTCTGAGGCATTTTTACTTACATTTGCTTTGAAGATGAACCAAATGTGTGTATTTATGAAGTTTTATGAATCTACAACCCTGCCAGAGGTCAAATTGACGTCTAATTTTCCATTTTCAGACGGCCTCATGATGACAGCACTAATTGAGGATATCATGAGCTTTTGTTTTTCTACACACTGACTGCCCTCTGGTGGTCTATTGCCAAATTGTATTTTTAGATTGCTGTTTTAAGACGTGTCTGCCTTCCGGTCTTTTGTATGTTTCGCACAGAGTTTTCATGTTTACTGCACATACGTCTTCCCCAGCTTACTTATTAATAATAGAGAGATTATTTTAGAGGATTCTCCTGCATGTCAGAAACATTTAAGCTCCTTGGTAGCTGAAGCACATGCACACTAAATCATTCCAAACGTGAAATACACAGCCATTTTTCTACTAGAATCGAACACCTTGGTGTCTTAATAATAGCAACCCTTAATTTTGAGCCAAGCTGAGTTTTCAAATGAAGCTTCTACTGCCAACGTGATCTTTACAATCTCCAGCGTTTCTACTCTGCCACAGAAAGATGGCCGACGTTTTTACATCGCCGCTTTGTGTGGTGAAGTCCTGATGCGATTCGGCTGGATGGATTTGGGTTTGATCAATTGAAAAAGATCAAAAGATCTTTTTTTTTTCATTTTTAATGAAAAAAAGTCCCCTATTGAAAATGTTTCTTTCTTCCTTTCTTGTAACACGTGCATGTTTGCTTTTAGAGATGTTCACAGCAGTGAAGTTGCTGAGTTGCTAGACCTTTACTCAAATTTGTCTCCATGTTGTGCTGTCAAACAAGTACGGTCGAGGTCTTTGAATTTGGATGGAAATAATGTGTGTGCTTGACCGTTTGTTGCAAAGAGTGCATGAGAAATAAATTGAAATAACCAAGTTTATGTGTCCTGATCCTGAATGTCTTCATCATCACACTTAAAGGGTCATGAAACCCCAAACCAAATTTTCTGACATTTTAACAGAGGTATGTGTCGAACACCATTGAAGACAATGTTAGCATCTGTTAGGTTTAATCAAAATGGTTAAATTTGAGTTTTTCTCCCCTGCTTTTTTTGTCTTCTGGGTTTAAAATCCATCTCCGATCTTTTCAAAACTCTGAGAAACTCCTTCCAGAGCCGAGATATCGAAGGTCAAAATTTGGACACGAACAAAAACATAAGGGGTAACACTGTCGTTTTTTTTTTGGCCGAAATTTTGACCCCCTCCGATCTTCTTGAAACTCTGGATTCTGACAGAGGGCCACAAGACTTCGACCAGCGCGCAAAAATGGAGCCTCTAGACCCTTCCAGAGCCGAGATATAGAAGGTCAAAATTTGGACCCGAAAAAAAAAACATAAGGGTAACACTGTCGTTTTTTTTTTTTTTTTGGCCGAAATTTTGACCCCCTCCGATCTTCTTGAAACTCTGGATTCTGACAGAGGGCCACGAGACTTCAACCAGCACGCAAAAATGGAGGCTCTAGACCCTTCCAGAGCCGAGATATCGAAGGTCAAAATTTGGACCTGAAAAAAAAAACATAAGGGGTAACACTGTAGTTTTTTTTTTGGCCGAAATTTTGACCCACACCGATCTTCTTGAAACTCTGGATTCTGACAGAGGGCTACGAGACTTCGACCAGCGCACAAAAATGGAGGCTCTAGACCCTTCCAGAGCCGAGATGTCGAAGGTCAAAATTTGGACCAGAAAAAAAAAAACATAAGGGGTAACACTGTAGTTTTTTTTTTGGCCGAAATTTTGACCCCCTCCGATCTTCTTGAAACTCTGGATTCTGACAGAGGGCCACGAAACTTCAACCAGGACGCAAAAATGGAGGCTCTAGACCCTTCCAGAGCCGAGATATCGAAGGTCAAAATTTGGACCTGAAAAAAAAACATAAGGGGTAACACTGTCATTTCTTTTTTTTGGCCGAAATTTTGACCCCATCCGATCTTCTTGAAACTCTGGATTCTGACAGAGGGCCATGAGACTTCGACCAGCGTGCAAAAATGGAGGCTCTAGACCCTTCCAGAGCCAAAATATCGAAGGTCAAAATTTGGACCTGAAAAAAAAACATAAGGGGTAACACTGTCGTTTTTTTTTTTTTGGCCGAAATTTTGACTCCCTCCGATCTTCTTGAAACTCTGGATTCTGACAGAGGGCCACAAGACTTCGACCGGCGCGCAAAAATGGAGCCTCTAGACCCTTCCAGAGCCGAGATATCGAAGGTCAAAATTTGGACCCGAAAAAAAAAACATAAGGGTAACACTGTCGTTTTTTTTTTTTGGCGGAAATTTTGACCCCCTCCGATCTTCTTGAAACTCTGGATTCTGACAGAGGGCCACGAGACTTCGACCAGCGCGCAAAAATGGAGGCTCTAGACCCTTCCAGAGCCGAGATATCGAAGGTCAAAATTTGGACCCGAAAAAAAAACCATAAGGGGTAACACTGTTATTTTTTTTTTTGGCCGAAATTTTGACCCCTTCCGATCTTCTTGAAACTCTGGATTCTGACAGAGGGCCACGAGACTTCGACCAGCGCGCAAAAATGGAGACTCTAGACCCTTCCAGAGCCGAGATATCAAAGGTCAAAATTTGGACCTGAAAAATAACATAAGGGGTAACACTGTTGTTTTTTTTGGCCGAAATTTTGACCCCCTCCGATCTTCTTGAAACTCTGGATTGTGACAGAGGGCCACGAGTCTTCGACCAGCGCGCAATAATGGAGGCTCTAGACCCTTCCAGAGCCGAGATATCGAAGGTCAAAATTTGGACCCGAAAAAAACATGAGGGGTAACACTGTCATTTTTTTTTGGCCGAAATTTTGACCCCCTCCGATCTTCTTGAAACTCTGGATTCTGACAGAGGGCCACGAGACTTCGACCAGCGCGCAAAAATGGAGGCTCTAGACCCTTCCAGAGCCGAGATATCGAAGGTCAAAATTTGGACCCGAAAAAAAATACATAAGGGATAACACTGTCGGGTTTTTTTTTGGCCTAAATTTTGACCCCCTCCGATCTTCTTGAAACTCTGGATTCTGACAGAGGGCCACGAGACTTCGACCAGCGCGCAAAAATGGAGGCTCTAGACCCTTCCAGAGCTGAGATACTGATTTATTTATAAGGGCATAAATGCTACATGGGATCTCAATATCTCAGATCTGGAAGGGTCTAGAGCCTCCATTTTGGCACACAGGTCTAAGTTAAATTGGCCCTATATCAGAAACCAGAGTTTCAAGAAGATCAGAGAAACTCAAAATTTCGACGCTGTTTTATGGTGTTAGATCTATCCCAGTACCTTCGTTATAAATCATTCACCTTCTACCTTATTTTGTTTATTCTCAGGTAAGGTAAAGATGGTTGAATTCTACAATAGATAATAATTCACAAATTCATACTCACACCCCAGTAGAAAGACCCCTCCGTGGCTAAGTTCTTTACTGCAAGCAGTGACTCTTGGCAGGCAAACTTTTTTTTTATCTATTATTTGTATTTTTATTGTATAAAGTTTTCCAAAGTTTTTCTTTCAAACAGGTTAACAAAATAATTTTAAATAAATGCAGTTCACAAGTTACACCAGCAGGTGTCAGACTTGGATCATCAAACAATGGATAGTCTGGTCCAGTTTCCAGAGTCTAACCTCATACATTTCATTTTACTTTTTATAATACATTTACATGTCACACCTCTTTCAAGTCATATGCACAATCTGTCCAATCCTAGACCTGGATCCATATTTAACTCTTTCAGTCCCTTCAACAATCTCTGCCTTCTTTAGCTTGATCTTCCTTCTCCTCACACGTTTTCTCAGCATCCTTCGCCTTTTAGTCTGGAACACAACATTTTGGTAATACATTTGAAGAGTTCAGATGCAAAAGCCTCTAAATGCCATTTGAAATTTTCTTCTAAAATGATCATTTTTATCAAGCTTGTATATTTAAGTTCAGTAATTTCACTTAAATGGCAATGAAGATGACCTATTAATTGTCATTTAAGTGAAATTACTGAACTTAAATATACAAGTTTGATAAAAATGGTCATTTTAGAAGAAAATTTCAAATGGCATTTAGCGGCTTTTGCATCTGAACTCTTCATTTTTTCTTTCACTACTGACATGCATAATACTGGTTACATTCCATTAATAAAGCATTCTTGTAACAATATGTTTCGTTGTCTTTCTTATAAAACCAATAAACATTTGTTACAATATGTTTCTGTGTATTTATTATAAACAGTTTACATATAAAAACTGTATAACAGAAGACTATCTATAAAGTCTTTTACATATGGTTTCATATAAAAACTGTTTTACATAAAAGACTGTTCTATAAAGTCTTTAGAAGCAGTTTACATATCGTTTCATATAGAAAGCTGTTTTACATAAAAGACTGTTCTATAAAGTCTTTACAAGCAGTTTACATATAGTTATTATAAAATGAATTGCATCAATCCAAACAACATAAAAAAAAGACTCAGATCTGAGTGCAAAAATGGAGGCTAGACCCTTCCAGAGCTGAGATATGGAAACTCAAATTGTCGACCAGAAAAAAAAAAAACACGACAGTGTTACCCCTTACGTTTTGTTTTTTTTGGGGGGCGAAAAATTAAGTTTCCCCAATCTTCTCAAAACTCTGGATTCTGATAGAGGGCCATAACAATTAGACCTGAGTGCAAAAATGGAGGCTCTAGACCCTTCCAAAGAAGAAATATCGAAGGTCAAAATTTGGACCCGAAAAAAAAAAAAACATAAGGGGTAACACTGTCGTTTTTTTTTTTGTTTGTTACAGTGTTACCCCTTATGTTTTTTTTTTCGGGTCCAAATTTTGACCTTCGATATCTCGGCTCTGGAAGGGTCTAGAGCCTCCATTTTTGCGCGCTGGTCGAAGTCTCGTGGCCCTCTGTCAGAATCCAGAGTTTCAAGAAGATCGGAGGGGGTCAAAATTTCGGCAAAAAAAAAAAAATGATAGTGTTGCCCCTTATGTTTTTTTCGGCTCCAAATTTTGACCTTCGATATCTCGGCTCTGGAAGGGTCTAGAGCCTCCATTTTTGCGCGCTGGTCGAAGTCTCGTGGCCCTCTGCCAGAATCCAGAGTTTCAAGAAGATCGGAGGGTTCAAAATTTCGGCCAAAAAAAAAAAAAAAAATGACAGTGTTACCCCTTATGTTTTTTTTCGGGTCCAAATTTTGACCTTCGATATCTCGGCTCTGGAAGGGTCTAGCATTCGGCATTCGGGAAGCGTCGGCATTCATTTTACGGCCCGCTTCATGCAAAAGATGAAGCACTTTTTGAGCTCAAAGGTTGCACAAATATTAGGCTACCCTAAGTAGGCAGGCTATACCGCGGACGTTGTGTATAATTCGTGATTTATTCATAAAAAATAATCATCGCCATTAATGTGTGTGTATTGTTTAATGGGACTTATAATAGAGGATTTAATAGAGTCTCCGCAACGGCGATTGAAGTGCGCGCGCGTCCGAGTGAAGACTGCGCGAGCCAGGCAGCTGACAGCAGCGGCAACAAGCGCTTGTGCGTCCCGCTCAGGAAAATCGTTAGAGACGGGACTGCCTTCATATTAGATAGCCAATAAATTTATCTATATATATCGGAATGAATGAGTGTCTCTGCAACGACAGTAGATTGAAGTGCGCGCAGTGCGCAGTGAAGATTGCGCGAGCCGCTAGAGAACTGTCTCCATGAAACTGGCAACAGTGGCAATCAAGCGCTCAGCTTGATTTCAAAAACATCAAACTTAACCGCTATGTAGATCTCTTAATTAAGAGCGAACTAAATGAATGCTCTGCTTGTTAACTGGAGATGTTTTATTTGTAGTAGGTAAATCCGTGCCTCAGTGTTTCCAAAAGTGATGGGTACAAAATTATCAATGACGAAATCTGGTGGGGACGCGTACCCACCGAAATCGACGCTTATATGCTTTCACCGCATGATACCCATTCAAACACCGGTGATAAAGTGCCGACGCCGTCGAGTGACCAGCATTTATTCTTTAAATCAGCTGTTTCGTTTAAAAGGACTGATTCATTGTCGTCAGAAACTAAATGTCTCAAAAGTACGTTACTTATATTAACTCATGTATTCAACTGCAGAATAAAATCAGTGTCAGTAGCCTGCTTCACACATTTGCAATACTGCCGTTATTTGATGAAAAAGCACTCTTTTTGTAACATTTCTTAACTATATGAAATGATATGTAAAGGACAAAAGCTCATACAGGGACGTAGGCTACTCGATCATGCATATCGCATTGTGTTTAACATTTGAACACCCTCACTATTTTCAAAAGCACCCTCAGTGATTTGGTTCTAGAACCGGCCTGCGCGTGACATTGCGCGAAACATCTGTATTATTTTTAACAGCTGATTCGGGTGACGTTAGAGCTGATCAGTGAAGCGCATCTCCACTCCACTAATTATTGGCTGATGGTCCTCTTAACAGCATGAAAAACAAAACTTGTTGATTCAAATAGTTGGTTATAAACAGAAAGTAATCAAAAACGCTCCGATGACGAGCTGCCATCACGTCAACGAGTTCACGGCACTCTTGCAAAACCAACTTCACTAACTGGCAGTTTAGTTCTGAACGGGGCACAGCTCGCATGAAAAATGGATCATGTGAAAGCTGCTATTGAGCGAATTCTGACTAACTTAAAAGTTAGATGTACTGGACTAATAGTGGACCTAGTATTAGTAGGAGGCTATGAATAATAACTTTGTAAAGCCACCCTGAGTATAAAAACATGTCATTTAAATGTCATTATTTTTACTTTTTTCATGTCCCAGTATTACTTTAAATTGGACAAAGACTGGCAAGACTTACCTTGCAGGGAGGTTTTAAATGTATGAGTATGAACTTTTTTTTAATTGTTGCATTAATATTGCTTGAAAACTGTTAATTCATTTTATTGTTCCAGATGTTTTATTTTCACATTCAGTATTAGCTTACTTTAAATAGCACTAGCAAAAAGACTTGCAAGACTTAGCTAGCAAGATAGGTAATTAACTGCATTTCTAAATAAGTAAAAACTGTAAATATTGTCATAAATAAAAGTCTTATGATGCAAGTTGTATTTGTGGCCCTTCACATTTTACGTGGTTTAAATGTGGCCCCCTTGGCCTCTGAACTTGAGCACCCCTGGTATAGAGCCTCCATTTTTGCGCGCTGGTTCGAAGTCTCGTGGCCCTCTGTCAGAATCCAGAGTTTCAAGAAGATCGGAGGGGGTCAAAATTTCGGCCAAAAAAAAAAAATGACAGTGTTACCCCTTTATGTTTTTTTTTCAGGTCCAAATTTTGACCTTCGATATCTCGGCTCTGGAAGGGTCTGGACTCTCAATTTTTGCATGCTGGTCGAAGTCTCGTGGCCCTCTGTCAGAATCCAGAGTTTCAAGAAGATCGGAGGGGGTCAAAATTTCGGCCAAAAACGACAGTGTTACCCCTTATGTTTTTTTTTCAGGTCAAAACTTTGACATCCGATATCTCGGCTCTGGAAGGGTCTAGAGCCTCCATTTTTGCGCGCTGGTCGAAGTCTCGTGGCCCTCTGTCAGAATCCAGAGTTTCAAGAAGATCGGAGGGGGTCAAAATTTCGGCCAAAAACGACAGTGTTACCCCTTATGTTTTTTTTTCAGGTCAAAACTTTGACATCTGATATCTCGGCTCTGGAAGGGTCTAGAGCCTCCATTTTTGCGCGCTGGTCGAAGTCTCGTGGCCCTCTGTCAGAATCCAGAGTTTCAAGAAGATCGGAGGGGGTCAAAATTTCGGCCAAAAACGACAGTGTTACCCCTTATGTTTTTTTTTCAGGTCAAAACTTTGACATCCGATATCTCGGCTCTGGAAGGGTCTAGAGCCTCCATTTTTGCGCGCTGGTCGAAGTCTCGTGGCCCTCTGTCAGAATCCAGAGTTTCAAGAAGATCGGAGGGGGTCAAAATTTCGGCCAAAAACGACAGTGTTACCCCTTATGTTTTTTTTTCGGGTCAAAACTTTGACATCCGATATCTCGGCTCTGGAAGGGTCTAGAGCCTCCATTTTTGCGCGCTGGTCGAAGTCTCGTGGCCCTCTGTCAGAATCCAGAGTTTCAAGAAGATCGGAGGGGGTCAAAATTTCGGCCAAAAACGACAGTGTTACCCCTTATGTTTTTTTTTCAGGTCAAAACTTTGACATCCGATATCTCGGCTCTGGAAGGGTCTAGAGCCTCCATTTTTGCGCGCTGGTCGAAGTCTCGTGGCCCTCTGTCAGAATCCAGAGTTTCAAGAAGATCGGAGGGGGTCAAAATTTCGGCCAAAAACGACAGTGTTACCCCTTATGTTTTTTTTTCAGGTCAAAACTTTGACATCCGGTATCTCGGCTCTGGAAGGGTCTAGAGCCTCCATTTTTGCGCGCTGGTCGAAGTCTCGTGGCCCTCTGTCAGAATCCAGAGTTTCAAGAAGATCGGAGGGGGTCAAAATTTCGGCCAAAAACGACAGTGTTACCCCTTATGTTTTTTTTTCGGGTCAAAACTTTGACATCCGATATCTCGGCTCTGGAAGGGTCTAGAGCCTCCATTTTTGCGCGCTGGTCGAAGTCTCGTGGCCCTCTGTCAGAATCCAGAGTTTCAAGAAGATCGGAGGGGGTCAAAATTTCGGCCAAAAACGACAGTGTTACCCCTTATGTTTTTTTTTCGGGTCAAAACTTTGACATCCGATATCTCGGCTCTGGAAGGGTCTAGAGCCTCCATTTTTGCGCGCTGGTCGAAGTCTCGTGGCCCTCTGTCAGAATCCAGAGTTTAAAGAAGATCGGAGGGGGTCAAAATTTCGGCCAAAAACGACAGTGTTACCCCTTATGTTTTTTTTTTCAGGTCAAAACTTTGACATCCGATATCTCGGCTCTGGAAGGGTCTAGAGCCTCCATTTTTGCGCGCTGGTCGAAGTCTCGTGGCCCTCTGTCAGAATCCAGAGTTTCAAGAAGATCGGAGGGGGTCAAAATTTCGGCCAAAAACGACAGTGTTACCCCTTATGTTTTTTTTTCAGGTCAAAACTTTGACATCCGATATCTCGGCTCTGGAAGGGTCTAGAGCCTCCATTTTTGCGCGCTGGTCGAAGTCTCGTGGCCCTCTGTCAGAATCCAGAGTTTCAAGAAGATCGGAGGGGGTCAAAATTTCGGCCAAAAACGACAGTGTTACCCCTTATGTTTTTTTTTCAGGTCAAAACTTTGACATCTGATATCTCGGCTCTGGAAGGGTCTAGAGCCTCCATTTTTGCGCGCTGGTCGAAGTCTCGTGGCCCTCTGTCAGAATCCAGAGTTTCAAGAAGATCGGAGGGGGTCAAAATTTCGGCCAAAAACGACAGTGTTACCCCTTATGTTTTTTTTTCGGGTCAAAACTTTGACATCCGATATCTCGGCTCTGGAAGGGTCTAGAGCCTCCATTTTTGCGCGCTGGTCGAAGTCTCGTGGCCCTCTGTCAGAATCCAGAGTTTCAAGAAGATCGGAGGGGGTCAAAATTTCGGCCAAAAACGACAGTGTTACCCCTTATGTTTTTTTTTCAGGTCAAAACTTTGACATCCGATATCTCGGCTCTGGAAGGGTCTAGAGCCTCCATTTTTGCGCGCTGGTCGAAGTCTCGTGGCCCTCTGTCAGAATCCAGAGTTTCAAGAAGATCGGAGGGGGTCAAAATTTCGGCCAAAAACGACAGTGTTACCCCTTATGTTTTTTTTTCAGGTCAAAACTTTGACATCCGGTATCTCGGCTCTGGAAGGGTCTAGAGCCTCCATTTTTGCGCGCTGGTCGAAGTCTCGTGGCCCTCTGTCAGAATCCAGAGTTTCAAGAAGATCGGAGGGGGTCAAAATTTCGGCCAAAAACGACAGTGTTACCCCTTATGTTTTTTTTTTCGGGTCAAAACTTTGACATCCGATATCTCGGCTCTGGAAGGGTCTAGAGCCTCCATTTTTGCGCGCTGGTCGAAGTCTCGTGGCCCTCTGTCAGAATCCAGAGTTTCAAGAAGATCGGAGGGGGTCAAAATTTCGGCCAAAAACGACAGTGTTACCCCTTATGTTTTTTTTTCAGGTCAAAACTTTGACATCCGATATCTCGGCTCTGGAAGGGTCTAGAGCCTCCATTTTTGCGCGCTGGTCGAAGTCTCGTGGCCCTCTGTCAGAATCCAGAGTTTCAAGAAGATCGGAGGGGGTCAAAATTTCGGCCAAAAACGACAGTGTTACCCCTTATGTTTTTTTTTCAGGTCAAAACTTTGACATCCGGTATCTCGGCTCTGGAAGGGTCTAGAGCCTCCATTTTTGCGCGCTGGTCGAAGTCTCGTGGCCCTCTGTCAGAATCCAGAGTTTCAAGAAGATCGGAGGGGGTCAAAATTTCGGCCAAAAACGACAGTGTTACCCCTTATGTTTTTTTTTCAGGTCAAAACTTTGACATCCGATATCTCGGCTCTGGAAGGGTCTAGAGCCTCCATTTTTGCGCGCTGGTCGAAGTCTCGTGGCCCTCTGTCAGAATCCAGAGTTTCAAGAAGATCGGAGGGGGTCAAAATTTCGGCCAAAAACGACAGTGTTACCCCTTATGTTTTTTTTTCAGGTCAAAACTTTGACATCCGATATCTCGGCTCTGGAAGGGTCTAGAGCCTCCATTTTTGCGCGCTGGTCGAAGTCTCGTGGCCCTCTGTCAGAATCCAGAGTTTCAAGAAGATCGGAGGGGGTCAAAATTTCGGCCAAAAACGACAGTGTTACCCCTTATGTTTTTTTTTTCGGGTCAAAACTTTGACATCCGATATCTCGGCTCTGGAAGGGTCTAGAGCCTCCATTTTTGCGCGCTGGTCGAAGTCTCGTGGCCCTCTGTCAGAATCCAGAGTTTCAAGAAGATCGGAGGGGGTCAAAATTTCGGCCAAAAACGACAGTGTTACCCCTTATGTTTTTTTTTCAGTTCAAAACTTTGACATCCGATATCTCGGCTCTGGAAGGGTCTAGAGCCTCCATTTTTGCGCGCTGGTCGAAGTCTCGTGGCCCTCTGTCAGAATCCAGAGTTTCAAGAAGATCGGAGGGGGTCAAAATTTCGGCCAAAAACGACAGTGTTACCCCTTATGTTTTTTTTTCAGGTCAAAACTTTGACATCCGATATCTCGGCTCTGGAAGGGTCTAGAGCCTCCATTTTTGCGCGCTGGTCGAAGTCTCGTGGCCCTCTCTCAGAATCCAGAGATTCAAGAAGATCGGAGGGGGTCAAAATTTCGGCCAAAAACGACAGTGTTACCCCTTATGTTTTTTTTTCGGGTCAAAACTTTGACATCCGATATCTCGGCTCTGGAAGGGTCTAGAGCCTCCATTTTTGCGCGCTGGTCGAAGTCTCGTGGCCCTCTGTCAGAATCCAGAGTTTCAAGAAGATCGGAGGGGGTCAAAATTTCGGCCAAAAACGACAGTGTTACCCCTTATGTTTTTTTTTCAGGTCAAAACTTTGACATCCGATATCTCGGCTCTGGAAGGGTCTAGAGCCTCCATTTTTGTGCGCTGGTCGAAGTCTCGTGGCCCTCTGTCAGAATCCAGAGTTTCAAGAAGATCGGAGGGGGTCAAAATTTCGGCCAAAAACGACAGTGTTACCCCTTATGTTTTTTTTTTCAGGTCAAAACTTTGACATCCGATATCTCGGCTCTGGAAGGGTCTAGAGCCTCCATTTTTGCGCGCTGGTCGAAGTCTCGTGGCCCTCTGTCAGAATCCAGAGTTTCAAGAAGATCGGAGGGGGTCAAAATTTTGGCCAAAAACAACAGTGTTACCCCTTATGTTTTTTTTTCGGGTCAACACTTTGACGTCCGATATCTCGGCTCTGGAAGGGTCTAGAGCCTCCATTTTTGCGCGCTGGTCGAAGTCTCGTGGCCCTCTGTCAGAATCCAGAGTTTCAAGAAGATCGGAGGGGGTCAAAATTTCGGCCAAAAACGACAGTGTTACCCCTTATGTTTTTTTTTTCAGGTCAAAACTTTGACATCCGATATCTCGGCTCTGGAAGGGTCTAGAGCCTCCATTTTTGCGCGCTGGTCTAAGTCTCGTGGCCCTCTGTCAGAATCCAGAGTTTCAAGAAGATCGGAGGGGGTCAAAATTTCGGCCAAAAACGACAGTGTTACCCCTTATGTTTTTTTTTCAGGTCAAAACTTTGACATCCGATATCTCGGCTCTGGAAGGGTCTAGAGCCTCCATTTTTGCGCGCTGGTCGAAGTCTCGTGGCCCTCTGTCAGAATCCAGAGTTTCAAGAAGATCGGAGGGAGTCAAAATTTCGGCCAAAAACGACAGTGTTACCCCTTATGTTTTTTTTTTCAGGTCAAAACTTTGACATCCGATATCTCGGCTCTGGAAGGGTCTAGAGCCTCCATTTTTGCGCGCTGGTCGAAGTCTCATGGCCCTCTGTCAGAATCCAGAGTTTCAAGAAGATCGGAGGTGGTCAAAATTTCGGCCAAAAACGACAGTGTTACCCCTTATGTTTTTTTTTCAGGTCAAAACTTTGACATCCGATATCTCGGCTCTGGAAGGGTCTAGAGCCTCAATTTTTGCGCGCTGGTCGAAGTCTTGTGGCCCTGTGTCAGAATCCAGAGTTTCAAGATGATCGGAGGGGGTCAAAATTTTGGCCAAAAACAACAGTGTTACCCCTTATGTTTTTTTTTCGGGTCAAAACTTTGACGTCTGATATCTCGGCTCTGGAAGGGTCTAGAGCTTCCATTTTTGCGCGCTGGTCGAAGTCTCGTGGCCCTCTGTCAGAATCCAGAGTTTCAAGAAGATCGGAGGGGGTCAAAATTTCGGCTAAAAACGACAGTGTTACCCCTTATGTTTTTTTTCAGGTCAAAACTTTGACATCCGATATCTCGGCTCTGGAAGGGTCTAGAGCCTCCATTTTTGTGTGCTGGTTGAAGTCTTGTGGCCCTCTGTCAGAATCCAGAGTTTCAAGAAGATCGGAGGGGGTCAAAATTTCGGCCAAAAACGACAGTGTTACCGCTTATGTTTTTTTTTCAGGTCAAAACTTTGACATCCGATATCTCGGCTCTGGAAGGGTCTAGAGCCTCTATTTTTGTGCGCTGGTCGAAGTCTCGTGGCCCTCTGTCAGAATCCAGAGTTTCAAGAAGATCGGAGGGGGTCAAAATTGCGGCCAAAAACGACAGTGTTACCCCTTATGTTTTTTTTTCTGGTCAAAACTTTGACATCCGATATCTCGGCTCTGGAAGGGTCTAGAGCCTCCATTTTTGCGCGCTGGTCGAAGTCTCGTGGCCCTCTGTCAGAATCCAGAGTTTCAAGAAGATCGGAGGGGGTCAAAATTTCGGCCAAAAACGACAGTGTTACCCCTTATGTTTTTTTTTCAGGTCAAAACTTTGACATCCGATATCTCGGCTCTGGAAGGGTCTAGAGCCTCCATTTTTGCGCGCTGGTCGAAGTCTCGTGGCCCTCTGTCAGAATCCAGAGTTTCAAGAAGATCGGAGGGGGTCAAAATTTCGGCCAAAAACGACAGTGTTACCCCTTATGTTTTTTTTTCAGGTCAAAACTTTGACATCCGATATCTCGGCTCTGGAAGGGTCTAGAGCCTCCATTTTTGCGCGCTGGTCGAAGTCTCGTGGCCCTCTGTCAGAATCCAGAATTTCAAGAAGATCGGAGGGGGTCAAAATTTCGGCCAAAAACGACAGTGTTACCCCTTATGTTTTTTTTTCAGGTCAAAACTTTGACATCCGATATCTCGGTTCTGGAAGGGTCTAGAGCCTCCATTTTTGCGCGCTGGTCGAAGTCTCGTGGCCCTCTGTCAGAATCCAGAGTTTCAAGAAGATCGGAGGGGGTCAAAATTTCGGCCAAAAACGACAGTGTTACCCCTTATGTTTTTTTTTCAGGTCAAAACTTTGACATCCGATATCTCGGCTCTGGAAGGGTCTAGAGCCTCCATTTTTGCGCGCTGGTCGAAGTCTCGTGGCCCTCTGTCAGAATCCAGAGTTTCAAGAAGATCGGAGGGGGTCAAAATTTCGGCCAAAAACGACAGTGTTACCCCTTATGTTTTTTTTTCAGGTCAAAACTTTGACATCCGATATCTCGGCTCTGGAAGGGTCTAGAGCCTCCATTTTTGCGCGCTGGTCGAAGTCTCGTGGCCCTCTGTCAGAATCCAGAGTTTCAAGAAGATCGGAGGGGGTCAAAATTTTGGCCAAAAACGACAGTGTTACCCCTTATGTTTTTTTTCAGGTCAAAACTTTGACATCCGATATCTCGGCTCTGGAAGGGTCTAGAGCCTCCATTTTTGCGCGCTGGTCGAAGTCTCGTGGCCCTCTGTCAGAATACAGAGTTTCAAGAAGATCGGAGGGGGTCAAAATTTCGGCCAAAAACGACAGTGTTACCCCTTATGTTTTTTTTTCAGGTCAAAACTTTGACATCCGATATCTCGGTTCTGGAAGGGTCTAGAGCCTCCATTTTTGCGCGCTGGTCGAAGTCTCGTGGCCCTCTGTCAGAATCCAGAATTTCAAGAAGATCGGAGGGGGTCAAAATTTCGGCCAAAAACGACAGTGTTACCCCTTATGTTTTTTTTTTCAGGTCAAAACTTTGACATCCGATATCTCGGTTCTGGAAGGGTCTAGAGCCTCCATTTTTGCGCGCTGGTCGAAGTCTCTTGGCCCTCTGTCAGAATCCAGAGTTTCAAGAAGATCGGAGGGGGTCAAAATTTCGGCCAAAAACGACAGTGTTACCCCTTATGTTTTTTTTTCAGGTCAAAACTTAGACATCTGATATCTCGGCTCTGGAAGGGTCTAGAGCCTCCATTTTTGCGCGCTGGTCGAAGTCTCGTGGCCCTCTGTCAGAATCCAGAGTTTCAAGAAGATCAGAGGGGGTCAAAATTTCGGCCAAAAACGACAGTGTTACCCCTTATGTTTTTTTTTCGGGTCAAAACTTTGACATCCGATATCTCGGCTCTGGAAGGGTCTAGAGCCTCCATTTTTGCGCGCTGGTCAAAGTCTCGTGGCCCTCTGTCAGAATCCAGAGTTTCAAGAAGATCGGAGGGGGTCAAAATTTCGGCCAAAAACGACAGTGTTACCCCTTATGTTTTTTTTTCAGGTCAAAACTTTGACATCCGATATCTCGGTTCTGGAAGGGTCTAGAGCCTCCATTTTTGCGCGCTGGTCGAAGTCTCGTGGCCCTCTGTCAGAATCCAGAGTTTCAAGAAGATCGGAGGGGGTCAAAATTTCGGCCAAAAACGACAGTGTTACCCCTTATGTTTTTTTTCAGGTCAAAACTTTGACATCCGATATCTCGGCTCTGGAAGGGTCTAGAGCCTCCATTTTTGCGCGCTGGTCGAAGTCTCGTGGCCCTCTGTCAGAATCCAGAGTTTCAAGAAGATCGGAGGGGGTCAAAATTTCGGCCAAAAACGACAGTGTTACCCCTTATGTTTTTTTTCAGGTCAAAACTTTGACATCCGATATCTCGGCTCTGGAAGGGTCTAGAGCCTCCATTTTTGCGCGCTGGTCGAAGTCTCGTGGCCCTCTGTCAGAATCCAGAGTTTCAAGAAGATCGGAGGGGGTCAAAATTTTGGCCAAAAACGACAGTGTTACCCCTTATGTTTTTTTTTCAGGTCAAAACTTTGACATCCGATATCTCGGCTCTGGAAGGGTCTAGAGCCTCCATTTTTGCGCGCTGGTCGAAGTCTCGTGGCCCTCTGTCAGAATACAGAGTTTCAAGAAGATCGGAGGGGGTCAAAATTTCGGCCAAAAACGACAGTGTTACCCCTTATGTTTTTTTTTTCAGGTCAAAACTTTGACATCCGATATCTCGGTTCTGGAAGGGTCTAGAGCCTCCATTTTTGCGCGCTGGTCGAAGTCTCGTGGCCCTCTGTCAGAATCCAGAGTTTCAAGAAGATCGGAGGGGGTCAAAATTTTGGCCAAAAACGACAGTGTTACCCCTTATGTTTTTTTTTCAGGTCAAAACTTTGACATCTGATATCTCGGCTCTGGAAGGGTCTAGAGCCTCCATTTTTGCGCGCTGGTCGAAGTCTTGTGGCCCTCTGTCAGAATCCAGAGTTTCAAGAAGATCGGAGGGGGTCAAAATTTCGGCCAAAAACGACAGTGTTACCCCTTATGTTTTTTTTTCGGGTCAAAACTTTGACATCCGATATCTCGGCTCTGGAAGGGTCTAGAGCCTCCATTTTTGCGCGCTGGTCGAAGTCTCGTGGCCCTCTGTCAGAATCCAGAATTTCAAGAAGATCGGAGGGGGTCAAAATTTCGGCCAAAAACGACAGTGTTACCCCTTATGTTTTTTTTTCAGGTCAAAACTTTGACATCCGATATCTCGGTTCTGGAAGGGTCTAGAGCCTCCATTTTTGCGCGCTGGTCGAAGTCTCGTGGCCCTCTGTCAGAATCCAGAGTTTCAAGAAGATCGGAGGGGGTCAAAATTTCGGCCAAAAACGACAGTGTTACCCCTTATGTTTTTTTTTTCAGGTCAAAACTTTGACATCCGATATCTCGGCTCTGGAAGGGTCTAGAGCCTCCATTTTTGCGCGCTGGTCGAAGTCTCGTGGCCCTCTGTCAGAATCCAGAGTTTCAAGAAGATCGGAGGGGGTCAAAATTTCGGCCAAAAACGACAGTGTTACCCCTTATGTTTTTTTTTCAGGTCAAAACTTTGACATCCGATATCTCGGTTCTGGAAGGGTCTAGAGCCTCCATTTTTGCGCGCTGGTCGAAGTCTCGTGGCCCTCTGTCAGAATCCAGAGTTTCAAGAAGATCGGAGGGGGTCAAAATTTTGGCCAAAAACGACAGTGTTACCCCTTATGTTTTTTTTTCAGGTCAAAACTTTGACATCCGATATCTCGGCTCTGGAAGGGTCTAGAGCCTCCATTTTTGCGCGCTGGTCGAAGTCTCGTGGCCCTCTGTCAGAATACAGAGTTTCAAGAAGATCGGAGGGGGTCAAAATTTCGGCCAAAAACGACAGTGTTACCCCTTATGTTTTTTTTTCAGGTCAAAACTTTGACATCCGATATCTCGGTTCTGGAAGGGTCTAGAGCCTCCATTTTTGCGCGCTGGTCGAAGTCTCGTGGCCCTCTGTCAGAATCCAGAGTTTCAAGAAGATCGGAGGGGGTCAAAATTTTGGCCAAAAACGACAGTGTTACCCCTTATGTTTTTTTTTCAGGTCAAAACTTTGACATCTGAGATCTCGGCTCTGGAAGGGTCTAGAGCCTCCATTTTTGCGCGCTGGTCGAAGTCTTGTGGCCCTCTGTCAGAATCCAGAGTTTCAAGAAGATCGGAGGGGGTCAAAATTTCGGCCAAAAACGACAGTGTTACCCCTTATGTTTTTTTTTCGGGTCAAAACTTTGACATCCGATATCTCGGCTCTGGAAGGGTCTAGAGCCTCCATTTTTGCGCGCTGGTCGAAGTCTCGTGGCCCTCTGTCAGAATCCAGAATTTCAAGAAGATCGGAGGGGGTCAAAATTTCGGCCAAAAACGACAGTGTTACCCCTTATGTTTTTTTTTCAGGTCAAAACTTTGACATCCGATATCTCGGTTCTGGAAGGGTCTAGAGCCTCCATTTTTGCGCGCTGGTCGAAGTCTCGTGGCCCTCTGTCAGAATCCAGAGTTTCAAGAAGATCGGAGGGGGTCAAAATTTCGGCCAAAAACGACAGTGTTACCCCTTATGTTTTTTTTTCAGGTCAAAACTTTGACATCCGATATCTCGGCTCTGGAAGGGTCTAGAGCCTCCATTTTTGCGCGCTGGTCGAAGTCTCGTGGCCCTCTGTCAGAATCCAGAGTTTCAAGAAGATCGGAGGGGGTCAAAATTTCGGCCAAAAACGACAGTGTTACCCCTTATGTTTTTTTTTCAGGTCAAAACTTTGACATCCGATATCTCGGCTCTGGAAGGGTCTAGAGCCTCCATTTTTGCGCGCTGGTCGAAGTCTCGTGGCCCTCTGTCAGAATCCAGAGTTTCAAGAAGATCGGAGGGGGTCAAAATTTTGGCCAAAAACGACAGTGTTACCCCTTATGTTTTTTTTTTCAGGTCAAAACTTTGACATCTGATATCTCAGCTCTGGAAGGGTCTAGAGCCTCCATTTTTGCGCGCTGGTCGAAGTCTCGTGGCCCTCTGTCAGAATCCAGAATTTCAAGAAGATCGGAGGGGGTCAAAATTTCGGCCAAAAACGACAGTATTACCCCTTATGTTTTTTTTTCAGGTCAAAACTTTGACATCCGATATCTCGGTTCTGGAAGGGTCTAGAGCCTCCATTTTTGCGCGCTGGTCGAAGTCTCGTGGCCCTTTGTCAGAATCCAGAGTTTCAAGAAGATCGGAGGGGGTCAAAATTTCGGCCAAAAACGACAGTGTTACCCCTTATGTTTTTTTTTTCAGGTCAAAACTTTGACATCCGATATCTCGGCTCTGGAAGGGTCTAGAGCCTCCATTTTTGCGCGCTGGTCGAAGTCTCTTGGCCCTCTGTCAGAATCCAGAGTTTCAAGAAGATCGGAGGGGGTCAAAATTACGGCCAAAAACGACAGTGTTACCCCTTATGTTTTTTTTTTCAGGTCAAAACTTTGACATCCGATATCTCGGCTCTGGAAGGGTCTAGAGCCTCCATTTTTGCGCGCTGGTCGAAGTCTCGTGGCCCTCTGTCAGAATCCAGAGTTTCAAGAAGATCAGAGGGGGTCAAAATTTCGGCCAAAAACGACAGTGTTACCCCTTATGTTTTTTTTTTCGGGTCAAAACTTTGACATCCGATATCTCGGCTCTGGAAGGGTCTAGAGCCTCCATTTTTGCGTGCTGGTCGAAGTCTCGTGGCCCTCTGTCAGAATCCAGAGTTTCAAGAAGATCGGAGGGGGTCAAAATTTCGGCCAAAAACGACAGTGTTACCCCTTATGTTTTTTTTTCAGGTCAAAACTTTGACATCCGATATCTCGGCTCTGGAAGGGTCTAGAGCCTCCATTTTTGCGCGCTGGTCGAAGTCTCGTGGCCCTCTGTCAGAATCCAGAGTTTCAAGAAGATCGGAGGGGGTCAAAATTTCGGCCAAAAACGACAGTGTTACCCCTTATGTTTTTTTTTTCAGGTCAAAACTTTGACATCCGATATCTCGGTTCTGGAAGGGTCTAGAGCCTCCATTTTTGTGCGCTGTTCGAAGTCTCGTGGCCCTCTGTCAGAATCCAGAGTTTCAAGAAGATCGGAGGGGGTCAAAATTTCGGCCAAAAACGACAGTGTTACCCCTTATGTTTTTTTTTCAGGTCAAAACTTTGACATCCGATATCTCGGCTCTGGAAGGGTCTAGAGCCTCCATTTTTGCGCGCTGGTCGAAGTCTCGTGGCCCTCTGTCAGAATCCAGAGTTTCAAGAAGATCGGAGGGGGTCAAAATTTCGGCCAAAAACGACAGTGTTACCCCTTATGTTTTTTTTTCAGGTCAAAACTTTGACATCCGATATCTCGGCTCTGGAAGGGTCTAGAGCCTCCATTTTTGCGCGCTGGTCGAAGTCTCGTGGCCCTCTGTCAGAATCCAGAGTTTCAAGAAGATCGGAGGGGGTCAAAATTTTGGCCAAAAACGACAGTGTTACCCCTTATGTTTTTTTTTCAGGTCAAAACTTTGACATCCGATATCTCGGCTCTGGAAGGGTCTAGAGCCTCCATTTTTGCGCGCTGGTCGAAGTCTCGTGGCCCTCTGTCAGAATACAGAGTTTCAAGAAGATCGGAGGGGGTCAAAATTTCGGCCAAAAACGACAGTGTTACCCCTTATGTTTTTTTTTCAGGTCAAAACTTTGACATCCGATATCTCGGCTCTGGAAGGGTCTAGAGCCTCCATTTTTGCGCGCTGGTCGAAGTCTCGTGGCCCTCTGTCAGAATCCAGAGTTTCAAGAAGATCGGAGGGGGTCAAAATTTCGGCCAAAAATGACAGTGTTACCCCTTATGTTTTTTTTTTCAGGTCAAAACTTTGACATCCGATATCTCGGCTCTGGAAGGGTCTAGAGCCTCCATTTTTGCGCGCTGGTCGAAGTCTCGTGGCCCTCTGTCAGAATCCAGAGTTTCAAGAAGATCGGAGGGGGTCAAAATTTCGGCCAAAAACGACAGTGTTACCCCTTATGTTTTTTTTTTCAGGTCAAAACTTTGACATCCGATATCTCGGCTCTGGAAGGGTCTAGAGCCTCCATTTTTGCGCGCTGGTCGAAGTCTCGTGGCCCTCTGTCAGAATCCAGAGTTTCAAGAAGATCGGAGGGGGTCAAAATTTTGGCCAAAAACGACAGTGTTACCCCTTATGTTTTTTTTTCAGGTCAAAACTTTGACATCTGATATCTCGGCTCTGGAAGGGTCTAGAGCCTCCATTTTTGCGCGCTGGTCGAAGTCTTGTGGCCCTCTGTCAGAATCCAGAGTTTCAAGAAGATCGGAGGGGGTCAAAATTTCGGCCAAAAACGACAGTGTTACCCCTTATGTTTTTTTTTCGGGTCAAAACTTTGACATCCGATATCTCGGCTCTGGAAGGGTCTAGAGCCTCCATTTTTGCGCGCTGGTCGAAGTCTCGTGGCCCTCTGTCAGAATCCAGAGTTTCAAGAAGATCGGAGGGGGTCAAAATTTCGGCCAAAAACGACAGTGTTACCCCTTATGTTTTTTTTTCGGGTCAAAACTTTGACATCCGATATCTCGGCTCTGGAAGGGTCTAGAGCCTCCATTTTTGCGCGCTGGTCGAAGTCTCGTGGCCCTCTGTCAGAATCCAGAATTTCAAGAAGATCGGAGGGGGTCAAAATTTCGGCCAAAAACGACAGTGTTACCCCTTATGTTTTTTTTTTCAGGTCAAAACTTTGACATCCGATATCTCGGTTCTGGAAGGGTCTAGAGCCTCCATTTTTGCGCGCTGGTCGAAGTCTCGTGGCCCTCTGTCAGAATCCAGAATTTCAAGAAGATCGGAGGGGGTCAAAATTTCGGCCAAAAACGACAGTGTTACCCCTTATGTTTTTTTTTTCAGGTCAAAACTTTGACATCCGATATCTCGGTTCTGGAAGGGTCTAGAGCCTCCATTTTTGCGCGCTGGTCGAAGTCTCTTGGCCCTCTGTCAGAATCCAGAGTTTCAAGAAGATCAGAGGGGGTCAAAATTTCGGCCAAAAACGACAGTGTTACCCCTTATGTTTTTTTTCGGGTCAAAACTTTGACATCCGATATCTCGGCTCTGGAAGGGTCTAGAGCCTCCATTTTTGCGCGCTGGTCGAAGTCTCGTGGCCCTCTGTCAGAATCCAGAGTTTCAAGAAGATCGGAGGGGGTCAAAATTTCGGCCAAAAACGACAGTGTTACCCCTTATGTTTTTTTTTTCAGGTCAAAACTTTGACATCCGATATCTCGGCTCTGGAAGGGTCTAGAGCCTCCATTTTTGCGCGCTGGTCGAAGTCTCGTGGCCCTCTGTCAGAATCCAGAGTTTCAAGAAGATCGGAGGGGGTCAAAATTTCGGCCAAAAACGACAGTGTTACCCCTTATGTTTTTTTTTTCAGGTCAAAACTTTGACATCCGATATCTCGGTTCTGGAAGGGTCTAGAGCCTCCATTTTTGCGCGCTGGTCGAAGTCTCGTGGCCCTCTGTCAGAATCCAGAGTTTCAAGAAGATCGGAGGGGGTCAAAATTTCGGCCAAAAACGACAGTGTTACCCCTTATGTTTTTTTTTCAGGTCAAAACTTTGACATCCGATATCTCGGCTCTGGAAGGGTCTAGAGCCTCCATTTTTGCGCGCTGGTCGAAGTCTCGTGGCCCTCTGTCAGAATCCAGAGTTTCAAGAAGATCGGAGGGGGTCAAAATTTCGGCCAAAAACGACAGTGTTACCCCTTATGTTTTTTTTTCAGGTCAAAACTTTGACATCCGATATCTCGGCTCTGGAAGGGTCTAGAGCCTCCATTTTTGCGCGCTGGTCGAAGTCTCGTGGCCCTCTGTCAGAATCCAGAGTTTCAAGAAGATCGGAGGGGGTCAAAATTTTGGCCAAAAATGACAGTGTTACCCCTTATGTTTTTTTTTCAGGTCAAAACTTTGACATCCGATATCTCGGCTCTGGAAGGGTCTAGAGCCTCCATTTTTGCGCGCTGGTCGAAGTCTCGTGGCCCTCTGTCAGAATACAGAGTTTCAAGAAGATCGGAGGGGGTCAAAATTTCGGCCAAAAACGACAGTGTTACCCCTTATGTTTTTTTTTCAGGTCAAAACTTTGACATCCGATATCTCGGCTCTGGAAGGGTCTAGAGCCTCCATTTTTGCGCGCTGGTCGAAGTCTCGTGGCCCTCTGTCAGAATCCAGAGTTTCAAGAAGATCGGAGGGGGTCAAAATTTCGGCCAAAAACGACAGTGTTACCCCTTATGTTTTTTTTCAGGTCAAAACTTTGACATCCGATATCTCGGCTCTGGAAGGGTCTAGAGCCTCCATTTTTGCGCGCTGGTCGAAGTCTTGTGGCCCTCTGTCAGAATCCAGAGTTTCAAGAAGATCGGAGGGGGTCAAAATTTTGGCCAAAAACGACAGTGTTACCCCTTATGTTTTTTTTTCAGGTCAAAACTTTGACATCTGATATCTCGGCTCTGGAAGGGTCTAGAGCCTCCATTTTTGCGCGCTGGTCGAAGTCTTGTGGCCCTCTGTCAGAATCCAGAGTTTCAAGAAGATCGGAGGGGGTCAAAATTTCGGCCAAAAACGACAGTGTTACCCCTTATGTTTTTTTTTCGGGTCAAAACTTTGACATCCGATATCTCGGCTCTGGAAGGGTCTAGAGCCTCCATTTTTGCGCGCTGGTCGAAGTCTCATGGCCCTCTGTCAGAATCCAGAGTTTCAAGAAGATCGGAGGGGGTCAAAATTTCGGCCAAAAACGACAGTGTTACCCCTTATGTTTTTTTTTTCAGGTCAAAACTTTGACATCCGATATCTCGGTTCTGGAAGGGTCTAGAGCCTCCATTTTTGCGCGCTGGTCGAAGTCTCGTGGCCCTCTGTCAGAATCCAGAGTTTCAAGAAGATCGGAGGGGGTCAAAATTTCGGCCAAAAACGACAGTGTTACCCCTTATGTTTTTTTTCAGGTCAAAACTTTGACATCCGATATCTCGGCTCTGGAAGGGTGTAGAGCCTCCATTTTTGCGCGCTGGTCGAAGTCTCGTGGCCCTCTGTCAGAATCCAGAGTTTCAAGAAGATCGGAGGGGGTCAAAATTTCGGCCAAAAACGACAGTGTTACCCCTTATGTTTTTTTTCAGGTCAAAACTTTGACATCCGATATCTCGGCTCTGGAAGGGTCTAGAGCCTCCATTTTTGCGCGCTGGTCGAAGTCTCGTGGCCCTCTGTCAGAATCCAGAGTTTCAAGAAGATCGGAGGGGGTCAAAATTTTGGCCAAAAACGACAGTGTTACCCCTTATGTTTTTTTTTCAGGTCAAAACTTTGACATCCGATATCTCGGCTCTGGAAGGGTCTAGAGCCTCCATTTTTGCGCGCTGGTCGAAGTCTCGTGGCCCTCTGTCAGAATCCAGAGTTTCAAGAAGATCGGAGGGGGTCAAAATTTCGGCCAAAAACGACAGTGTTACCCCTTATGTTTTTTTTTCAGGTCAAAACTTTGACATCCGATATCTCGGCTCTGGAAGGGTCTAGAGCCTCCATTTTTGCGCGCTGGTCGAAGTCTCGTGGCCCTCTGTCAGAATCCAGAGTTTCAAGAAGATCGGAGGGGGTCAAAATTTCGGCCAAAAACGACAGTGTTACCCCTTATGTTTTTTTTTCAGGTCAAAACTTTGACATCCGATATCTCGGCTCTGGAAGGGTCTAGAGCCCCCATTTTTGCGCGCTGGTCGAAGTCTCGTGGCCCTCTGTCAGAATCAAGAGTTTCAAGAAGATCGGAGGGGGTCAAAATTTTGGCCAAAAACGACAGTGTTACCCCTTATGTTTTTTTTTTCAGGTCAAAACTTTGACATCTGATATCTCGGCTCTGGAAGGGTCTAGAGCCTCCATTTTTGCGCGCTGGTCGAAGTCTTGTGGCCCTCTGTCAGAATCCAGAGTTTCAAGAAGATCGGAGGGGGTCAAAATTTCGGCCAAAAACGACAGTGTTACCCCTTATGTTTTTTTTTCGGGTCAAAACTTTGACATCCGATATCTCGGCTCTGGAAGGGTCTAGAGCCTCCATTTTTGCGCGCTGGTCGAAGTCTCGTGGCCCTCTGTCAGAATCCAGAATTTCAAGAAGATCGGAGGGGGTCAAAATTTCGGCCAAAAACGACAGTGTTACCCCTTATGTTTTTTTTTCGGGTCAAAACTTTGACATCCGATATCTCGGCTCTGGAAGGGTCTAGAGCCTCCATTTTTGCGCGCTGGTCGAAGTCTCGTGGCCCTCTGTCAGAATCCAGAGTTTCAAGAAGATCGGAGGGGGTCAAAATTTCGGCCAAAAACGACAGTGTTACCCCTTATGTTTTTTTTTTCAGGTCAAAACTTTGACATCCGATATCTCGGCTCTGGAAGGGTCTAGAGCCTCCATTTTTGCGCGCTGGTCGAAGTCTCGTGGCCCTCTGTCAGAATCCAGAGTTTCAAGAAGATCGGAGGGGGTCAAAATTTCGGCCAAAAACGACAGTGTTACCCCTTATGTTTTTTTTTTCAGGTCAAAACTTTGACATCCGATATCTCGGCTCTGGAAGGGTCTAGAGCCTCCATTTTTGCGCGCTGGTCGAAGTCTCGTGGCCCTCTGTCAGAATCCAGAATTTCAAGAAGATCGGAGGGGGTCAAAATTTTGGCCAAAAACGACAGTGTTACCCCTTATGTTTTTTTTTTTCAGGTCAAAACTTTGACATCCGATATCTCGGTTCTGGAAGGGTCTAGAGCCTCCATTTTTGCGCGCTGGTCGAAGTCTCGTGGCCCTCTGTCAGAATCCAGAGTTTCAAGAAGATCGGAGGGGGTCAAAATTTCGGCCAAAAACGACAGTGTTACCCCTTATGTTTTTTTTTCAGGTCAAAACTTTGACATCCGATATCTCGGCTCTGGAAGGGTCTAGAGCCTCCATTTTTGCGCGCTGGTCGAAGTCTCGTGGCCCTCTGTCAGAATACAGAGTTTCAAGAAGATCGGAGGGGGTCAAAATTTCGGCCAAAAACGACAGTGTTACCCCTTATGTTTTTTTTTTTCAGGTCAAAACTTTGACATCCGATATCTCGGCTCTGGAAGGGTCTAGAGCCTCCATTTTTGCGCGCTGGTCGAAGTCTCGTGGCCCTCTGTCAGAATCCAGAGTTTCAAGAAGATCGGAGGGGGTCAAAATTTCGGCCAAAAACGACAGTGTTACCCCTTATGTTTTTTTTTCAGGTCAAAACTTTGACATCCGATATCTCGGCTCTGGAAGGGTCTAGAGCCTCCATTTTTGCGCGCTGGTCGAAGTCTCGTGGCCCTCTGTCAGAATCCAGAGTTTCAAGAAGATCGGAGGGGGTCAAAATTTCGGCCAAAAACGACAGTGTTACCCCTTATGTTTTTTTTTTCAGGTCAAAACTTTGACATCCGATATCTCGGCTCTGGAAGGGTCTAGAGCCTCCATTTTTGCGCGCTGGTCGAAGTCTCGTGGACCTCTGTCAGAATCCAGAGTTTCAAGAAGATCGGAGGGGGTCAAAATTTGGACCTGAAAAAAAAAACATAAGGGGTAACACTGTCATTTTTTTTTGTCGAAATTTTGACCCCCTCCGATCTTCTTGAAACTCTGGATTCTGACAGAGGGCCACGAGACTTCGACCAGCGCGCAAAAATGGAGGCTCTAGACCCTTCCAGAGCCGAGATATCGGATGTCAAAGTTTTGACCCGAAAAAAAAAACATAAGGGGTAACACTGTCGTTTTTGGCCGAAATTTTGACCCCCTCTGATCTCCTTGAAACTCTGGATTCTGACAGAGGGCCACGAGACTTCGACCAGCGCGCAAAAATGGAGGCTCTAGACCCTTCCAGAGCCGAGATATCAGATGTCAAAGTTTTGACCTAAAAAAAACATAAGGGGTAACACTGTCGTTTTTGGCCAAAATTTTGACCCCCTCCGATCTTCTTGAAACTCTGGATTCTGACAGAGGGCCACGAGACTTCGACCAGCGCGCAAAAATGGAGGCTCTAGACCCTTCCAGAGCCGAGATATCGGATGTCAAAGTTTTGACCTGAAAAAAAAAACATAAGGGGTAACACTGTCGTTTTTGGCCGAAATTTTGACCCCCTCCGATCTTCTTGAAACTCTGGATTCTGACAGAGGGCCACGAGACTTCGACCAGCGCGCAAAAATGGAGGCTCTAAACCCTTCCAGAGCCGAGATATCGGATGTCAAAGTTTTGACCTGAAAAAAAAAACATAAGGGGTAACACTGTCGTTTTTGGCCGAAATTTTGACCCCCTCCGATCTTCTTGAAACTCTGGATTCTGACAGAGGGCCACGAGACTTCGACCAGCGCGCAAAAATGGAGGCTCTAGACCCTTCCAGAGCCGAGATATCGGATGTCAAAGTTTTGACCTGAAAAAAAAACATAAGGGGTAACACTGTCGTTTTTGGCCGAAATTTTGACCCCCTCCGATCTTCTTGAAACTCTGTATTCTGACAGAGGGCCACGAGACTTCGACCAGCGCGCAAAAATGGAGGCTCTAGACCCTTCCAGAGCCGAGATATCGGATGTCAAAGTTTTGACCTGAAAAAAAAAACATAAGGGGTAACACTGTCGTTTTTGGCCAAAATTTTGACCCCCTCCGATCTTCTTGAAACTCTGGATTCTGACAGAGGGCCACGAGACTTCGACCAGCGCGCAAAAATGGAGGCTCTAGACCCTTCCAGAGCCGAGATATCGGATGTCAAAGTTTTGACCTGAAAAAAAAACATAAGGGGTAACACTGTCGTTTTTGGCCGAAATTTTGACCCCCTCCGATCTTCTTGAAACTCTGGATTCTGACAGAGGGCCACGAGACTTCGACCAGCGCGCAAAAATGGAGGCTCTAGACCCTTCCAGAGCCGAGATATCGGATGTCAAAGTTTTGACCTGAAAAAAAAACATAAGGGGTAACACTGTCGTTTTTGGCCGAAATTTTGACCCCCTCCGATCTTCTTGAAACTCTGGATTCTGACAGAGGGCCACGAGACTTCGACCAGCGCGCAAAAATGGAGGCTCTAGACCCTTCCAGAACCGAGATATCGGATGTCAAAGTTTTGACCTGAAAAAAAAAACATAAGGGGTAACACTGTCGTTTTTGGCCGAAATTTTGACCCCCTCCGATCTTCTTGAAACTCTGGATTCTGACAGAGGGCCACGAGACTTCGACCAGCGCGCAAAAATGGAGGCTCTAGACCCTTCCAGAGCCGAGATATCGGATGTCAAAGTTTTGACCTGAAAAAAAAAAACATAAGGGGTAACACTGTCGTTTTTGGCCGAAATTTTGACCCCCTCCGATCTTCTTGAAACTCTGTATTCTGACAGAGGGCCACGAGACTTCGACCAGCGCGCAAAAATGGAGGCTCTAGACCCTTCCAGAGCCGAGATATCGGATGTCAAAGTTTTGACCCGAAAAAAAAACATAAGGGGTAACACTGTCGTTTTTGGCCGAAATTTTGACCCCCTCTGATCTTCTTGAAACTCTGGATTCTGACAGAGGGCCACGAGACTTCGACCAGCGCGCAAAAATGGAGGCTCCAGACCCTTCCAGAGCCGAGATATCGGATGTCAAAGTTTTGACCTGAAAAAAAAAACATAAGGGGTAACACTGTCGTTTTTGGCCGAAATTTTGACCCCCTCCGATCTTCTTGAAACTCTGGATTCTGACAGAGGGCCAAGAGACTTCGACCAGCGCGCAAAAATGGAGGCTCTAGACCCTTCCAGAACCGAGATATCGGATGTCAAAGTTTTGACCTGAAAAAAAAAACATAAGGGGTAACACTGTCGTTTTTGGCCGAAATTTTGACCCCCTCCGATCTTCTTGAAATTCTGGATTCTGACAGAGGGCCACGAGACTTCGACCAGCGCGCAAAAATGGAGGCTCTAGACCCTTCCAGAGCCGAGATATCGGATGTCAAAGTTTTGACCCGAAAAAAAAACATAAGGGGTAACACTGTCGTTTTTGGCCGAAATTTTGACCCCCTCCGATCTTCTTGAAACTCTGGATTCTGACAGAGGGCCACGAGACTTCGACCAGCGCGCAAAAATGGAGGCTCTAGACCCTTCCAGAGCCGAGATATCGGATGTCAAAGTTTTGACCTGAAAAAAAAACATAAGGGGTAACACTGTCGTTTTTGGCCGAAATTTTGACCCCCTCCGATCTTCTTGAAACTCTGGATTCTGACAGAGGGCCACGAGACTTCGACCAGCGCGCAAAAATGGAGGCTCTAGACCCTTCCAGAACCGAGATATCGGATGTCAAAGTTTTGACCTGAAAAAAAAAACATAAGGGGTAACACTGTCGTTTTTGGCCGAAATTTTGACCCCCTCCGATCTTCTTGAAACTCTGGATTCTGACAGAGGGCCACGAGACTTCGACCAGCGCGCAAAAATGGAGGCTCTAGACCCTTCCAGAGCCGAGATATCGGATGTCAAAGTTTTGACCTGAAAAAAAAAAAACATAAGGGGTAACACTGTCGTTTTTGGCCGAAATTTTGACCCCCTCCGATCTTCTTGAAACTCTGGATTCTGACAGAGGGCCACGAGACTTCGACCAGCGCGCAAAAATGGAGGCTCTAGACCCTTCCAGAGCCGAGATATCGGATGTCAAAGTTTTGACCCGAAAAAAAAAACATAAGGGGTAACACTGTCGTTTTTGGCCGAAATTTTGACCCCCTCTGATCTTCTTGAAACTCTGGATTCTGACAGAGGGCCACGAGACTTCGACCAGCGCGCAAAAATGGAGGCTCTAGACCCTTCCAGAGCCGAGATATCGGATGTCAAAGTTTTGACCTGAAAAAAAAACATAAGGGGTAACACTGTCGTTTTTGGCCGAAATTTTGACCCCCTCCGATCTTCTTGAAACTCTGGATTCTGACAGAGGGCCAAGAGACTTCGACCAGCGCGCAAAAATGGAGGCTCTAGACCCTTCCAGAACCGAGATATCGGATGTCAAAGTTTTGACCTGAAAAAAAAAACATAAGGGGTAACACTGTCGTTTTTGGCCGAAATTTTGACCCCCTCCGATCTTCTTGAAATTCTGGATTCTGACAGAGGGCCACGAGACTTCGACCAGCGCGCAAAAATGGAGGCTCTAGACCCTTCCAGAGCCGAGATATCGGATGTCAAAGTTTTGACCTGAAAAAAAAACATAAGGGGTAACACTTTTTTCAGGTCAAAACTTTGACATCCGATATCTCGGCTCTGGAAGGGTCTAGAGCCTCCATTTTTGCGCGCTGGTCGAAGTCTCGTGGCCCTCTGTCAGAATCCAGAGTTTCAAGAAGATCGGAGGGGGTCAAAATTTCGGCCAAAAACGACAGTGTTACCCCTTATGTTTTTTTTTTCAGGTCAAAACTTTGACATCCGATATCTCGGTTCTGGAAGGGTCTAGAGCCTCCATTTTTGCGCGCTGGTCGAAGTCTCGTGGCCCTCTGTCAGAATCCAGAGTTTCAAGAAGATCGGAGGGGGTCAAAATTTCGGCCAAAAACGACAGTGTTACCCCTTATGTTTTTTTTTCAGGTCAAAACTTTGACATCCGATATCTCGGCTCTGGAAGGGTCTAGAGCCTCCATTTTTGCGCGCTGGTCGAAGTCTCGTGGCCCTCTGTCAGAATCCAGAGTTTCAAGAAGATCGGAGGGGGTCAAAATTTCGGCCAAAAACGACAGTGTTACCCCTTATGTTTTTTTTTCAGGTCAAAACTTTGACATCCGATATCTCGGCTCTGGAAGGGTCTAGAGCCTCCATTTTTGCGCGCTGGTCGAAGTCTCGTGGCCCTCTGTCAGAATCCAGAGTTTCAAGAAGATCGGAGGGGGTCAAAATTTTGGCCAAAAACGACAGTGTTACCCCTTATGTTTTTTTTTCAGGTCAAAACTTTGACATCCGATATCTCGGCTCTGGAAGGGTCTAGAGCCTCCATTTTTGCGCGCTGGTCGAAGTCTCGTGGCCCTCTGTCAGAATACAGAGTTTCAAGAAGATCGGAGGGGGTCAAAATTTCGGCCAAAAACGACAGTGTTACCCCTTATGTTTTTTTTTCAGGTCAAAACTTTGACATCCGATATCTCGGCTCTGGAAGGGTCTAGAGCCTCCATTTTTGCGCGCTGGTCGAAGTCTCGTGGCCCTCTGTCAGAATCCAGAGTTTCAAGAAGATCGGAGGGGGTCAAAATTTTGGCCAAAAACGACAGTGTTACCCCTTATGTTTTTTTTTCAGGTCAAAACTTTGACATCCGATATCTCGGCTCTGGAAGGGTCTAGAGCCTCCATTTTTGCGCGCTGGTCGAAGTCTCGTGGCCCTCTGTCAGAATCCAGAGTTTCAAGAAGATCGGAGGGGGTCAAAATTTCGGCCAAAAACGACAGTGTTACCCCTTATGTTTTTTTTTTCAGGTCAAAACTTTGACATCCGATATCTCGGTTCTGGAAGGGTCTAGAGCCTCCATTTTTGCGCGCTGGTCGAAGTCTCGTGGCCCTCTGTCAGAATCCAGAGTTTCAAGAAGATCGGAGGGGGTCAAAATTTCGGCCAAAAACGACAGTGTTACCCCTTATGTTTTTTTTTCAGGTCAAAACTTTGACATCCGATATCTCGGCTCTGGAAGGGTCTAGAGCCTCCATTTTTGCGCGCTGGTCGAAGTCTCGTGGCCCTCTGTCAGAATCCAGAGTTTCAAGAAGATCGGAGGGGGTCAAAATTTCGGCCAAAAACGACAGTGTTACCCCTTATGTTTTTTTTCAGGTCAAAACTTTGACATCCGATATCTCGGCTCTGGAAGGGTCTAGAGCCTCCATTTTTGCGCGCTGGTCGAAGTCTCGTGGCCCTCTGTCAGAATCCAGAGTTTCAAGAAGATCGGAGGGGGTCAAAATTTTGGCCAAAAACGACAGTGTTACCCCTTATGTTTTTTTTTCAGGTCAAAACTTTGACATCCGATATCTCGGCTCTGGAAGGGTCTAGAGCCTCCATTTTTGCGCGCTGGTCGAAGTCTCGTGGCCCTCTGTCAGAATACAGAGTTTCAAGAAGATCGGAGGGGGTCAAAATTTCGGCCAAAAACGACAGTGTTACCCCTTATGTTTTTTTTTCAGGTCAAAACTTTGACATCCGATATCTCGGCTCTGGAAGGGTCTAGAGCCTCCATTTTTGCGCGCTGGTCGAAGTCTCGTGGCCCTCTGTCAGAATCCAGAGTTTCAAGAAGATCGGAGGGGGTCAAAATTTCGGCCAAAAACGACAGTGTTACCCCTTATGTTTTTTTTTCAGGTCAAAACTTTGACATCCGATATCTCGGCTCTGGAAGGGTCTAGAGCCTCCATTTTTGCGCGCTGGTCGAAGTCTCGTGGCCCTCTGTCAGAATCCAGAGTTTCAAGAAGATCGGAGGGGGTCAAAATTTTGGCCAAAAACGACAGTGTTACCCCTTATGTTTTTTTTTCAGGTCAAAACTTTGACATCTGATATCTCGGCTCTGGAAGGGTCTAGAGCCTCCATTTTTGCGCGCTGGTCGAAGTCTTGTGGCCCTCTGTCAGAATCCAGAGTTTCAAGAAGATCGGAGGGGGTCAAAATTTCGGCCAAAAACGACAGTGTTACCCCTTATGTTTTTTTTTTTAAGTCAAAACTTTGACATCCGATATCTCGGCTCTGGAAGGGTCTAGAGCCTCCATTTTTGCGCGCTGGTCGAAGTCTCGTGGCCCTCTGTCAGAATCCAGAGTTTCAAGAAGATCGGAGGGGGTCAAAATTTCGGCCAAAAACGACAGTGTTACCCCTTATGTTTTTTTTTCAGGTCAAAACTTTGACATCCGATATCTCGGCTCTGGAAGGGTCTAGAGCCTCCATTTTTGCGCGCTGGTCGAAGTCTCGTGGCCCTCTGTCAGAATCCAGAGTTTCAAGAAGATCGGAGGGGGTCAAAATTTTGGCCAAAAACGACAGTGTTACCCCTTATGTTTTTTTTTTCAGGTCAAAACTTTGACATCCGATATCTCGGCTCTGGAAGGGTCTAGAGCCTCCATTTTTGCGCGCTGGTCGAAGTCTCGTGGCCCTCTGTCAGAATACAGAGTTTCAAGAAGATCGGAGGGGGTCAAAATTTCGGCCAAAAACGACAGTGTTACCCCTTATGTTTTTTTTTCAGGTCAAAACTTTGACATCCGATATCTCGGTTCTGGAAGGGTCTAGAGCCTCCATTTTTGCGCGCTGGTCGAAGTCTCGTGGCCCTCTGTCAGAATCCAGAGTTTCAAGAAGATCGGAGGGGGTCAAAATTTTGGCCAAAAACGACAGTGTTACCCCTTATGTTTTTTTTTCAGGTCAAAACTTTGACATCTGATATCTCGGCTCTGGAAGGGTCTAGAGCCTCCATTTTTGCGCGCTGGTCGAAGTCTTGTGGCCCTCTGTCAGAATCCAGAGTTTCAAGAAGATCGGAGGGGGTCAAAATTTCGGCCAAAAACGACAGTGTTACCCCTTATGTTTTTTTTTCGGGTCAAAACTTTGACATCCGATATCTCGGCTCTGGAAGGGTCTAGAGCCTCCATTTTTGCGCACTGGTCGAAGTCTCGTGGCCCTCTGTCAGAATCCAGAATTTCAAGAAGATCGGAGGGGGTCAAAATTTCGGCCAAAAACGACAGTGTTACCCCTTATGTTTTTTTTTCAGGTCAAATCTTTGACATCCGATATCTCGGTTCTGGAAGGGTCTAGAGCCTCCATTTTTGCGCGCTGGTCGAAGTCTCTTGGCCCTCTGTCAGAATCCAGAGTTTCAAGAAGATCGGAGGGGGTCAAAATTACGGCCAAAAACGACAGTGTTACCCCTTATGTTTTTTTTTCAGGTCAAAACTTTGACATCCGATATCTCGGCTCTGGAAGGGTCTAGAGCCTCCATTTTTGCGCGCTGGTCGAAGTCTCGTGGCCCTCTGTCAGAATCCAGAGTTTCAAGAAGATCAGAGGGGGTCAAAATTTCGGCCAAAAACGACAGTGTTACCCCTTATGTTTTTTTTTTCGGGTCAAAACTTTGACATCCGATATCTCGGCTCTGGAAGGGTCTAGAGCCTCCATTTTTGCGTGCTGGTCGAAGTCTCGTGGCCCTCTGTCAGAATCCAGAGTTTCAAGAAGATCGGAGGGGGTCAAAATTTCGGCCAAAAACGACAGTGTTACCTCTTATGTTTTTTTTTTCAGGTCAAAACTTTGACATCCGATATCTCGGCTCTGGAAGGGTCTAGAGCCTCCATTTTTGCGCGCTGGTCGAAGTCTCGTGGCCCTCTGTCAGAATCCAGAGTTTCAAGAAGATCGGAGGGGGTCAAAATTTCGGCCAAAAACGACAGTGTTACCCCTTATGTTTTTTTTTTCAGGTCAAAACTTTGACATCCGATATCTCGGTTCTGGAAGGGTCTAGAGCCTCCATTTTTGTGCGCTGGTCGAAGTCTCGTGGCCCTCTGTCAGAATCCAGAGTTTCAAGAAGATCGGAGGGGGTCAAAATTTCGGCCAAAAACGACAGTGTTACCCCTTATGTTTTTTTTTCAGGTCAAAACTTTGACATCCGATATCTCGGCTCTGGAAGGGTCTAGAGCCTCCATTTTTGCGCGCTGGTCGAAGTCTCGTGGCCCTCTGTCAGAATCCAGAGTTTCAAGAAGATCGGAGGGGGTCAAAATTTGGGCCAAAAACGACAGTGTTACCCCTTATGTTTTTTTTCAGGTCAAAACTTTGACATCCGATATCTCGGCTCTGGAAGGGTCTAGAGCCTCCATTTTTGCGCGCTGGTCGAAGTCTCGTGGCCCTCTGTCAGAATCCAGAGTTTCAAGAAGATCGGAGGGGGTCAAAATTTTGGCCAAAAACGACAGTGTTACCCCTTATGTTTTTTTTTCAGGTCAAAACTTTGACATCCGATATCTCGGCTCTGGAAGGGTCTAGAGCCTCCATTTTTGCGCGCTGGTCGAAGTCTCGTGGCCCTCTGTCAGAATACAGAGTTTCAAGAAGATCGGAGGGGGTCAAAATTTCGGCCAAAAACGACAGTGTTACCCCTTATGTTTTTTTTTCAGGTCAAAACTTTGACATCCGATATCTCGGCTCTGGAAGGGTCTAGAGCCTCCATTTTTGCGCGCTGGTCGAAGTCTCGTGGCCCTCTGTCAGAATCCAGAGTTTCAAGAAGATCGGAGGGGGTCAAAATTTCGGCCAAAAACGACAGTGTTACCCCTTATGTTTTTTTTTCAGGTCAAAACTTTGACATCCGATATCTCGGCTCTGGAAGGGTCTAGAGCCTCCATTTTTGCGCGCTGGTCGAAGTCTCGTGGCCCTCTGTCAGAATCCAGAGTTTCAAGAAGATCGGAGGGGGTCAAAATTTCGGCCAAAAACGACAGTGTTACCCCTTATGTTTTTTTTTTCAGGTCAAAACTTTGACATCCGATATCTCGGCTCTGGAAGGGTCTAGAGCCTCCATTTTTGCGCGCTGGTCGAAGTCTCGTGGCCCTCTGTCAGAATCCAGAGTTTCAAGAAGATCGGAGGGGGTCAAAATTTTGGCCAAAAACGACAGTGTTACCCCTTATGTTTTTTTTTCAGGTCAAAACTTTGACATCTGATATCTCGGCTCTGGAAGGGTCTAGAGCCTCCATTTTTGCGCGCTGGTCGAAGTCTTGTGGCCCTCTGTCAGAATCCAGAGTTTCAAGAAGATCGGAGGGGGTCAAAATTTCGGCCAAAAACGACAGTGTTACCCCTTATGTTTTTTTTTCGGGTCAAAACTTTGACATCCGATATCTCGGTTCTGGAAGGGTCTAGAGCCTCCATTTTTGCGCGCTGGTCGAAGTCTCGTGGCCCTCTGTCAGAATCCAGAGTTTCAAGAAGATCGGAGGGGGTCAAAATTTCGGCCAAAAACGACAGTGTTACCCCTTATGTTTTTTTTTCAGGTCAAAACTTTGACATCCGATATCTCGGCTCTGGAAGGGTCTAGAGCCTCCATTTTTGCGCGCTGGTCGAAGTCTCGTGGCCCTCTGTCAGAATCCAGAGTTTCAAGAATATCAGAGGGGGTCAAAATTTCGGCCAAAAACGACAGTGTTACCCCTTATGTTTTTTTTCGGGTCAAAACTTTGACATCCGATATCTCGGCTCTGGAAGGGTCTAGAGCCTCCATTTTTGCGCGCTGGTCGAAGTCTCGTGGCCCTCTGTCAGAATCCAGAGTTTCAAGAAGATCGGAGGGGGTCAAAATTTCGGCCAAAAACGACAGTGTTACCCCTTATGTTTTTTTTTTTTCAGGTCAAAACTTTGACATCCGATATCTCGGCTCTGGAAGGGTCTAGAGCCTCCATTTTTGCGCGCTGGTCGAAGTCTCGTGGCCCTCTGTCAGAATCCAGAGTTTCAAGAAGATCGGAGGGGGTCAAAATTTCGGCCAAAAACGACAGTGTTACCCCTTATGTTTTTTTTTCAGGTCAAAACTTTGACATCCGATATCTCGGCTCTGGAAGGGTCTAGAGCCTCCATTTTTGCGCGCTGGTCGAAGTCTCGTGGCCCTCTGTCAGAATCCAGAGTTTCAAGAAGATCGGAGGGGGTCAAAATTTCGGCCAAAAACGACAGTGTTACCCCTTATGTTTTTTTTTTCAGGTCAAAACTTTGACATCCGATATCTCGGCTCTGGAAGGGTCTAGAGCCTCCATTTTTGCGCGCTGGTCGAAGTCTCGTGGACCTCTGTCAGAATCCAGAGTTTCAAGAAGATCGGAGGGGGTCAAAATTTGGACCTGAAAAAAAAAACATAAGGGGTAACACTGTCATTTTTTTTTGTCGAAATTTTGACCCCCTCCGATCTTCTTGAAACTCTGGATTCTGACAGAGGGCCACGAGACTTCGACCAGCGCGCAAAAATGGAGGCTCTAGACCCTTCCAGAGCCGAGATATCGGATGTCAAAGTTTTGACCTGAAAAAAAAAACATAAGGGGTAACACTGTCGTTTTTGGCCGAAATTTTGACCCCCTCCGATCTTCTTGAAACTCTGGATTCTGACAGAGGGCCACGAGACTTTGACCAGCGCGCAAAAATGGAGGCTCTAGACCCTTCCAGAGCCGAGATATCGGATGTCAAAGTTTTGACCTGAAAAAAAAAAACATAAGGGGTAACACTGTCGTTTTTGGCCGAAATTTTGACCCCCTTCGATCTTCTTGAAACTCTGGATTCTGACAGAGGGCCACGAGACTTCGACCAGCGCGCAAAAATGGAGGCTCTAGACCCTTCCAGAACCGAGATATCGGATGTCAAAGTTTTGACCTGAAAAAAAAAAACATAAGGGGTAACACTGTCGTTTTTGGCCGAAATTTTGACCCCCTCCGATCTTCTTGAAACTCTGGATTCTGACAGAGGGCCACGAGACTTCGACCAGCGCGCAAAAATGGAGGCTCTAGACCCTTCCAGAGCCGAGATATCGGATGTCAAAGTTTTGACCCGAAAAAAAAACATAAGGGGTAACACTGTCGTTTTTGGCCGAAATTTTGACCCCCTCCGATCTTCTTGAAACTCTGGATTCTGACAGAGGGCCACAAGACTTCGACCAGCGCGCAAAAATGGAGGCTCTAGACCCTTCCAGAGCCGAGATATCAGATGTCAAAGTTTTGACCTGAAAAAAAAACATAAGGGGTAACACTGTCGTTTTTGGCCAAAATTTTGACCCCCTCCGATCTTCTTGAAACTCTGGATTCTGACAGAGGGCCACGAGACTTCGACCAGCGCGCAAAAATGGAGGCTCTAGACCCTTCCAGAGCCGAGATATCAGATGTCAAAGTTTTGACCCGAAAAAAAAACATAAGGGGTAACACTGTCGTTTTTGGCCAAAATTTTGACCCCCTCCGATCTTCTTGAAACTCTGGATTCTGACAGAGGGCCACGAGACTTCGACCAGCGCGCAAAAATGGAGGCTCTAGACCCTTCCAGAGCCGAGATATCGGATGTCAAAGTTTTGACCTGAAAAAAAAACATAAGGGGTAACACTGTCGTTTTTGGCCGAAATTTTGACCCCCTCCGATCTTCTTGAAACTCTGGATTCTGACAGAGGGCCACGAGACTTCGACCAGCGCGCAAAAATGGAGGCTCTAGACCCTTCCAGAGCCGAGATATCGGATGTCAAAGTTTTGACCTGAAAAAAAAACATAAGGGGTAACACTGTCGTTTTTGGCCGAAATTTTGACCCCCTCCGATCTTCTTGAAACTCTGGATTCTGACAGAGGGCCACGAGACTTCGACCAGCGCGCAAAAATGGAGGCTCTAGACCCTTCCAGAACCGAGATATCGGATGTCAAAGTTTTGACCTGAAAAAAAAAACATAAGGGGTAACACTGTCGTTTTTAGCCGAAATTTTGACCCCCTCCGATCTTCTTGAAACTCTGGATTCTGACAGAGGGCCACGAGACTTCGACCAGCGCGCAAAAATGGAGGCTCTAGACCCTTCCAGAGCCGAGATATCGGATGTCAAAGTTTTGACCTGAAAAAAAAAAACATAAGGGGTAACACTGTCGTTTTTGGCCGAAATTTTGACCCCCTCTGATCTTCTTGAAACTCTGGATTCTGACAGAGGACCACGAGACTTCGACCAGCGCGCAAAAATGGAGGCTCTAGACCCTTCCAGAGCCGAGATATCGGATGTCAAAGTTTTGACCTGAAAAAAAAACATAAGGGGTAACACTGTCGTTTTTGGCCGAAATTTTGACCCCCTCCGATCTTCTTGAAACTCTGGATTCTGACAGAGGGCCAAGAGACTTCGACCAGCGCGCAAAAATGGAGGCTCTAGACCCTTCCAGAACCGAGATATCGGATGTCAAAGTTTTGACCTGAAAAAAAAACATAAGGGGTAACACTGTCGTTTTTGGCCGAAATTTTGACCCCCTCCGATCTTCTTGAAATTCTGGATTCTGACAGAGGGCCACGAGACTTCGACCAGCGCGCAAAAATGGAGGCTCTAGACCCTTCCAGAGCCGAGATATCGGATGTCAAAGTTTTGACCCGAAAAAAAAACATAAGGGGTAACACTGTCGTTTTTGGCCGAAATTTTGACCCCCTCCGATCTTCTTGAAACTCTGGATTCTGACAGAGGGCCACGAGACTTCGACCAGCGCGCAAAAATGGAGGCTCTAGACCCTTCCAGAGCCGAGATATCGGATGTCAAAGTTTTGACCCGAAAAAAAAACATAAGGGGTAACACTGTCGTTTTTGGCCGAAATTTTGACCCCCTCCGATCTTCTTGAAACTCTGGATTCTGACAGAGGGCCACGAGACTTCGACCAGCGCGCAAAAATGGAGGCTCTAGACCCTTCCAGAGCCGAGATATCAGATGTCAAAGTTTTGACCTGAAAAAAAAACATAAGGGGTAACACTGTCGTTTTTGGCCAAAATTTTGACCCCCTCCGATCTTCTTGAAACTCTGGATTCTGACAGAGGGCCACGAGACTTCGACCAGCGCGCAAAAATGGAGGCTCTAGACCCTTCCAGAGCCGAGATATCGGATGTCAAAGTTTTGACCTGAAAAAAAAAAAACATAAGGGGTAACACTGTCGTTTTTGGCCGAAATTTTGACCCCCTCCGATCTTCTTGAAACTCTGGATTCTGACAGAGGGCCGCGAGACTTCGACCAGCGCGCAAAAATGGAGGCTCTAGACCCTTCCAGAGCCGAGATATCGGATGTCAAAGTTTTGACCTGAAAAAAAAACATAAGGGGTAACACTGTCGTTTTTGGCCGAAATTTTGACCCCCTCCGATCTTCTTGAAACTCTGTATTCTGACAGAGGGCCACGAGACTTCGATCAGTGCGCAAAAATGGAGGCTCTAGACCCTTCCAGAGCCGAGATATCGGATGTCAAAGTTTTGACCTGAAAAAAAAAAAACATAAGGGGTAACACTGTCGTTTTTGGCCGAAATTTTGACCCCCTCCGATCTTCTTGAAACTCTGGATTCTGACAGAGGGCCACGAGACTTCGACCAGCGCGCAAAAATGGAGGCTCTAGACCCTTCCAGAGCCGAGATATCGGATGTCAAAGTTTTGACCTGAAAAAAAAACATAAGGGGTAACACTGTCGTTTTTGGCCGAAATTTTGACCCCCTCCGATCTTCTTGAAACTCTGTATTCTGACAGAGGGCCACGAGACTTCGACCAGTGCGCAAAAATGGAGGCTCTAGACCCTTCCAGAGCCGAGATATCGGATGTCAAAGTTTTGACCTGAAAAAAAAACATAAGGGGTAACACTGTCGTTTTTGGCCAAAATTTTGACCCCCTCCGATCTTCTTGAAACTCTGGATTCTGACAGAGGGCCACGAGACTTCGACCAGCGCGCAAAAATGGAGGCTCTAGACCCTTCCAGAGCCGAGATATCGGATGTCAAAGTTTTGACCTGAAAAAAAAAACATAAGGGGTAACACTTTTTTCAGGTCAAAACTTTGACATCCGATATCTCGGCTCTGGAAGGGTCTAGAGCCTCCATTTTTGCGCGCTGGTCGAAGTCTCGTGGCCCTCTGTCAGAATACAGAGTTTCAAGAAGATCGGAGGGGGTCAAAATTTCGGCCAAAAACGACAGTGTTACCCCTTATGTTTTTTTTTCAGGTCAAAACTTTGACATCCGATATCTCGGCTCTGGAAGGGTCTAGAGCCTCCATTTTTGCGCGCTGGTCGAAGTCTCGTGGCCCTCTGTCAGAATCCAGAGTTTCAAGAAGATCGGAGGGGGTCAAAATTTCGGCCAAAAACGACAGTGTTACCCCTTATGTTTTTTTTTCAGGTCAAAACTTTGACATCCGATATCTCGGCTCTGGAAGGGTCTAGAGCCTCCATTTTTGCGCGCTGGTCGAAGTCTCGTGGCCCTCTGTCAGAATCCAGAATTTCAAGAAGATCGGAGGGGGTCAAAATTTCGGCCAAAAACGACAGTGTTACCCCTTATGTTTTTTTTTCAGGTCAAAACTTTGACATCCGATATCTCGGTTCTGGAAGGGTCTAGAGCCTCCATTTTTGCGCGCTGGTCGAAGTCTCGTGGCCCTCTGTCAGAATCCAGAGTTTCAAGAAGATCGGAGGGGGTCAAAATTTCGGCCAAAAACGACAGTGTTACCCCTTATGTTTTTTTTTCAGGTCAAAACTTTGACATCCGATATCTCGGCTCTGGAAGGGTCTAGAGCCTCCATTTTTGCGCGCTGGTCGAAGTCTCGTGGCCCTCTGTCAGAATCCAGAGTTTCAAGAAGATCGGAGGGGGTCAAAATTTCGGCCAAAAACGACAGTGTTACCCCTTATGTTTTTTTTTCAGGTCAAAACTTTGACATCCGATATCTCGGCTCTGGAAGGGTCTAGAGCCTCCATTTTTGCGCGCTGGTCGAAGTCTCGTGGCCCTCTGTCAGAATCCAGAGTTTCAAGAAGATCGGAGGGGGTCAAAATTTTGGCCAAAAACGACAGTGTTACCCCTTATGTTTTTTTTCAGGTCAAAACTTTGACATCCGATATCTCGGCTCTGGAAGGGTCTAGAGCCTCCATTTTTGCGCGCTGGTCGAAGTCTCGTGGCCCTCTGTCAGAATACAGAGTTTCAAGAAGATCGGAGGGGGTCAAAATTTCGGCCAAAAACGACAGTGTTACCCCTTATGTTTTTTTTTCAGGTCAAAACTTTGACATCCGATATCTCGGTTCTGGAAGGGTCTAGAGCCTCCATTTTTGCGCGCTGGTCGAAGTCTCTTGGCCCTCTGTCAGAATCCAGAGTTTCAAGAAGATCGGAGGGGGTCAAAATTTCGGCCAAAAACGACAGTGTTACCCCTTATGTTTTTTTTTCAGGTCAAAACTTAGACATCTGATATCTCGGCTCTGGAAGGGTCTAGAGCCTCCATTTTTGCGCGCTGGTCGAAGTCTCGTGGCCCTCTGTCAGAATCCAGAGTTTCAAGAAGATCAGAGGGGGTCAAAATTTCGGCCAAAAACGACAGTGTTACCCCTTATGTTTTTTTTTCAGGTCAAAACTTTGACATCCGATATCTCGGTTCTGGAAGGGTCTAGAGCCTCCATTTTTGCGCGCTGGTCGAAGTCTCGTGGCCCTCTGTCAGAATCCAGAGTTTCAAGAAGATCGGAGGGGGTCAAAATTTCGGCCAAAAACGACAGTGTTACCCCTTATGTTTTTTTTTCAGGTCAAAACTTTGACATCCGATATCTCGGCTCTGGAAGGGTCTAGAGCCTCCATTTTTGCGCGCTGGTCGAAGTCTCGTGGCCCTCTGTCAGAATCCAGAGTTTCAAGAAGATCGGAGGGGGTCAAAATTTCGGCCAAAAACGACAGTGTTACCCCTTATGTTTTTTTTTCAGGTCAAAACTTTGACATCCGATATCTCGGCTCTGGAAGGGTCTAGAGCCTCCATTTTTGCGCGCTGGTCGAAGTCTCGTGGCCCTCTGTCAGAATCCAGAGTTTCAAGAAGATCGGAGGGGGTCAAAATTTTGGCCAAAAACGACAGTGTTACCCCTTATGTTTTTTTTTCGGGTCAAAACTTTGACATCCGATATCTCGGCTCTGGAAGGGTCTAGAGCCTCCATTTTTGCGCGCTGGTCGAAGTCTCGTGGCCCTCTGTCAGAATCCAGAATTTCAAGAAGATCGGAGGGGGTCAAAATTTCGGCCAAAAACGACAGTGTTACCCCTTATGTTTTTTTTTTCAGGTCAAAACTTTGACATCCGATATCTCGGTTCTGGAAGGGTCTAGAGCCTCCATTTTTGCGCGCTGGTCGAAGTCTCTTGGCCCTCTGTCAGAATCCAGAGTTTCAAGAAGATCGGAGGGGGTCAAAATTTCGGCCAAAAACGACAGTGTTACCCCTTATGTTTTTTTTTCGGGTCAAAACTTTGACATCCGATATCTCGGCTCTGGAAGGGTCTAGAGCCTCCATTTTTGCGTGCTGGTCGAAGTCTCGTGGCCCTCTGTCAGAATCCAGAGTTTCAAGAAGATCGGAGGGGGTCAAAATTTCGGCCAAAAACGACAGTGTTACCCCTTATGTTTTTTTTTTCAGGTCAAAACTTTGACATCCGATATCTCGGCTCTGGAAGGGTCTAGAGCCTCCATTTTTGCGCGCTGGTCGAAGTCTCGTGGCCCTCTGTCAGAATACAGAGTTTCAAGAAGATCGGAGGGGGTCAAAATTTCGGCCAAAAACGACAGTGTTACCCCTTATGTTTTTTTTCAGGTCAAAACTTTGACATCCGATATCTCGGCTCTGGAAGGGTCTAGAGCCTCCATTTTTGCGCGCTGGTCGAAGTCTCGTGGCCCTCTGTCAGAATCCAGAGTTTCAAGAAGATCGGAGGGGGTCAAAATTTTGGCCAAAAACGACAGTGTTACCCCTTATGTTTTTTTTTTCAGGTCAAAACTTTGACATCTGATATCTCAGCTCTGGAAGGGTCTAGAGCCTCCATTTTTGCGCGCTGGTCGAAGTCTTGTGGCCCTCTGTCAGAATCCAGAGTTTCAAGAAGATCGGAGGGGGTCAAAATTTCGGCCAAAAACGACAGTGTTACCCCTTATGTTTTTTTTTCGGGTCAAAACTTTGACATCCGATATCTCGGCTCTGGAAGGGTCTAGAGCCTCCATTTTTGCGCGCTGGTCGAAGTCTCGTGGCCCTCTGTCAGAATCCAGAATTTCAAGAAGATCGGAGGGGGTCAAAATTTCGGCCAAAAACGACAGTGTTACCCCTTATGTTTTTTTTTCAGGTCAAAACTTTGACATCCGATATCTCGGTTCTGGAAGGGTCTAGAGCCTCCATTTTTGCGCGCTGGTCGAAGTCTCGTGGCCCTTTGTCAGAATCCAGAGTTTCAAGAAGATCGGAGGGGGTCAAAATTTCGGCCAAAAACGACAGTGTTACCCCTTATGTTTTTTTTTCAGGTCAAAACTTTGACATCCGATATCTCGGCTCTGGAAGGGTCTAGAGCCTCCATTTTTGCGCGCTGGTCGAAGTCTCTTGGCCCTCTGTCAGAATCCAGAGTTTCAAGAAGATCGGAGGGGGTCAAAATTACGGCCAAAAACGACAGTGTTACCCCTTATGTTTTTTTTTCAGGTCAAAACTTTGACATCCGATATCTCGGCTCTGGAAGGGTCTAGAGCCTCCATTTTTGCGCGCTGGTCGAAGTCTCGTGGCCCTCTGTCAGAATCCAGAGTTTCAAGAAGATCAGAGGGGGTCAAAATTTCGGCCAAAAACGACAGTGTTACCCCTTATGTTTTTTTTTTCGGGTCAAAACTTTGACATCCGATATCTCGGCTCTGGAAGGGTCTAGAGCCTCCATTTTTGCGTGCTGGTCGAAGTCTCGTGGCCCTCTGTCAGAATCCAGAGTTTCAAGAAGATCGGAGGGGGTCAAAATTTCGGCCAAAAACGACAGTGTTACCCCTTATGTTTTTTTTTCAGGTCAAAACTTTGACATCCGATATCTCGGCTCTGGAAGGGTCTAGAGCCTCCATTTTTGCGCGCTGGTCGAAGTCTCGTGGCCCTCTGTCAGAATCCAGAGTTTCAAGAAGATCGGAGGGGGTCAAAATTTCGGCCAAAAACGACAGTGTTACCCCTTATGTTTTTTTTTTCAGGTCAAAACTTTGACATCCGATATCTCGGTTCTGGAAGGGTCTAGAGCCTCCATTTTTGTGCGCTGTTCGAAGTCTCGTGGCCCTCTGTCAGAATCCAGAGTTTCAAGAAGATCGGAGGGGGTCAAAATTTCGGCCAAAAACGACAGTGTTACCCCTTATGTTTTTTTTTCAGGTCAAAACTGTGACATCCGATATCTCGGCTCTGGAAGGGTCTAGAGCCTCCATTTTTGCGCGCTGGTCGAAGTCTCGTGGCCCTCTGTCAGAATCCAGAGTTTCAAGAAGATCGGAGGGGGTCAAAATTTCGGCCAAAAACGACAGTGTTACCCCTTATGTTTTTTTTTCAGGTCAAAACTTTGACATCCGATATCTCGGCTCTGGAAGGGTCTAGAGCCTCCATTTTTGCGCGCTGGTCGAAGTCTCGTGGCCCTCTGTCAGAATCCAGAGTTTCAAGAAGATCGGAGGGGGTCAAAATTTTGGCCAAAAACGACAGTGTTACCCCTTATGTTTTTTTTTCAGGTCAAAACTTTGACATCCGATATCTCGGCTCTGGAAGGGTCTAGAGCCTCCATTTTTGCGCGCTGGTCGAAGTCTCGTGGCCCTCTGTCAGAATACAGAGTTTCAAGAAGATCGGAGGGGGTCAAAATTTCGGCCAAAAACGACAGTGTTACCCCTTATGTTTTTTTTTCAGGTCAAAACTTTGACATCCGATATCTCGGCTCTGGAAGGGTCTAGAGCCTCCATTTTTGCGCGCTGGTCGAAGTCTCGTGGCCCTCTGTCAGAATCCAGAGTTTCAAGAAGATCGGAGGGGGTCAAAATTTCGGCCAAAAATGACAGTGTTACCCCTTATGTTTTTTTTTTCAGGTCAAAACTTTGACATCCGATATCTCGGCTCTGGAAGGGTCTAGAGCCTCCATTTTTGCGCGCTGGTCGAAGTCTCGTGGCCCTCTGTCAGAATCCAGAGTTTCAAGAAGATCGGAGGGGGTCAAAATTTCGGCCAAAAACGACAGTGTTACCCCTTATGTTTTTTTTTTCAGGTCAAAACTTTGACATCCGATATCTCGGCTCTGGAAGGGTCTAGAGCCTCCATTTTTGCGCGCTGGTCGAAGTCTCGTGGCCCTCTGTCAGAATCCAGAGTTTCAAGAAGATCGGAGGGGGTCAAAATTTTGGCCAAAAACGACAGTGTTACCCCTTATGTTTTTTTTTCAGGTCAAAACTTTGACATCTGATATCTCGGCTCTGGAAGGGTCTAGAGCCTCCATTTTTGCGCGCTGGTCGAAGTCTTGTGGCCCTCTGTCAGAATCCAGAGTTTCAAGAAGATCGGAGGGGGTCAAAATTTCGGCCAAAAACGACAGTGTTACCCCTTATGTTTTTTTTTCGGGTCAAAACTTTGACATCCGATATCTCGGCTCTGGAAGGGTCTAGAGCCTCCATTTTTGCGCGCTGGTCGAAGTCTCGTGGCCCTCTGTCAGAATCCAGAGTTTCAAGAAGATCGGAGGGGGTCAAAATTTCGGCCAAAAACGACAGTGTTACCCCTTATGTTTTTTTTTCGGGTCAAAACTTTGACATCCGATATCTCGGCTCTGGAAGGGTCTAGAGCCTCCATTTTTGCGCGCTGGTCGAAGTCTCGTGGCCCTCTGTCAGAATCCAGAATTTCAAGAAGATCGGAGGGGGTCAAAATTTCGGCCAAAAACGACAGTGTTACCCCTTATGTTTTTTTTTTCAGGTCAAAACTTTGACATCCGATATCTCGGTTCTGGAAGGGTCTAGAGCCTCCATTTTTGCGCGCTGGTCGAAGTCTCTTGGCCCTCTGTCAGAATCCAGAGTTTCAAGAAGATCAGAGGGGGTCAAAATTTCGGCCAAAAACGACAGTGTTACCCCTTATGTTTTTTTTCGGGTCAAAACTTTGACATCCGATATCTCGGCTCTGGAAGGGTCTAGAGCCTCCATTTTTGCGCGCTGGTCGAAGTCTCGTGGCCCTCTGTCAGAATCCAGAGTTTCAAGAAGATCGGAGGGGGTCAAAATTTTGGCCAAAAACGACAGTGTTACCCCTTATGTTTTTTTTTTTCAGGTCAAAACTTTGACATCCGATATCTCGGCTCTGGAAGGGTCTAGAGCCTCCATTTTTGCGCGCTGGTCGAAGTCTCGTGGCCCTCTGTCAGAATCCAGAGTTTCAAGAAGATCGGAGGGGGTCAAAATTTCGGCCAAAAACGACAGTGTTACCCCTTATGTTTTTTTTTTCAGGTCAAAACTTTGACATCCGATATCTCGGTTCTGGAAGGGTCTAGAGCCTCCATTTTTGCGCGCTGGTCGAAGTCTCGTGGCCCTCTGTCAGAATCCAGAGTTTCAAGAAGATCGGAGGGGGTCAAAATTTCGGCCAAAAACGACAGTGTTACCCCTTATGTTTTTTTTCAGGTCAAAACTTTGACATCCGATATCTCGGCTCTGGAAGGGTCTAGAGCCTCCATTTTTGCGCGCTGGTCGAAGTCTCGTGGCCCTCTGTCAGAATCCAGAGTTTCAAGAAGATCGGAGGGGGTCAAAATTTCGGCCAAAAACGACAGTGTTACCCCTTATGTTTTTTTTTCAGGTCAAAACTTTGACATCCGATATCTCGGCTCTGGAAGGGTCTAGAGCCTCCATTTTTGCGCGCTGGTCGAAGTCTCGTGGCCCTCTGTCAGAATACAGAGTTTCAAGAAGATCGGAGGGGGTCAAAATTTTGGCCAAAAACGACAGTGTTACCCCTTATGTTTTTTTTTCAGGTCAAAACTTTGACATCCGATATCTCGGCTCTGGAAGGGTCTAGAGCCTCCATGTTTGCGCGCTGGTCGAAGTCTCGTGGCCCTCTGTCAGAATACAGAGTTTCAAGAAGATCGGAGGGGGTCAAAATTTCGGCCAAAAACGACAGTGTTACCCCTTATGTTTTTTTTTCAGGTCAAAACTTTGACATCCGATATCTCGGCTCTGGAAGGGTCTAGAGCCTCCATTTTTGCGCGCTGGTCGAAGTCTCGTGGCCCTCTGTCAGAATCCAGAGTTTCAAGAAGATCGGAGGGGGTCAAAATTTCGGCCAAAAACGACAGTGTTACCCCTTATGTTTTTTTTCAGGTCAAAACTTTGACATCCGATATCTCGGCTCTGGAAGGGTCTAGAGCCTCCATTTTTGCGCGCTGGTCGAAGTCTTGTGGCCCTCTGTCAGAATCCAGAGTTTCAAGAAGATCGGAGGGGGTCAAAATTTTGGCCAAAAACGACAGTGTTACCCCTTATGTTTTTTTTTCAGGTCAAAACTTTGACATCTGATATCTCGGCTCTGGAAGGGTCTAGAGCCTCCATTTTTGCGCGCTGGTCGAAGTCTTGTGGCCCTCTGTCAGAATCCAGAGTTTCAAGAAGATCGGAGGGGGTCAAAATTTCGGCCAAAAACGACAGTGTTACCCCTTATGTTTTTTTTTCGGGTCAAAACTTTGACATCCGATATCTCGGCTCTGGAAGGGTCTAGAGCCTCCATTTTTGCGCGCTGGTCGAAGTCTCATGGCCCTCTGTCAGAATCCAGAGTTTCAAGAAGATCGGAGGGGGTCAAAATTTCGGCCAAAAACGACAGTGTTACCCCTTATGTTTTTTTTTTCAGGTCAAAACTTTGACATCCGATATCTCGGTTCTGGAAGGGTCTAGAGCCTCCATTTTTGCGCGCTGGTCGAAGTCTCGTGGCCCTCTGTCAGAATCCAGAGTTTCAAGAAGATCGGAGGGGGTCAAAATTTCGGCCAAAAACGACAGTGTTACCCCTTATGTTTTTTTTTCAGGTCAAAACTTTGACATCCGATATCTCGGCTCTGGAAGGGTGTAGAGCCTCCATTTTTGCGCGCTGGTCGAAGTCTCGTGGCCCTCTGTCAGAATCCAGAGTTTCAAGAAGATCGGAGGGGGTCAAAATTTCGGCCAAAAACGACAGTGTTACCCCTTATGTTTTTTTTCAGGTCAAAACTTTGACATCCGATATCTCGGCTCTGGAAGGGTCTAGAGCCTCCATTTTTGCGCGCTGGTCGAAGTCTCGTGGCCCTCTGTCAGAATCCAGAGTTTCAAGAAGATCGGAGGGGGTCAAAATTTTGGCCAAAAACGACAGTGTTACCCCTTATGTTTTTTTTTCAGGTCAAAACTTTGACATCCGATATCTCGGCTCTGGAAGGGTCTAGAGCCTCCATTTTTGCGCGCTGGTCGAAGTCTCGTGGCCCTCTGTCAGAATCCAGAGTTTCAAGAAGATCGGAGGGGGTCAAAATTTCGGCCAAAAACGACAGTGTTACCCCTTATGTTTTTTTTTCAGGTCAAAACTTTGACATCCGATATCTCGGCTCTGGAAGGGTCTAGAGCCTCCATTTTTGCGCGCTGGTCGAAGTCTCGTGGCCCTCTGTCAGAATCCAGAGTTTCAAGAAGATCGGAGGGGGTCAAAATTTCGGCCAAAAACGACAGTGTTACCCCTTATGTTTTTTTTTCAGGTCAAAACTTTGACATCCGATATCTCGGCTCTGGAAGGGTCTAGAGCCCCCATTTTTGCGCGCTGGTCGAAGTCTCGTGGCCCTCTGTCAGAATCAAGAGTTTCAAGAAGATCGGAGGGGGTCAAAATTTTGGCCAAAAACGACAGTGTTACCCCTTATGTTTTTTTTTTCAGGTCAAAACTTTGACATCTGATATCTCGGCTCTGGAAGGGTCTAGAGCCTCCATTTTTGCGCGCTGGTCGAAGTCTTGTGGCCCTCTGTCAGAATCCAGAGTTTCAAGAAGATCGGAGGGGGTCAAAATTTCGGCCAAAAACGACAGTGTTACCCCTTATGTTTTTTTTTCGGGTCAAAACTTTGACATCCGATATCTCGGCTCTGGAAGGGTCTAGAGCCTCCATTTTTGCGCGCTGGTCGAAGTCTCGTGGCCCTCTGTCAGAATCCAGAATTTCAAGAAGATCGGAGGGGGTCAAAATTTCGGCCAAAAACGACAGTGTTACCCCTTATGTTTTTTTTTCGGGTCAAAACTTTGACATCCGATATCTCGGCTCTGGAAGGGTCTAGAGCCTCCATTTTTGCGCGCTGGTCGAAGTCTCGTGGCCCTCTGTCAGAATCCAGAGTTTCAAGAAGATCGGAGGGGGTCAAAATTTCGGCCAAAAACGACAGTGTTACCCCTTATGTTTTTTTTTTCAGGTCAAAACTTTGACATCCGATATCTCGGCTCTGGAAGGGTCTAGAGCCTCCATTTTTGCGCGCTGGTCGAAGTCTCGTGGCCCTCTGTCAGAATCCAGAGTTTCAAGAAGATCGGAGGGGGTCAAAATTTCGGCCAAAAACGACAGTGTTACCCCTTATGTTTTTTTTTTCAGGTCAAAACTTTGACATCCGATATCTCGGCTCTGGAAGGGTCTAGAGCCTCCATTTTTGCGCGCTGGTCGAAGTCTCGTGGCCCTCTGTCAGAATCCAGAATTTCAAGAAGATCGGAGGGGGTCAAAATTTTGGCCAAAAACGACAGTGTTACCCCTTATGTTTTTTTTTTCAGGTCAAAACTTTGACATCCGATATCTCGGTTCTGGAAGGGTCTAGAGCCTCCATTTTTGCGCGCTGGTCGAAGTCTCGTGGCCCTCTGTCAGAATCCAGAGTTTCAAGAAGATCGGAGGGGGTCAAAATTTCGGCCAAAAACGACAGTGTTACCCCTTATGTTTTTTTTTCAGGTCAAAACTTTGACATCCGATATCTCGGCTCTGGAAGGGTCTAGAGCCTCCATTTTTGCGCGCTGGTCGAAGTCTCGTGGCCCTCTGTCAGAATACAGAGTTTCAAGAAGATCGGAGGGGGTCAAAATTTCGGCCAAAAACGACAGTGTTAACCCTTATGTTTTTTTTTTTCAGGTCAAAACTTTGACATCCGATATCTCGGCTCTGGAAGGGTCTAGAGCCTCCATTTTTGCGCGCTGGTCGAAGTCTCGTGGCCCTCTGTCAGAATCCAGAGTTTCAAGAAGATCGGAGGGGGTCAAAATTTCGGCCAAAAACGACAGTGTTACCCCTTATGTTTTTTTTTCAGGTCAAAACTTTGACATCCGATATCTCGGCTCTGGAAGGGTCTAGAGCCTCCATTTTTGCGCGCTGGTCGAAGTCTCGTGGCCCTCTGTCAGAATCCAGAGTTTCAAGAAGATCGGAGGGGGTCAAAATTTCGGCCAAAAACGACAGTGTTACCCCTTATGTTTTTTTTTCAGGTCAAAACTTTGACATCCGATATCTCGGCTCTGGAAGGGTCTAGAGCCTCCATTTTTGCGCGCTGGTCGAAGTCTCGTGGACCTCTGTCAGAATCCAGAGTTTCAAGAAGATCGGAGGGGGTCAAAATTTGGACCTGAAAAAAAAAACATAAGGGGTAACACTGTCATTTTTTTTTGTCGAAATTTTGACCCCCTCCGATCTTCTTGAAACTCTGGATTCTGACAGAGGGCCACGAGACTTCGACCAGCGCGCAAAAATGGAGGCTCTAGACCCTTCCAGAGCCGAGATATCGGATGTCAAAGTTTTGACCCGAAAAAAAAAACATAAGGGGTAACACTGTCGTTTTTGGCCGAAATTTTGACCCCCTCTGATCTTCTTGAAACTCTGGATTCTGACAGAGGGCCACGAGACTTCGACCAGCGCGCAAAAATGGAGGCTCTAGACCCTTCCAGAGCCGAGATATCAGATGTCAAAGTTTTGACCTAAAAAAAAACATAAGGGGTAACACTGTCGTTTTTGGCCAAAATTTTGACCCCCTCCGATCTTCTTGAAACTCTGGATTCTGACAGAGGGCCACGAGACTTCGACCAGCGCGCAAAAATGGAGGCTCTAGACCCTTCCAGAGCCGAGATATCGGATGTCAAAGTTTTGACCTGAAAAAAAAAACATAAGGGGTAACACTGTCGTTTTTGGCCGAAATTTTGACCCCCTCCGATCTTCTTGAAACTCTGGATTCTGACAGAGGGCCACGAGACTTCGACCAGCGCGCAAAAATGGAGGCTCTAAACCCTTCCAGAGCCGAGATATCGGATGTCAAAGTTTTGACCTGAAAAAAAAAACATAAGGGGTAACACTGTCGTTTTTGGCCGAAATTTTGACCCCCTCCGATCCTCTTGAAACTCTGGATTCTGACAGAGGGCCACGAGACTTCGACCAGCGCGCAAAAATGGAGGCTCTAGACCCTTCCAGAGCCGAGATATCGGATGTCAAAGTTTTGACCTGAAAAAAAAACATAAGGGGTAACACTGTCGTTTTTGGCCGAAATTTTGACCCCCTCCGATCTTCTTGAAACTCTGTATTCTGACAGAGGGCCACGAGACTTCGACCAGCGCGCAAAAATGGAGGCTCTAGACCCTTCCAGAGCCGAGATATCGGATGTCAAAGTTTTGACCTGAAAAAAAAAACATAAGGGGTAACACTGTCGTTTTTGGCCAAAATTTTGACCCCCTCCGATCTTCTTGAAACTCTGGATTCTGACAGAGGGCCACGAGACTTCGACCAGCGCGCAAAAATGGAGGCTCTAGACCCTTCCAGAGCCGAGATATCGGATGTCAAAGTTTTGACCTGAAAAAAAAACATAAGGGGTAACACTGTCGTTTTTGGCCGAAATTTTGACCCCCTCCGATCTTCTTGAAACTCTGGATTCTGACAGAGGGCCACGAGACTTCGACCAGCGCGCAAAAATGGAGGCTCTAGACCCTTCCAGAGCCGAGATATCGGATGTCAAAGTTTTGACCTGAAAAAAAAACATAAGGGGTAACACTGTCGTTTTTGGCCGAAATTTTGACCCCCTCCGATCTTCTTGAAACTCTGGATTCTGACAGAGGGCCACGAGACTTCGACCAGCGCGCAAAAATGGAGGCTCTAGACCCTTCCAGAACCGAGATATCGGATGTCAAAGTTTTGACCTGAAAAAAAAAACATAAGGGGTAACACTGTCGTTTTTGGCCGAAATTTTGACCCCCTCCGATCTTCTTGAAACTCTGGATTCTGACAGAGGGCCACGAGACTTCGACCAGCGCGCAAAAATGGAGGCTCTAGACCCTTCCAGAGCCGAGATATCGGATGTCAAAGTTTTGACCTGAAAAAAAAAACATAAGGGGTAACACTGTCGTTTTTGGCCGAAATTTTGACCCCCTCCGATCTTCTTGAAACTCTGTATTCTGACAGAGGGCCACGAGACTTCGACCAGCGCGCAAAAATGGAGGCTCTAGACCCTTCCAGAGCCGAGATATCGGATGTCAAAGTTTTGACCCGAAAAAAAAACATAAGGGGTAACACTGTCGTTTTTGGCCGAAATTTTGACCCCCTCTGATCTTCTTGAAACTCTGGATTCTGACAGAGGGCCACGAGACTTCGACCAGCGCGCAAAAATGGAGGCTCCAGACCCTTCCAGAGCCGAGATATCGGATGTCAAAGTTTTGACCTGAAAAAAAAACATAAGGGGTAACACTGTCGTTTTTGGCCGAAATTTTGACCCCCTCCGATCTTCTTGAAACTCTGGATTCTGACAGAGGGCCAAGAGACTTCGACCAGCGCGCAAAAATGGAGGCTCTAGACCCTTCCAGAACCGAGATATCGGATGTCAAAGTTTTGACCTGAAAAAAAAAACATAAGGGGTAACACTGTCGTTTTTGGCCGAAATTTTGACCCCCTCCGATCTTCTTGAAATTCTGGATTCTGACAGAGGGCCACGAGACTTCGACCAGCGCGCAAAAATGGAGGCTCTAGACCCTTCCAGAGCCGAGATATCGGATGTCAAAGTTTTGACCTGAAAAAAAAACATAAGGGGTAACACTGTCGTTTTTGGCCGAAATTTTGACCCCCTCCGATCTTCTTGAAACTCTGGATTCTGACAGAGGGCCACGAGACTTCGACCAGCGCGCAAAAATGGAGGCTCTAGACCCTTCCAGAGCCGAGATATCGGATGTCAAAGTTTTGACCTGAAAAAAAAACATAAGGGGTAACACTGTCGTTTTTGGCCGAAATTTTGACCCCCTCCGATCTTCTTGAAACTCTGGATTCTGACAGAGGGCCACGAGACTTCGACCAGCGCGCAAAAATGGAGGCTCTAGACCCTTCCAGAACCGAGATATCGGATGTCAAAGTTTTGACCTGAAAAAAAAAACATAAGGGGTAACACTGTCGTTTTTGGCCGAAATTTTGACCCCCTCCGATCTTCTTGAAACTCTGGATTCTGACAGAGGGCCACGAGACTTCGACCAGCGCGCAAAAATGGAGGCTCTAGACCCTTCCAGAGCCGAGATATCGGATGTCAAAGTTTTGACCTGAAAAAAAAAAAAACATAAGGGGTAACACTGTCGTTTTTGGCCGAAATTTTGACCCCCTCCGATCTTCTTGAAACTCTGGATTCTGACAGAGGGCCACGAGACTTCGACCAGCGCGCAAAAATGGAGGCTCTAGACCCTTCCAGAGCCGAGATATCGGATGTCAAAGTTTTGACCCGAAAAAAAAAACATAAGGGGTAACACTGTCGTTTTTGGCCGAAATTTTGACCCCCTCTGATCTTCTTGAAACTCTGTATTCTGACAGAGGGCCACGAGACTTCGACCAGCGCGCAAAAATGGAGGCTCTAGACCCTTCCAGAGCCGAGATATCGGATGTCAAAGTTTTGACCTGAAAAAAAAACATAAGGGGTAACACTGTCGTTTTTGGCCGAAATTTTGACCCCCTCCGATCTTCTTGAAACTCTGGATTCTGACAGAGGGCCAAGAGACTTCGACCAGCGCGCAAAAATGGAGGCTCTAGACCCTTCCAGAACCGAGATATCGGATGTCAAAGTTTTGACCTGAAAAAAAAAACATAAGGGGTAACACTGTCGTTTTTGGCCGAAATTTTGACCCCCTCCGATCTTCTTGAAATTCTGGATTCTGACAGAGGGCCACGAGACTTCGACCAGCGCGCAAAAATGGAGGCTCTAGACCCTTCCAGAGCCGAGATATCGGATGTCAAAGTTTTGACCTGAAAAAAAAACATAAGGGGTAACACTTTTTTCAGGTCAAAACTTTGACATCCGATATCTCGGCTCTGGAAGGGTCTAGAGCCTCCATTTTTGCGCGCTGGTCGAAGTCTCGTGGCCCTCTGTCAGAATCCAGAGTTTCAAGAAGATCGGAGGGGGTCAAAATTTCGGCCAAAAACGACAGTGTTACCCCTTATGTTTTTTTTTTCAGGTCAAAACTTTGACATCCGATATCTCGGTTCTGGAAGGGTCTAGAGCCTCCATTTTTGCGCGCTGGTCGAAGTCTCGTGGCCCTCTGTCAGAATCCAGAGTTTCAAGAAGATCGGAGGGGGTCAAAATTTCGGCCAAAAACGACAGTGTTACCCCTTATGTTTTTTTTTCAGGTCAAAACTTTGACATCCGATATCTCGGCTCTGGAAGGGTCTAGAGCCTCCATTTTTGCGCGCTGGTCGAAGTCTCGTGGCCCTCTGTCAGAATCCAGAGTTTCAAGAAGATCGGAGGGGGTCAAAATTTCGGCCAAAAACGACAGTGTTACCCCTTATGTTTTTTTTTCAGGTCAAAACTTTGACATCCGATATCTCGGCTCTGGAAGGGTCTAGAGCCTCCATTTTTGCGCGCTGGTCGAAGTCTCGTGGCCCTCTGTCAGAATCCAGAGTTTCAAGAAGATCGGAGGGGGTCAAAATTTTGGCCAAAAACGACAGTGTTACCCCTTATGTTTTTTTTTCAGGTCAAAACTTTGACATCCGATATCTCGGCTCTGGAAGGGTCTAGAGCCTCCATTTTTGCGCGCTGGTCGAAGTCTCGTGGCCCTCTGTCAGAATACAGAGTTTCAAGAAGATCGGAGGGGGTCAAAATTTCGGCCAAAAACGACAGTGTTACCCCTTATGTTTTTTTTTCAGGTCAAAACTTTGACATCCGATATCTCGGCTCTGGAAGGGTCTAGAGCCTCCATTTTTGCGCGCTGGTCGAAGTCTCGTGGCCCTCTGTCAGAATCCAGAGTTTCAAGAAGATCGGAGGGGGTCAAAATTTTGGCCAAAAACGACAGTGTTACCCCTTATGTTTTTTTTTCAGGTCAAAACTTTGACATCCGATATCTCGGCTCTGGAAGGGTCTAGAGCCTCCATTTTTGCGCGCTGGTCGAAGTCTCGTGGCCCTCTGTCAGAATCCAGAGTTTCAAGAAGATCGGAGGGGGTCAAAATTTCGGCCAAAAACGACAGTGTTACCCCTTATGTTTTTTTTTTCAGGTCAAAACTTTGACATCCGATATCTCGGTTCTGGAAGGGTCTAGAGCCTCCATTTTTGCGCGCTGGTCGAAGTCTCGTGGCCCTCTGTCAGAATCCAGAGTTTCAAGAAGATCGGAGGGGGTCAAAATTTCGGCCAAAAACGACAGTGTTACCCCTTATGTTTTTTTTTCAGGTCAAAACTTTGACATCCGATATCTCGGCTCTGGAAGGGTCTAGAGCCTCCATTTTTGCGCGCTGGTCGAAGTCTCGTGGCCCTCTGTCAGAATCCAGAGTTTCAAGAAGATCGGAGGGGGTCAAAATTTCGGCCAAAAACGACAGTGTTACCCCTTATGTTTTTTTTCAGGTCAAAACTTTGACATCCGATATCTCGGCTCTGGAAGGGTCTAGAGCCTCCATTTTTGCGCGCTGGTCGAAGTCTCGTGGCCCTCTGTCAGAATCCAGAGTTTCAAGAAGATCGGAGGGGGTCAAAATTTTGGCCAAAAACGACAGTGTTACCCCTTATGTTTTTTTTTCAGGTCAAAACTTTGACATCCGATATCTCGGCTCTGGAAGGGTCTAGAGCCTCCATTTTTGCGCGCTGGTCGAAGTCTCGTGGCCCTCTGTCAGAATACAGAGTTTCAAGAAGATCGGAGGGGGTCAAAATTTCGGCCAAAAACGACAGTGTTACCCCTTATGTTTTTTTTTCAGGTCAAAACTTTGACATCCGATATCTCGGCTCTGGAAGGGTCTAGAGCCTCCATTTTTGCGCGCTGGTCGAAGTCTCGTGGCCCTCTGTCAGAATCCAGAGTTTCAAGAAGATCGGAGGGGGTCAAAATTTCGGCCAAAAACGACAGTGTTACCCCTTATGTTTTTTTTTCAGGTCAAAACTTTGACATCCGATATCTCGGCTCTGGAAGGGTCTAGAGCCTCCATTTTTGCGCGCTGGTCGAAGTCTCGTGGCCCTCTGTCAGAATCCAGAGTTTCAAGAAGATCGGAGGGGGTCAAAATTTTGGCCAAAAACGACAGTGTTACCCCTTATGTTTTTTTTTCAGGTCAAAACTTTGACATCTGATATCTCGGCTCTGGAAGGGTCTAGAGCCTCCATTTTTGCGCGCTGGTCGAAGTCTTGTGGCCCTCTGTCAGAATCCAGAGTTTCAAGAAGATCGGAGGGGGTCAAAATTTCGGCCAAAAACGACAGTGTTACCCCTTATGTTTTTTTTTCGGGTCAAAACTTTGACATCCGATATCTCGGCTCTGGAAGGGTCTAGAGCCTCCATTTTTGCGCGCTGGTCGAAGTCTCGTGGCCCTCTGTCAGAATCCAGAATTTCAAGAAGATCGGAGGGGGTCAAAATTTCGGCCAAAAACGACAGTGTTACCCCTTATGTTTTTTTTTCAGGTCAAAACTTTGACATCCGATATCTCGGCTCTGGAAGGGTCTAGAGCCTCCATTTTTGCGCGCTGGTCGAAGTCTCGTGGCCCTCTGTCAGAATCCAGAGTTTCAAGAAGATCAGAGGGGGTCAAAATTTCGGCCAAAAACGACAGTGTTACCCCTTATGTTTTTTTTTCGGGTCAAAACTTTGACATCCGATATCTCGGCTCTGGAAGGGTCTAGAGCCTCCATTTTTGCGCGCTGGTCGAAGTCTCGTGGCCCTCTGTCAGAATCCAGAGTTTCAAGAAGATCGGAGGGGGTCAAAATTTCGGCCAAAAACGACAGTGTTACCCCTTATGTTTTTTTTTTCAGGTCAAAACTTTGACATCCGATATCTCGGCTCTGGAAGGGTCTAGAGCCTCCATTTTTGCGCGCTGGTCGAAGTCTCGTGGCCCTCTGTCAGAATCCAGAGTTTCAAGAAGATCGGAGGGGGTCAAAATTTCGGCCAAAAATGACAGTGTTACCCCTTATGTTTTTTTTTCAGGTCAAAACTTTGACATCCGATATCTCGGCTCTGGAAGGGTCTAGAGCCTCCATTTTTGCGCGCTGGTCGAAGTCTCGTGGCCCTCTGTCAGAATCCAGAATTTCAAGAAGATCGGAGGGGGTCAAAATTTTGGCCAAAAACGACAGTGTTACCCCTTATGTTTTTTTTTTTCAGGTCAAAACTTTGACATCCGATATCTCGGTTCTGGAAGGGTCTAGAGCCTCCATTTTTGCGCGCTGGTCGAAGTCTCGTGGCCCTCTGTCAGAATCCAGAGTTTCAAGAATATCGGAGGGGGTCAAAATTTCGGCCAAAAACGACAGTGTTACCCCTTATGTTTTTTTTTCAGGTCAAAACTTTGACATCCGATATCTCGGCTCTGGAAGGGTCTAGAGCCTCCATTTTTGCGCGCTGGTCGAAGTCTCGTGGCCCTCTGTCAGAATCCAGAGTTTCAAGAAGATCAGAGGGGGTCAAAATTTCGGCCAAAAACGACAGTGTTACCCCTTATGTTTTTTTTTCGGGTCAAAACTTTGACATCCGATATCTCGGCTCTGGAAGGGTCTAGAGCCTCCATTTTTGCGCGCTGGTCGAAGTCTTGTGGCCCTCTGTCAGAATCCAGAGTTTCAAGAAGATCGGAGGGGGTCAAAATTTCGGCCAAAAACGACAGTGTTACCCCTTATGTTTTTTTTTCAGGTCAAAACTTTGACATCCGATATCTCGGCTCTGGAAGGGTCTAGAGCCTCCATTTTTGCGCGCTGGTCGAAGTCTCGTGGCCCTCTGTCAGAATCCAGAGTTTCAAGAAGATCGGAGGGGGTCAAAATTTCGGCCAAAAACGACAGTGTTACCCCTTATGTTTTTTTTTTCAGGTCAAAACTTTGACATCCGATATCTCGGCTCTGGAAGGGTCTAGAGCCTCCATTTTTGCGCGCTGGTCGAAGTCTCGTGGCCCTCTGTCAGAATCCAGAGTTTCAAGAAGATCGGAGGGGGTCAAAATTTCGGCCAAAAACGACAGTGTTACCCCTTATGTTTTTTTTTCAGGTCAAAACTTTGACATCCGATATCTCGGCTCTGGAAGGGTCTAGAGCCTCCATTTTTGCGCGCTGGTCGAAGTCTCGTGGACCTCTGTCAGAATCCAGAGTTTCAAGAAGATCGGAGGGGGTCAAAATTTGGACCTGAAAAAAAACATAAGGGGTAACACTGTCATTTTTTTTTTGTCGAAATTTTGACCCCCTCCGATCTTCTTGAAACTCTGGATTCTGACAGAGGGCCACGAGACTTCGACCAGCGCGCAAAAATGGAGGCTCTAGACCCTTCCAGAGCCGAGATATCGGATGTCAAAGTTTTTACCTGAAAAAAAAAACATAAGGGGTAACACTGTCGTTTTTGGACGAAATTTTGACCCCCTCCGATCTTCTTGAAACTCTGGATTCTGACAGAGGGCCACGAGACTTCGACCAGCGCGCAAAAATGGAGGCTCTAGACCCTTCCAGAGCCGAGATATCGGATGTCAAAGTTTTGACCTGAAAAAAAAAAACATAAGGGGTAACACTGTCGTTTTTGGCCGAAATTTTGACCCCCTCCGATCTTCTTGAAACTCTGGATTCTGACAGAGGGCCACGAGACTTCGGCCAGCGCGCAAAAATGGAGGCTCTAGACCCTTCCAGAGCCGAGATATCGGATGTCAAAGTTTTGACCTGAAAAAAAAAACATAAGGGGTAACACTGTCGTTTTTGGCCGAAATTTTGACCCCCTCCGATCTTCTTGAAACTCTGGATTCTGACAGAGGGCCACGAGACTTCGACCAGCGCGCAAAAATGGAGGCTCTAGACCCTTCCAGAACCGAGATATCGGATGTCAAAGTTTTGACCTGAAAAAAAAACATAAGGGGTAACACTGTCGTTTTTGGCCGAAATTTTGACCCCCTCCGATCTTCTTGAAACTCTGGATTCTGACAGAGGGCCACGAGACTTCGACCAGCGCGCAAAAATGGAGGCTCTAGACCCTTCCAGAGCCGAGATATCGGATGTCAAAGTTTTGACCTGAAAAAAAAAACATAAGGGGTAACACTGTCGTTTTTGGCCGAAATTTTGACCCCCTCCGATCTTCTTGAAACTCTGGATTCTGACAGAGGGCCACGAGACTTCGACCAGCGCGCAAAAATGGAGGCTCTAGACCCTTCCAGAGCCGAGATATCGGATGTCAAAGTTTTGACCCGAAAAAAAAAACATAAGGGGTAACACTGTCGTTTTTGGCCGAAATTTTGACCCCCTCTGATCTTCTTGAAACTCTGGATTCTGACAGAGGGCCACGAGACTTCGACCAGCGCGCAAAAATGGAGGCTCTAGACCCTTCCAGAGCCGAGATATCAAATGTCAAAGTTTTGACCTAAAAAAAAAACATAAGGGGTAACACTGTCGTTTTTGGCCAAAATTTTGACCCCCTCCGATCTTCTTGAAACTCTGGATTCTGACAGAGGGCCACGAGACTTCGACCAGCGCGCAAAAATGGAGGCTCTAAACCCTTCCAGAGCCGAGATATCGGATGTCAAAGTTTTGACCTGAAAAAAAAAACATAAGGGGTAACACTGTCGTTTTTGGCCGAAATTTTGACCCCCTCCGATCTTCTTGAAACTCTGGATTCTGACAGAGGGCCACGAGACTTCGACCAGCGCGCAAAAATGGAGGCTCTAGACCCTTCCAGAGCCGAGATATCGGATGTCAAAGTTTTGACCTGAAAAAAAAACATAAGGGGTAACACTGTCGTTTTTGGCCGAAATTTTGACCCCCTCCGATCTTCTTGAAACTCTGGATTCTGACAGAGGGCCACGAGACTTCGACCAGCGCGCAAAAATGGAGGCTCTAGACCCTTCCAGAGCCGAGATATCGGATGTCAAAGTTTTGACCTGAAAAAAAAACATAAGGGGTAACACTGTCGTTTTTGGCCAAAATTTTGACCCCCTCCGATCTTCTTGAAACTCTGGATTCTGACAGAGGGCCACGAGACTTCGACCAGCGCGCAAAAATGGAGGCTCTAGACCCTTCCAGAGCCGAGATATCGGATGTCAAAGTTTTGACCTGAAAAAAAAACATAAGGGGTAACACTGTCGTTTTTGGCCGAAATTTTGACCCCCTCCGATCTTCTTGAAACTCTGGATTCTGACAGAGGGCCACGAGACTTCGACCAGCGCGCAAAAATGGAGGCTCTAGACCCTTCCAGAGCCGAGATATCGGATGTCAAAGTTTTGACCTGAAAAAAAAACATAAGGGGTAACACTGTCGTTTTTGGCCGAAATTTTGACCCCCTCCGATCTTCTTGAAACTCTGGATTCTGACAGAGGGCCACGAGACTTCGACCAGCGCGCAAAAATGGAGGCTCTAGACCCTTCCAGAACCGAGATATCGGATGTCAAAGTTTTGACCTGAAAAAAAAAACATAAGGGGTAACACTGTCGTTTTTGGCCGAAATTTTGACCCCCTCCGATCTTCTTGAAACTCTGGATTCTGACAGAGGGCCACGAGACTTCGACCAGCGCGCAAAAATGGAGGCTCTAGACACTTCCAGAGCCGAGATATCGGATGTCAAAGTTTTGACCTGAAAAAAAAAACATAAGGGGTAACACTGTCGTTTTTGGCCGAAATTTTGACCCCCTCCGATCTTCTTGAAACTCTGTATTCTGACAGAGGGCCACGAGACTTCGACCAGCGCGCAAAAATGGAGGCTCTAGACCCTTCCAGAGCCGAGATATCGGATGTCAAAGTTTTGACCCGAAAAAAAAACATAAGGGGTAACACTGTCGTTTTTGGCCGAAATTTTGACCCCCTCTGATCTTCTTGAAACTCTGGATTCTGACAGAGGGCCACGAGACTTCGACCAGCGCGCAAAAATGGAGGCTCCAGACCCTTCCAGAGCCGAGATATCGGATGTCAAAGTTTTGACCTGAAAAAAAAACATAAGGGGTAACACTGTCGTTTTTGGCCGAAATTTTGACCCCCTCCGATCTTCTTGAAACTCTGGATTCTGACAGAGGGCCAAGAGACTTCGACCAGCGCGCAAAAATGGAGGCTCTAGACCCTTCCAGAACCGAGATATCGGATGTCAAAGTTTTGACCTGAAAAAAAAAACATAAGGGGTAACACTGTCGTTTTTGGCCGAAATTTTGACCCCCTCCGATCTTCTTGAAATTCTGGATTCTGACAGAGGGCCACGAGACTTCGACCAGCGCGCAAAAATGGAGGCTCTAGACCCTTCCAGAGCCGAGATATCGGATGTCAAAGTTTTGACCCGAAAAAAAAAACATAAGGGGTAACACTGTCGTTTTTGGCCGAAATTTTGACCCCCTCCGATCTTCTTGAAACTCTGGATTCTGACAGAGGGCCACGAGACTTCGACCAGCGCGCAAAAATGGAGGCTCTAGACCCTTCCAGAGCCGAGATATCGGATGTCAAAGTTTTGACCCGAAAAAAAAACATAAGGGGTAACACTGTCGTTTTTGGCCGAAATTTTGACCCCCTCCGATCTTCTTGAAACTCTGGATTCTGACAGAGGGCCACGAGACTTCGACCAGCGCGCAAAAATGGAGGCTCTAGACCCTTCCAGAGCCGAGATATCAGATGTCAAAGTTTTGACCTGAAAAAAAACATAAGGGGTAACACTGTCGTTTTTGGCCAAAATTTTGACCCCCTCCGATCTTCTTGAAACTCTGGATTCTGACAGAGGGCCACGAGACTTCGACCAGCGCGCAAAAATGGAGGCTCTAGACCCTTCCAGAGCCGAGATATCGGATGTCAAAGTTTTGACCTGAAAAAAAAAACATAAGGGGTAACACTGTCGTTTTTGGCCGAAATTTTGACCCCCTCCGATCTTCTTGAAACTCTGGATTCTGACAGAGGGCCACGAGACTTCGACCAGCGCGCAAAAATGGAGGCTCTAAACCCTTCCAGAGCCGAGATATCGGATGTCAAAGTTTTGACCTGAAAAAAAAAAACATAAGGGGTAACACTGTCGTTTTTGGCCGAAATTTTGACCCCCTCCGATCTTCTTGAAACTCTGGATTCTGACAGAGGGCCACGAGACTTCGACCAGCGCGCAAAAATGGAGGCTCTAGACCCTTCCAGAGCCGAGATATCGGATGTCAAAGTTTTGACCTGAAAAAAAAAACATAAGGGGTAACACTGTCGTTTTTGGCCGAAATTTTGACCCCCTCCGATCTTCTTGAAACTCTGTATTCTGACAGAGGGCCACGAGACTTCGACCAGCGCGCAAAAATGGAGGCTCTAGACCCTTCCAGAGCCGAGATATCGGATGTCAAAGTTTTGACCTGAAAAAAAAACATAAGGGGTAACACTGTCGTTTTTGGCCAAAATTTTGACCCCCTCCGATCTTCTTGAAACTCTGGATTCTGACAGAGGGCCACGAGACTTCGACCAGCGCGCAAAAATGGAGGCTCTAGACCCTTCCAGAGCCGAGATATCGGATGTCAAAGTTTTGACCTGAAAAAAAACATAAGGGGTAACACTGTCGTTTTTGGCCGAAATTTTGACCCCCTCCGATCTTCTTGAAACTCTGGATTCTGACAGAGGGCCACGAGACTTCGACCAGCGCGCAAAAATGGAGGCTCTAGACCCTTCCAGAGCCGAGATATCGGATGTCAAAGTTTTGACCTGAAAAAAAAACATAAGGGGTAACACTGTCGTTTTTGGCCGAAATTTTGACCCCCTCCGATCTTCTTGAAACTCTGGATTCTGACAGAGGGCCACGAGACTTCGACCAGCGCGCAAAAATGGAGGCTCTAGACCCTTCCAGAACCGAGATATCGGATGTCAAAGTTTTGACCTGAAAACAAAAACATAAGGGGTAACACTGTCGTTTTTGGCCGAAATTTTGACCCCCTCCGATCTTCTTGAAACTCTGGATTCTGACAGAGGGCCACGAGACTTCGACCAGCGCGCAAAAATGGAGGCTCTAGACCCTTCCAGAGCCGAGATATCGGATGTCAAAGTTTTGACCTGAAAAAAAAAAAACATAAGGGGTAACACTGTCGTTTTTGGCCGAAATTTTGACCCCCTCCGATCTTCTTGAAACTCTGGATTCTGACAGAGGGCCACGAGACTTCGACCAGCGCGCAAAAATGGAGGCTCTAGACCCTTCCAGAGCCGAGATATCGGATGTCAAAGTTTTGACCCGAAAAAAAAAACATAAGGGGTAACACTGTCGTTTTTGGCCGAAATTTTGACCCCCTCTGATCTTCTTGAAACTCTGGATTCTGACAGAGGGCCACGAGACTTCGACCAGCGCGCAAAAATGGAGGCTCTAGACCCTTCCAGAGCCGAGATATCGGATGTCAAAGTTTTGACCTGAAAAAAAAACATAAGGGGTAACACTGTCGTTTTTGGCCGAAATTTTGACCCCCTCCGATCTTCTTGAAACTCTGGATTCTGACAGAGGGCCAAGAGACTTCGACCAGCGCGCAAAAATGGAGGCTCTAGACCCTTCCAGAACCGAGATATCGGATGTCAAAGTTTTGACCTGAAAAAAAAAACATAAGGGGTAACACTGTCGTTTTTGGCCGAAATTTTGACCCCCTCCGATCTTCTTGAAATTCTGGATTCTGACAGAGGGCCACGAGACTTCGACCAGCGCGCAAAAATGGAGGCTCTAGACCCTTCCAGAGCCGAGATATCGGATGTCAAAGTTTTGACCTGAAAAAAAAACATAAGGGGTAACACTTTTTTCAGGTCAAAACTTTGACATCCGATATCTCGGCTCTGGAAGGGTCTAGAGCCTCCATTTTTGCGCGCTGGTCGAAGTCTCGTGGCCCTCTGTCAGAATCCAGAGTTTCAAGAAGATCGGAGGGGGTCAAAATTTCGGCCAAAAACGACAGTGTTACCCCTTATGTTTTTTTTTTCAGGTCAAAACTTTGACATCCGATATCTCGGTTCTGGAAGGGTCTAGAGCCTCCATTTTTGCGCGCTGGTCGAAGTCTCGTGGCCCTCTGTCAGAATCCAGAGTTTCAAGAAGATCGGAGGGGGTCAAAATTTCGGCCAAAAACGACAGTGTTACCCCTTATGTTTTTTTTTTCAGGTCAAAACTTTGACATCCGATATCTCGGCTCTGGAAGGGTCTAGAGCCTCCATTTTTGCGCGCTGGTCGAAGTCTCGTGGCCCTCTGTCAGAATCCAGAGTTTCAAGAAGATCGGAGGGGGTCAAAATTTCGGCCAAAAACGACAGTGTTACCCCTTATGTTTTTTTTTCAGGTCAAAACTTTGACATCCGATATCTCGGCTCTGGAAGGGTCTAGAGCCTCCATTTTTGCGCGCTGGTCGAAGTCTCGTGGCCCTCTGTCAGAATCCAGAGTTTCAAGAAGATCGGAGGGGGTCAAAATTTCGGCCAAAAACGACAGTGTTACCCCTTATGTTTTTTTTTCAGGTCAAAACTTTGACATCCGATATCTCGGCTCTGGAAGGGTCTAGAGCCTCCATTTTTGCGCGCTGGTCGAAGTCTCGTGGCCCTCTGTCAGAATACAGAGTTTCAAGAAGATCGGAGGGGGTCAAAATTTCGGCCAAAAACGACAGTGTTACCCCTTATGTTTTTTTTTTTCAGGTCAAAACTTTGACATCTGATATCTCGGCTCTGGAAGGGTCTAGAGCCTCCATTTTTGCGCGCTGGTCGAAGTCTCGTGGCCCTCTGTCAGAATCCAGAGTTTCAAGAAGATCGGAGGGGGTCAAAATTTTGGCCAAAAACGACAGTGTTACCCCTTATGTTTTTTTTTCAGGTCAAAACTTTGACATCCGATATCTCGGCTCTGGAAGGGTCTAGAGCCTCCATTTTTGCGCGCTGGTCGAAGTCTCGTGGCCCTCTGTCAGAATCCAGAGTTTCAAGAAGATCGGAGGGGGTCAAAATTTCGGCCAAAAACGACAGTGTTACCCCTTATGTTTTTTTTTTCAGGTCAAAACTTTGACATCCGATATCTCGGTTCTGGAAGGGTCTAGAGCCTCCATTTTTGCGCGCTGGTCGAAGTCTCGTGGCCCTCTGTCAGAATCCAGAGTTTCAAGAAGATCGGAGGGGGTCAAAATTTCGGCCAAAAACGACAGTGTTACCCCTTATGTTTTTTTTTCAGGTCAAAACTTTGACATCCGATATCTCGGCTCTGGAAGGGTCTAGAGCCTCCATTTTTGCGCGCTGGTCGAAGTCTCGTGGCCCTCTGTCAGAATCCAGAGTTTCAAGAAGATCGGAGGGGGTCAAAATTTCGGCCAAAAACGACAGTGTTAACCCTTATGTTTTTTTTCAGGTCAAAACTTTGACATCCGATATCTCGGCTCTGGAAGGGTCTAGAGCCTCCATTTTTGCGCGCTGGTCGAAGTCTCGTGGCCCTCTGTCAGAATCCAGAGTTTCAAGAAGATCGGAGGGGGTCAAAATTTCAGCCAAAAACGACAGTGTTACCCCTTATGTTTTTTTTCAGGTCAAAACTTTGACATCCGATATCTCGGCTCTGGAAGGGTCTAGAGCCTCCATTTTTGCGCGCTGGTCGAAGTCTCGTGGCCCTCTGTCAGAATACAGAGTTTCAAGAAGATCGGAGGGGGTCAAAATTTCGGCCAAAAACGACAGTGTTACCCCTTATGTTTTTTTTTTCAGGTCAAAACTTTGACATCCGATATCTCGGCTCTGGAAGGGTCTAGAGCCTCCATTTTTGCGCGCTGGTCGAAGTCTCGTGGCCCTCTGTCAGAATCCAGAGTTTCAAGAAGATCGGAGGGGGTCAAAATTTCGGCCAAAAACGACAGTGTTACCCCTTATGTTTTTTTTTCAGGTCAAAACTTTGACATCCGATATCTCGGCTCTGGAAGGGTCTAGAGCCTCCATTTTTGCGCGCTGGTCGAAGTCTCGTGGCCCTCTGTCAGAATCCAGAGTTTCAAGAAGATCGGAGGGGGTCAAAATTTTGGCCAAAAACGACAGTGTTACCCCTTATGTTTTTTTTTCAGGTCAAAACTTTGACATCTGATATCTCGGCTCTGGAAGGGTCTAGAGCCTCCATTTTTGCGCGCTGGTCGAAGTCTTGTGGCCCTCTGTCAGAATCCAGAGTTTCAAGAAGATCGGAGGGGGTCAAAATTTCGGCCAAAAACGACAGTGTTACCCCTTATGTTTTTTTTTCGGGTCAAAACTTTGACATCCGATATCTAGGCTCTGGAAGGGTCTAGAGCCTCCATTTTTGCGCGCTGGTCGAAGTCTCGTGGCCCTCTGTCAGAATCCAGAATTTCAAGAAGATCGGAGGGGGTCAAAATTTCGGCCAAAAACGACAGTGTTACCCCTTATGTTTTTTTTTCAGGTCAAAACTTTGACATCCGATATCTCGGCTCTGGAAGGGTCTAGAGCCTCCATTTTTGCGCGCTGGTCGAAGTCTCGTGGCCCTCTGTCAGAATCCAGAGTTTCAAGAAGATCAGAGGGGGTCAAAATTTCGGCCAAAAACGACAGTGTTACCCCTTATGTTTTTTTTTCGGGTCAAAACTTTGACATCCGATATCTCGGCTCTGGAAGGGTCTAGAGCCTCCATTTTTGCGCGCTGGTCGAAGTCTCGTGGCCCTCTGTCAGAATCCAGAGTTTCAAGAAGATCGGAGGGGGTCAAAATTTCGGCCAAAAACGACAGTGTTACCCCTTATGTTTTTTTTTTCAGGTCAAAACTTTGACATCCGATATCTCGGCTCTGGAAGGGTCTAGAGCCTCCATTTTTGCGCGCTGGTCGAAGTCTCGTGGCCCTCTGTCAGAATCCAGAGTTTCAAGAAGATCGGAGGGGGTCAAAATTTCGGCCAAAAACGACAGTGTTACCCCTTATGTTTTTTTTTCAGGTCAAAACTTTGACATCCGATATCTCGGCTCTGGAAGGGTCTAGAGCCTCCATTTTTGCGCGCTGGTCGAAGTCTCGTGGCCCTCTGTCAGAATCCAGAATTTCAAGAAGATCGGAGGGGGTCAAAATTTTGGCCAAAAACGACAGTGTTATCCCTTATGTTTTTTTTTTTCAGGTCAAAACTTTGACATCCGATATCTCGGTTCTGGAAGGGTCTAGAGCCTCCATTTTTGCGCGCTGGTCGAAGTCTCGTGGCCCTCTGTCAGAATCCAGAGTTTCAAGAAGATCGGAGGGGGTCAAAATTTCGGCCAAAAACGACAGTGTTACCCCTTATGTTTTTTTTTCAGGTCAAAACTTTGACATCCGATATCTCGGCTCTGGAAGGGTCTAGAGCCTCCATTTTTGCGCGCTGGTCGAAGTCTCGTGGCCCTCTGTCAGAATCCAGAGTTTCAAGAAGATCAGAGGGGGTCAAAATTTCGGCCAAAAACGACAGTGTTACCCCTTATGTTTTTTTTTCGGGTCAAAACTTTGACATCCGATATCTCGGCTCTGGAAGGGTCTAGAGCCTCCATTTTTGCGCGCTGGTCGAAGTCTCGTGGCCCTCTGTCAGAATCCAGAGTTTCAAGAAGATCGGAGGGGGTCAAAATTTCGGCCAAAAACGACAGTGTTACCCCTTATGTTTTTTTTTCAGGTCAAAACTTTGACATCCGATATCTCGGCTCTGGAAGGGTCTAGAGCCTCCATTTTTGCGCGCTGGTCGAAGTCTCGTGGCCCTCTGTCAGAATCCAGAGTTTCAAGAAGATCGGAGGGGGTCAAAATTTCGGCCAAAAACGACAGTGTTATCCCTTATGTTTTTTTTTCAGGTCAAAACTTTGACATCCGATATCTCGGCTCTGGAAGGGTCTAGAGCCTCCATTTTTGCGCGCTGGTCGAAGTCTCGTGGCCCTCTGTCAGAATCCAGAGTTTCAAGAAGATCGGAGGGGGTCAAAATTTCGGCCAAAAACGACAGTGTTACCCCTTATGTTTTTTTTTCAGGTCAAAACTTTGACATCCGATATCTCGGCTCTGGAAGGGTCTAGAGCCTCCATTTTTGCGCGCTGGTCGAAGTCTCGTGGACCTCTGTCAGAATCCAGAGTTTCAAGAAGATCGGAGGGGGTCAAAATTTGGACCTGAAAAAAAAACATAAGGGGTAACACTGTCATTTTTTTTTTTGTCGAAATTTTGACCCCCTCCGATCTTCTTGAAACTCTGGATTCTGACAGAGGGCCACGAGACTTCGACCAGCGCGCAAAAATGGAGGCTCTAGACCCTTCCAGAGCCGAGATATCGGATGTCAAAGTTTTGACCTGAAAAAAAAACATAAGGGGTAACACTGTCGTTTTTGGCCGAAATTTTGACCCCCTCCGATCTTCTTGAAACTCTGGATTCTGACAGAGGGCCACGAGACTTCGACCAGCGCGCAAAAATGGAGGCTCTAGACCCTTCCAGAGCCGAGATATCGGATGTCAAAGTTTTGACCTGAAAAAAAAAACATAAGGGGTAACACTGTCGTTTTTGGCCGAAATTTTGACCCCCTCCGATCTTCTTGAAACTCTGTATTCTGACAGAGGGCCACGAGACTTCGACCAGCGCGCAAAAATGGAGGCTCTAGACCCTTCCAGAGCCGAGATATCGGATGTCAAAGTTTTGACCTGAAAAAAAACATAAGGGGTAACACTGTCGTTTTTGGCTGAAATTTTGACCCCCTCCGATCTTCTTGAAACTCTGGATTCTGACAGAGGGCCACGAGACTTCGACCAGCGCGCAAAAATGGAGGCTCTAGACCCTTCCAGAGCCGAGATATCGGATGTCAAAGTTTTGACCTGAAAAAAAACATAAGGGGTAACACTGTCGTTTTTGGCCGAAATTTTGACCCCCTCCGATCTTCTTGAAACTCTGGATTCTGACAGAGGGCCACGAGACTTCGACCAGCGCGCAAAAATGGAGGCTCTAGACCCTTCCAGAGCCGAGATATCGGATGTCAAAGTTTTGACCTGAAAAAAAAACATAAGGGGTAACACTGTCGTTTTTGGCCGAAATTTTGACCCCCTCCGATCTTCTTGAAACTCTGGATTCTGACAGAGGGCCACGAGACTTCGACCAGCGCGCAAAAATGGAGGCTCTAGACCCTTCCAGAACCGAGATATCGGATGTCAAAGTTTTGACCTGAAAAAAAAAACATAAGGGGTAACACTGTCGTTTTTGGCCGAAATTTTGACCCCCTCCGATCTTCTTGAAACTCTGGATTCTGACAGAGGGCCACGAGACTTCGACCAGCGCGCAAAAATGGAGGCTCTAGACCCTTCCAGAGCCGAGATATCGGATGTCAAAGTTTTGACCTGAAAAAAAAACATAAGGGGTAACACTGTCGTTTTTGGCCAAAATTTTGACCCCCTCCGATCTTCTTGAAACTCTGGATTCTGACAGAGGGCCACGAGACTTCGACCAGCGCGCAAAAATGGAGGCTCTAGACCCTTCCAGAGCCGAGATATCAGATGTCAAAGTTTTGACCTGAAAAAAAAAAACATAAGGGGTAACACTGTCGTTTTTGGCCGAAATTTTGACCCCCTCCGATCTTCTTGAAACTCTGTATTCTGACAGAGGGCCACGAGACTTCGACCAGCGCGCAAAAATGGAGGCTCTAGACCCTTCCAGAGCCGAGATATCGGATGTCAAAGTTTTGACCTGAAAAAAAAACATAAGGGGTAACACTGTCGTTTTTGGCCGAAATTTTGACCCCCTCCGATCTTCTTGAAACTCTGGATTCTGACAGAGGGCCACGAGACTTCGACCAGCGCGCAAAAATGGAGGCTCTAGACCCTTCCAGAGCCGAGATATCGGATGTCAAAGTTTTGACCTGAAAAAAAAAACATAAGGGGTAACACTGTCGTTTTTGGCCGAAATTTTGACCCCCTCCGATCTTCTTGAAACTCTGGATTCTGACAGAGGGCCACGAGACTTCGACCAGCGCGCAAAAATGGAGGCTCTAGACCCTTCCAGAGCCGAGATATCGGATGTCAAAGTTTTGACCTGAAAAAAAAAACATAAGGGGTAACACTGTCGTTTTTGGCCGAAATTTTGACCCCCTCCGATCTTCTTGAAACTCTGGATTCTGACAGAGGGCCACGAGACTTCGACCAGCGCGCAAAAATGGAGGCTCTAGACCCTTCCAGAACCGAGATATCGGATGTCAAAGTTTTGACCTGAAAAAAAAAACATAAGGGGTAACACTGTCGTTTTTGGCCGAAATTTTGACCCCCTCCGATCTTCTTGAAACTCTGGATTCTGACAGAGGGCCACGAGACTTCGACCAGCGCGCAAAAATGGAGGCTCTAGACCCTTCCAGAGCCGAGATATCGGATGTCAAAGTTTTGACCTGAAAACAGTGTTACCCCTTATGTTTTTTTTCAGGTCAAAACTTTGACATCTGATATCTCGGCTCTGGAAGGGTCTAGAGCCTCCATTTTTGCGCGCTGGTCGAAGTCTCGTGGCCCTCTGTCAGAATCCAGAGTTTCAAGAAGATCGGAGGGGGTCAAAATTTCGGCCAAAAACGACAGTGTTACCCCTTATGTTTTTTTTTCGGGTCAAAACTTTGACATCCGATATCTCGGCTCTGGAAGGGTCTAGAGCCTCCATTTTTGCGCGCTGGTCGAAGTCTCGTGGCCCTCTGTCAGAATCCAGAGTTTCAAGAAGATCGGAGGGGGTCAAAATTTCGGCCAAAAACGACAGTGTTACCCCTTATGTTTTTTTTTTCGGGTCAAAACTTTGACATCCGATATCTCGGCTCTGGAAGGGTCTAGAGCCTCCATTTTTGCGCGCTGGTCGAAGTCTCGTGGCCCTCTGTCAGAATCCAGAATTTCAAGAAGATCGGAGGGGGTCAAAATTTCGGCCAAAAACGACAGTGTTACCCCTTATGTTTTTTTTTTCAGGTCAAAACTTTGACATCCGATATCTCGGTTCTGGAAGGGTCTAGAGCCTCCATTTTTGCGCGCTGGTCGAAGTCTCTTGGCCCTCTGTCAGAATCCAGAGTTTCAAGAAGATCGGAGGGGGTCAAAATTTCGGCCAAAAACGACAGTGTTACCCCTTATGTTTTTTTTTCAGGTCAAAACTTTGACATCCGATATCTCGGCTCTGGAAGGGTCTGGAGCCTCCATTTTTGCGCGCTGGTCGAAGTCTCGTGGCCCTCTGTCAGAATCCAGAGTTTCAAGAAGATCAGAGGGGGTCAAAATTTCGGCCAAAAACGACAGTGTTACCCCTTATGTTTTTTTTTCGGGTCAAAACTTTGACATCCGATATCTCGGCTCTGGAAGGGTCTAGAGCCTCCATTTTTGCGCGCTGGTCGAAGTCTCGTGGCCCTCTGTCAGAATACAGAGTTTCAAGAAGATCGGAGGGGGTCAAAATTTCGGCCAAAAACGACAGTGTTACCCCTTATGTTTTTTTTTTCAGGTCAAAACTTTGACATCCGATATCTCGGCTCTGGAAGTGTCTAGAGCCTCCATTTTTGCGCGCTGGTCGAAGTCTCGTGGCCCTCTGTCAGAATCCAGAGTTTCAAGAAGATCGGAGGGGGTCAAAATTTCGGCCAAAAACGACAGTGTTACCCCTTATGTTTTTTTTTTCAGGTCAAAACTTTGACATCCGATATCTCGGTTCTGGAAGGGTCTAGAGCCTCCATTTTTGCGCGCTGGTCGAAGTCTCGTGGCCCTCTGTCAGAATCCAGAGTTTCAAGAAGATCGGAGGGGGTCAAAATTTCGGCCAAAAACGACAGTGTTACCCCTTATGTTTTTTTTTCAGGTCAAAACTTTGACATCCGATATCTCGGCTCTGGAAGGGTCTAGAGCCTCCATTTTTGCGCGCTGGTCGAAGTCTCGTGGCCCTCTGTCAGAATCCAGAGTTTCAAGAAGATCGGAGGGGGTCAAAATTTCGGCCAAAAACGACAGTGTTACCCCTTATGTTTTTTTTTCAGGTCAAAACTTTGACATCCGATATCTCGGCTCTGGAAGGGTCTAGAGCCTCCATTTTTGCGCGCTGGTCGAAGTCTCGTGGCCCTCTGTCAGAATCCAGAGTTTCAAGAAGATCGGAGGGGGTCAAAATTTTGGCCAAAAACGACAGTGTTACCCCTTATGTTTTTTTTTCAGGTCAAAACTTTGACATCCGATATCTCGGCTCTGGAAGGGTCTAGAGCCTCCATTTTTGCGCGCTGGTCGAAGTCTCGTGGCCCTCTGTCAGAATCCAGAGTTTCAAGAAGATCGGAGGGGGTCAAAATTTCGGCCAAAAACGACAGTGTTACCCCTTATGTTTTTTTTTCAGGTCAAAACTTTGACATCCGATATCTCGGCTCTGGAAGGGTCTAGAGCCTCCATTTTTGCGCGCTGGTCGAAGTCTCGTGGCCCTCTGTCAGAATCCAGAGTTTCAAGAAGATCGGAGGGGGTCAAAATTTCGGCCAAAAACGACAGTGTTACCCCTTATGTTTTTTTTTTCAGGTCAAAACTTTGACATCCGATATCTCGGCTCTGGAAGGGTTTAGAGCCTCCATTTTTGCGCGCTGGTCGAAGTCTCGTGGCCCTCTGTCAGAATCCAGAGTTTCAAGAAGATCGGAGGGGGTCAAAATTTTGGCCAAAAACGACAGTGTTACCCCTTATGTTTTTTTTTTAGGTCAAAACTTTGACATTTGATATCTCGGCTCTGGAAGGGTCTAGAGCCTCCATTTTTGCGCGCTGGTCGAAGTCTCGTGGCCCTCTGTCAGAATCCAGAGTTTCAAGAAGATCAGAGGGGGTCAAAATTTCGGCCAAAAACGACAGTGTTACCCCTTATGTTTTTTTTTTCGGGTCAAAACTTTGACATCCGATATCTCGGCTCTGGAAGGGTCTAGAGCCTCCATTTTTGCGCGCTGGTCGAAGTCTCGTGGCCCTCTGTCAGAATCCAGAGTTTCAAGAAGATCGGAGGGGGTCAAAATTTCGGCCAAAAACGACAGTGTTACCCCTTATGTTTTTTTTTTCAGGTCAAAACTTTGACATCCGATATCTCGGCTCTGGAAGGGTCTAGAGCCTCCATTTTTGCGCGCTGGTCGAAGTCTCGTGGCCCTCTGTCAGAATCCAGAGTTTCAAGAAGATCGGAGGGGGTCAAAATTTCGGCCAAAAACGACAGTGTTACCCCTTATGTTTTTTTTTCAGGTCAAAACTTTGACATCCGATATCTCGGTTCTGGAAGGGTCTAGAGCCTCCATTTTTGCGCGCTGGTCGAAGTCTCGTGGCCCTCTGTCAGAATCCAGAGTTTCAAGAAGATCGGAGGGGGTCAAAATTTCGGCCAAAAACGACAGTGTTACCCCTTATGTTTTTTTTTCAGGTCAAAACTTTGACATCCGATATCTCGGCTCTGGAAGGGTCTAGAGCCTCCATTTTTGCGCGCTGGCCGAAGTCTCGTGGCCCTCTGTCAGAATCCAGAGTTTCAAGAAGATCGGAGGGGGTCAAAATTTCGGCCAAAAACGACAGTGTTACCCCTTATGTTTTTTTTTTTCAGGTCAAAACTTTGACATCCGATATCTCGGCTCTGGAAGGGTCTAGAGCCTCCATTTTTGCGCGCTGGTCGAAGTCTCGTGGCCCTCTGTCAGAATCCAGAGTTTCAAGAAGATCGGAG